>CM046044.1:16078593-16491093 GCA_025215565.1 Flaveria ramosissima | reverse complement strand
ATGACCACATGTCTTCCATGATATTTGACAACCTCCAAAATAGCATCTAGAACCTCTCAAACTCCTCTATAATCAAACTCAGCCGATCTCTACACTCTTGGTCGTGGAAAACCTTCAAACAGACGTTTCTATGGTTTTTACCGACTCCCGTCATGTGAAAACCACATTGTCTGTATCATTGTGTTTTGTTACAGTTGTTGACTTTTATAGTCTTTGTTTTTGCATCACTATAACATGGTCTATATGATACTATATGTTGCGTATCTAGACGATTGACTTTGTGTCGATCTATGAAGAGGATGAAGCTACCGAAAACTTAAGATTCAACACTTGGCCCTCAAATGCCGAATGATGCCAACTATTGATCCACTACCGATCAACGTATGCTGAATGATTGTCGATCAGCATATGTTGAATCACTGCCGATCAACACTAAAGCTGTTGTGTTTTGCCTTTTGAAAACAATATAGTACTAAAGTTGCCTAACTCTGATGTGTCGATTGTCTATCTTATTGTACATTCTGAACATAGAACAGTTTATTCTTATTGTTTAGATTTCATAGTATAAAACCCTTATACTTGTATAGTAGAGGTAAGCTTTTGTCAAGCTACTTGTGTATCTGCTGATTGTAAATCTGTATACTCACTTTTGATTAATCAAGTGAATACTTCGAAAGAATAATTTGTGTACTTATCTTTACTCAAAGTATTTGTGTTTGTTAGTAAGTAGTTAACTTAAATTCTGCATTTGTTAACCACTAATCAAATAGAAAAGTCTTGTTAATCCATTAAACCCGATCCAACACTTTGACTTCAAATTCTCTTTCATTGTCTTCAAAATTTCTTAAATACAATATTTTTTCTATTTTTCTTTTTAGAACCTAAGAAATCACGAAAGAAAGAGAAACAACAAATCTTTTTATAAAAGAATATAAAAAAGTTAAGAATAATAGAAAATCTGATAAATGAATATGTGATAAAAACTAAAAAAGATGGAAAAGAGAAACACATTTTATTCATATCTTAAACTACAACAAGGAAATACACATATATATACTAGATGAATTTATATGAAGCTATAATGGTATAATTGGGAATAAATACATGAGTAATGATATAGTTATTGGTTGTCATTATTGTTGTTTTACGACATTGCTCTTTAAACATATTACTATTCAGCACGTACTACATCATGATTTTAGATGATATTAAATCGGTACTTCAGACCTTATAAAATTAACTAGATTCTATGATAAGTCCTTGGCTTGATTTTTAATATAGTTTTATCTGATTTGAACTATGTAAGTATTAGATAGATACAAATGTTTTTGAAAATTAATCTTCATTTCATGCATTCTTGACTCGTATCATGTATTGTTGTATGTTTTTAATGATTTCATAATTTTGTTGTCTTGGTTTACCTTGTCGACCTTTAAGAATTCATAGGTTCCCATATGTAAACATGTAACATGGTTGTGATGATGCTTTAAGTGGATTTAATATATACCCATTATGAGCATACCCAACTAGTCAACACTTACAATTATTTATCTAGTAAAGGATACTTTGGTCTCGTGTCCTATAAATATACTTGAATATGTCTTTTTCTGGTTATAATTTATATGTGTAGGTTTTGAACGGTATATCTGTAAGGCCCGTTCCCGGGATGCCTACAGTTGGTCATTCATCGCACATATAACAAATAATTACATTTAATTTTCATAAAACATTGCAGCGGAATTATCAAAATAGACATCTCATTACGTTATAAAAGCTTTTGCCGAATAATACATCGTTAATCAGTTACAAAATATATTGTTGCATTACATCACAAAAGCCCTATACAATTGGATGCCATCAAAAAGAGCTGAGTAGCCTCGCAGCACCATCCTCAGCATCATTACCTGCCAACTGAAAACACATAAAAAGTTAGCGTTACTGAGTGAGTTCTAGTTTTATAATAAAACATACTTTACTTTCATTAGAACTATTCCTTTTTCTCATGCGATCATACATCATACATATAAACAGATAATATCATTATTATCTTTCATTACATTCTTTAACTTTCTTTCATTTTATACGTTCGTTCTTCCGAGTCTGTTGCGACGACAGGGTCGCTCACCTTATTAGCAATCTCAAAGATTGCACGCTATCCGAGTCTATTGCAACCATAGGGTTGCTCACCTCATTGCCAATCTCAACGATAGCACGCTATCCGAGTCTCTTGCAACAACAGGGTTGCTCACCTCATGGCAATATCAACGATAGCACGCTATCTGAGTCTCTTGCAACAACAGGGTTGCTCACCTCATGGGCAATCTCAACGATTGCTTGCTATCCGAGTCTCTTGCAACAACAGGGTTGCTCACCTCATATATGTGCTTGCAAGCCTTTCCTTCGTTAATTCATCATTCAATAATGCATGCATTCTTACTTCATGTTCCTCTTTCGTTATCTTTCACTTTACGTTACATAATACTTCATCCATTCGTTAACACGACACGTAAAGCCACAAGAAAGATAAACATACATCATAATAAGGAAAATATCATACACAATCATCATCATCATACAGGGCAACATCATACATACATAACATGCATAAACATGCAACCTCGTCATCATCATCATGCCCAACATGATCTCTAAGGTCATACCAATCATCTTACATGCTCTTACGGGAACCTTTACGTCAAAACTTACATATGCACTTTCCCCCGAAAGTCAGAAGTCGAACTACACTTTCCTTTGAGTGCAACAGCGCTATTCGGGCGTATGGACACCCTTCAGTCGCATGGCCTTCAGGCAACTGAACATCATGCGATTGGACTCATGCGGATGAACATTTATGCGAATGAACACCCAGTCGTGCGTATGGACCTCATGCGGATGGAACTAATGCGAATGAGCACCTATGCGACTGACCTCATGCCAATGGACTCATGCGACTAAGCACCTATGCGACTGGACCCTCAGTCGTATGACTCCTCATGCGACTGGACCCCCAACCATATGAATGAAACCTTAGTCGTGCGAATGAACCCTCAAACGTGCGAATGAACCTCAATCGCACCTCAGTCGCCCGTATGGCCTTCAGTCGGTCGCTTAGCCCTAGCTGATGCAGAAAGGAGTTCATCCCGAACCCAATCTGCCATTTTCGGCCTCCAAGCTCATCCAAACCCATTCTAAGCCTAAATCAACCATCTTAGACCTTAGGAATGCATACCACAACACCATACAAGCACGGAAACAAACTCTAAACGCATCACACGCAACACACCCAAATGGGTCATAAACACACACATACAAAAACAGGTTTTTTGATGCTTTCCAGCCCCAAAATCGATTGAAAACAAGTAAAAGTGGGGTCCTAGAACTCACACAAACGAGCACAACGACAAGGGCTTCGAATTGACTCGCTCTCAACGATTTTGGCCACTCGAACCAACCCGAACCGACACTTTTTCCTCTTTTCTCTTCTTTCTCTCTTCTCTTCTTTCTTTGGCTGATTTGTGAGTGTGGGGGATAGGGTAAGGGCTGCCCTCTCCCTTATATACTCCCACTCACCCGACTTTCTTTCATTGGCGAGTTTGGTCCCTCAACGTTAGACTTTATTTCTTTTTTTTCTTCCTTCGTCGGCTTCAAAATAATAAATAACCGGGTGTTACAAGTCCACCCCCCTTAAATAGGTTTCGTCCCTGAAACCTGTTATTTTTTGAACAAACGTGGATAATGCTGTCTCATTTCTTCTTCAGTCTCCCACGTTGACTCAGATCCCTTCTTGTGCTTCCACTGTACACGCACAAGAGGAACCACTTTATTTCTCAGTCTTTTCTCTTTTCTATCGATGATTGCCATTGGTTGCTCCACGTAATTGAGCCATTCGTCTACTTCGATATCTTCCAATGGAACAATCATATCTTCATCTGCCAAGCACTTCCTTAGATGAGATACATGGAATGTCGGGTGATTTCCACTTAACTCATCCGGTAACTCCAGTCCATAGGCCACCTCTCATACTCGAGCGATGATTCGGAAAGGGCCTATATACCTTGGGCTTAACTTACCCCGCTTTCGAAAGCGGATGATACCCTTCCAAGGTGAGACCTTCAACCCGGTCACCCACCTGGAACTCAATCGGCCTGCGTCGTTTATCAGCGTACGACTTCTGTCTGTCTTTGGCTGCCTTCATGAAGGCTTTAATCTTCTCAAGCTTCTCAATCGTAGCCTCGATTACCTCGACGCTCCCCAATTACTTATGACCAATATCACCCCAACAAACGGGTGTTCTGCATCTCCTACCGTATATCATCTCATATGGTGGCATACCAATGCTGGCATGATAGCTGTTGTTGTATGAGAATTCGGCCAACGGTAGGTGGTCATCCTAACTTTACCTAAAATCAATTACACATGCCCGAAGCATGTCTTCCAGTGTCTGAATGGTCCTTTCTGACTTACCATCAGTCTGGGGATGATAAGCCGTGCTAATATGTAACCTCGTCCCCATAGCGACGTGGAATTTCTTCCAGAATTTAGATGTAAACCGGGTGTCACGATCAGACACAATAGACACCGGCACACCATGACGAGTTACAATTTCCCAGATAAACAGATCAGCCAACCTCTCAGATGAATATGTCTCGCGGATCGGTAGAAAGTGAACACTCTTCGTCAAACGGTCAACTATCACCCATATGGCATCATACCCTTTCGGGGTACGCGACAGCTTTGTAATGAAATCCATGGTGATGTGCTCCTACTTCCATTCTGGTATATCCAAAGGTTGGATCTTCCCATACGGCTTCTGATGCTCGGCCTTCACCTGTAAACAAGTGAGACATTTACTCACATACTCCACCACATCACGCTTCATACCCGGCCACCAATAATCTTTCTTCATATCTTGGTACATTTTCGTGGCACTTGGGTGAATGGAGTATCGAGTCTTGTGAGCTTCATCCATTATCTTCACCCGTAGATCCCCAACACGAGGAATCCACACATGACCGAATCGGGTTCTAACACCGAGTGTGTTTTCACCCAATTCTCCAACCAGACCTCTCATTCTTTCAGAGTTAAGATGATCTTCTTTCAGTGCCTCATCTTGAAACTCTTTGACTTGCTTCATTACTTCAGAGGTCATGATCAGTTGATATGCTTTCACCCGAATCGGCTCGGGCCTCTCTTTCCGGCTAAGGGCATCAGCCACCACATTGGCCTTGCCGGATGGTAGTGGATCTCACAATCATAATCATTTATAATTTCCAACCACCGTCTCTGCCTCATGTTCAGATCCTTCTGCTCGAAGAAGTACTTCAGGCTCTTGTGGTCAATGAAAATGGTGCACTTCGTCCCGTAAAGATAGTGCCTCCAAATCTTTAGTGCAAAGACCCGACTGCTAGCTCCAGGTCATGAGTAGGATAATTGACCTCATGAACCTTCAACTGTCGGGATGCATATGCTATAATCTTCCCTCTCTGCATTAACACACACCCCAACCCTGAGTAGGAAGCATCAGAATATACCACCAAGTCTTCACTTCCATCGGGTAGTGACAGAACATGAGCTTGAGTCAATCTCGTCTTCAATTCCTCGAATGCCTTCTCTTGAGCTTGACCCCATATAAACTTTAGATCTTTTCGGGTCAACTTAGTCAGTGGAGAAGCAATCTTAGAGAAGTCTTGGATAAATCTTCTATAGTAGCCCGCCAAACCCAAGAAACTACAAATCTCGGATGGCATCTTTGGTGACTTCCATTGAATAACCGCCTCCACTTTCGCCGGGTCCACCATAATCCCGTCGGGATTCACCACATAACCCAAGGACTGAACTTCGCGCAACTAGAACACGCACTTGGAGAATTTAGCATACAACTTCTCCCTTCTCAACGTCTCTAGAACTTCCCGAATGTGACCGGCATGCTCTGTTTCGCTCCTCGAGTAAATCAGGATATCATCAATAAACACGATCACTGATTTATCCAACATCGGCCGACACACTTGATTCATTAGATCCATAAAAGCAGCTGGCGCATTGGTCAAACCAAAAGACATGACAAGGAACTCGTAGTGACCATAGCGCGTGCGGAAAGCTGTCTTAGGGATATCTTGTTCCTTCACCTTTAACTGATGATAACCAGATCGAAGATCTATCCTTGAAAACCAACTGGCACCCTGAAGCTGATCGAACAAATCATCTATCCTCGGTAAGGGGTATCGGTTCTTTACCGTCAACTTGTTCAGCCCACGGTAGTCAATACACATTCTCATGCTACCGTCTTTCTTATTCACAAACAATACCGGAGCACCCCAAGGAGAGATACTCGATCTAATGAACCCCTTATCAAGAAGCTCTTGCAACTGCTCCATCAATTCCTTCATCTCCGTCGGAGCTAACCGATACGGTGCCTTGGCAACAGGTTGGGCACCCGGTATCAGATCAATCTGAAACCCGATCTCTCTGTCAGGTGGCACTCCTGACAAGTCTTCTGGGAACACGTCTGGAAAGTCAAACACAACCGGTACATCAGCTAGTTATGGTGTTGGCGTATCCACATCCTTTACATAGGCCAAGTAGGCACTACATCCACGCCTCATACACTTTCCCGCCACCACCATCGAAATTACTTTCGGAATCATCGTGACCCGATCACCATAAACCGATACCGAACTCCCGTCAGGCGCTGACAACTGAATCATCTTCTTGCGACACACAATGTTCGCATCGTAGTCCGCTAACCAATCTATCCCAAGAACCAAATCGAAACCACCTAAGGTCATCACAAACGGTCTAACAGGAAACTTATGACCCTCTTGCTCCACATCACAGTTCTCTATCATCTCAGAAATCCTGGTAGACTTACCTATGGTAGTTTCTACATCAAAGGGCGCATCAACACGTCTACTACTAACAAGCAGCTTAGCACAGAAAGCAGCAGAAATAAAACTTTTACTGGCATTCGAATCAAATAACACAGAAGCTAAAGTTTGGTTCACCAGAAACGTACCGGACACGACATCAGGGTCCGTCCTAGCTTCCTCCTGTGTCATGGTGAATGCCCTGGCGCTCGCCCTTGGTCCTTCACCTCCCGTCTTCTTTGCCCCAGAGCTCTCAGCCCTCGGCCTCTTACAATCCTTGCTCATATGACCCTCTTCGCCACAGTTATAGCACCGAACTATATGACAGTCCTTTGCCATGTGCCCCGCCTTCCCACATTTGAAGCACAAGTTCGACCCAAATCTGCATTCCCCACTATGCTCCCTTCCACACTTACCACACCTTTTCGATCCCGCACTCGATGTGACCACACGGCGGTCATCCACCCGTGCCTTCTTATTACCCGTCGAGGCATCACCCCGACCAAACCTCTTCCCCTGCCAGTTCTGTTCACCACTGCCCTTCTTACCACCTTCAGTCGCCACCACCGTTCTCTCATCATACAGTCTCCCTGCCAAATCCACCGCCGACCTAAATGTGCTCGGTCGGGCAGCGATCATGTGCCTGCGAATATCCGCTGGCAAATCCTGAATGTATCTTTTAATCTTCCGTGACAAAGGTGTCACCTGATCCGGCACCAGGCGTGCCATCTCATTGAACTTCGTGGTGTACTGCTGGTGTGTCATGGTTCCCACCTCCAACTGCAGGAACTCCCTCTCAACCTTATCCATCTTCCGGTGAGGACAGAACTCCTCAATCACCAACTTCTTCAGTTCTGGCCATCTCATTCTCCCGATTGCCTGGCTACCCTCGGCTTGGACAATGTTGTCCCACCAACACAGAGCCGAATCCACAAAAGAGTGGGTAGCGAACTTCACCTTCTGGTCTTCCCGGCATTCGCTGATATCAAGAACAGCCTCCATTTCCCTCACCCACCGGTGAGTAGCAGCAGCATTGCCATTTCCATCAAAAGTTAGGGGCTTGCATCTTATAAACGCCCCGTAGTTACAGCCTCGGACCACCTCTTGCACGGGCTCATCTCCTTCCTCTTCCTCATTATCAGAGAAAATCGTTTCAAGCTCCGATTGTTCCCGCTCCCCCGAGGCTCTGTTTCTCTCCTTTCTTTCTCCTTCTTTCACAGCCTTGATGACATCGGTCACCATAGACGGTAAGATTGTCTGCATGACCTGATGTACTTCCTCAACAACAGCCTCCTTTACCGAGGCCCTCAAGTTTGCACTCTCATCCCCAGCCTTCGGATGAGGGGTCTCAGGTTCTTCAGGAACCACCTTCTACACTCTAGGCCTTCCTCTTTTAGGTCGCAGATCAGCATCAGGCCCACCACGACCTCCACCTCTAGAAGCTTTAGAGGATCTACCACCAGCCATTCTCTATATCAGACTGAAAGATTCAAACACCAACACGGTCATTCAAGGAAACAGCTCAGTTTATGTCAAGTATAGTAAGTCCCTAATTACAGTGGCCAGTTGTGATTAGCCACTTACTTTACTCTTCATACCCCAAGCATTACCTGTCCTGACTACATCAGTATTTAAATCTACATACAACACATAACCACATACCATGCGCACATAAAACCGGTTAACTTTACGAAAATACCTGATGGCACGCAGCTACTCAGATTGGCATCCCATTCCCTTTTCGTCCCATTCTTAGTTTAACTTAAGGTTATTTTTGAAAATTTACCCGTTTCACTTAAACTTTGGCTCTGATACCAACTTGTAAGGCCCCGTTCCCGGGACGCCTACAGTTGGTCATTCATCGCACATATAACAAATAATTACATTTAACTTTCATAAAATATTGCAGCGGAATTATCAAAATAGACATCTCATTAAGTTATAAAAGCTTTTGCCAAATAATACATCGTTAATTAGTTACAAAATATATTGTTGCATTACATCACAAAAGCCCTATACATTTGGATGCCATCCAAAAGAGCTGACTAGCCTCGCAGCGCCATCCTCAACATCATTACCTGCCAACTGGAAACACATAAAAAGTCAGCGTTGCTGAGTGAGTTCTAGTTTTAAAATAAAACATACTTTACTTTCATTAGAACTATTCCTTTCCTCATGCGATCATACATCATACGTATACACAGATAATATCATTATTATCTTTCATTACATTCGTTAACTTTTGTTCATTTTATACGTTCGAACTTTCGAGTCTGTTGCGACGACAGGGTCGCTCACCTCATTAGCAATCTCAACGATTGCACGCTATCTGAGTCTGTTACAACCATAGGGTTGCTCACCTCATTGCCAATCTCAACGATAGCACGCTATCCGAGTCTCTTGCAACAACAGGGTCGCTCACCTCTTGGCAATATCAACGATAGCATGCTATCCGAGTCTCTTGCAACAACAGGGTTGCACACCTCATGGGCAATCTCAATGATTGCACGCTATCCGAGTCTCTTGCAACAACAGGGTTGCTCACCTCATATATGTGCTTGCAAACCTTTCCTTCGTTAATTCATCGTTCAATAATGCATGCATTCTTACTTCATGTTCCTCTTTCGTTATCTTTCACTTTACGTTACATAATACTTCATCCATTCGTTAACACGACACGTAAAGCCACAAGAAAGATAAACATACATCATAATAAGGAAAATATCATACACAATCATCATCATCATACAGGGCAACATCATACATACATAACATGCATAAACATGCAACCTCGTCATCATCATCATGCCCAACATGCTCTCTAAGGTCATACCAATCATCTTACATGCTCTTACGGGAACCTTTACGTCAAACCTTACATCTGCACTTTTCCCCGAAAGTCAGAAGTCGAACTACACTTTCCTTCGAGTGCAACATCCCTATTCGGGCTTATGGATACCCTTCAGTCGCATGGCCTTCAGGCAACTGAACATCATGCGATTGGACTCATGCGGATGAACATCTATGTGAATGAACACCCAGTCGTGCGTATGGACCTCATGCGGATGGAACTAATGCGAATGAGCACCTATGCGACTGACCTCATACGAATGGACTCATGCGACTAAGCACCTATGCGACTGGACCCTCAGTCGTATGACTCCTCATGCGACTGGACCCCCAACTGTATGAATGAAACCTTAGTCGTGCGAATGAACCCTCAATCGTGCGAATGAATCCCAATCGTGCGAATGAACCTCAATCGCACCTCAGTCGCCCATATGGCCTTCAGTCGGTCGCCTAGCCCTAGCTGATGCAGAAAGGAGTTCATCCCGAACCCAATCTGCCATTTTCGGCCTCCAAGCTCATCCAAACGCATTCTAAGCCTAAATCAACCATCTTAGACCTTAGGAATGCATACCACAACACCATACAAGCACAAACAAGCCCGGAAACAAACTCTAAACGCATCACACGCAACACACCCAAATGGGTCATAAACACACACATACAAAAACGGGTTTTTTGATGCTTTCCAGCCCCAAAATTGGTTGAAAACAAGTAAAAGTGGGGTCCTAGAACTCACACAAACGAGCACAACGACAAGGGCTTCGATTTGACTCGCTCCTCAATGATTTTGGCTACTCGAACCAACCCGAACCGACACTTTTTCCTCTTTTCTCTTCTTTCTCTCTTCTGTTCTTTCTTTGGCTGATTTATGAGTATGGGGGAGAGGGTAAGGGCTGCCCTCTCCCTTATATACTCCCACTCACCCGACTTTCTTTCGTTGGCGAGTTTGGTCCCTCGACTTTGGACTTTACTTTTTTTTTTCCTTCGTCGACTTCAAAATAATAAATAACCGGGTGTTACAATATCTTGCTAGGAAAACATTTCATATCTCATGATGCTTATTTGTGTTTACGTTGCATCTAAGTATGGTACTTCTATACCAAATATTTCTTCTTGAGGGGGTAAGGATCACCCTATATGATTGAGTGTTAAACTACATTGATGTAATTAATGAATAATTGTTTTTCATATTAAAATATGCTAATATCGTGAAGGTATAGTTAATTGATGAAGAATCCATTAATATATATTCCTGAACTTCAGACCATGTAATAATCTGGTTATGTCAAGTTCTATTATCTCTCTAATAGTTCAATAGACACATATTATTCCTGTTGGATCAAGTAAGGCTGGTGCAACCAAAACTTATATATAGAATATTTTGGTGCAACTGATGAAGAACTTCCGAAGGAAAATGAAGATCTTCCAAAGGCAAATGCTGACCTTCCAAAGCTCAAGCCTGAAGGAGCTTCCGAAGAGAAACTCCAACTTCTGAAGACAAAATCTTCCTTCTTCCGAAGTTCAACACTTAGAAGAAATCAAGACAATGACTTCCGAAGTATGAAGACCAGAAGAATGTCTCAAGCCTCGGAAGAAGTAGCCTCTTCCGAAGTATAAGTGGCTTCGGAAGAACTTGTTCTTCCAAAGCCAGTTAACCTTCGGAAGAACCTACTATGAACTAGTGGACATAAGTATGCTCCTTCTAACACTCGGCTGCTAATCTCTAAGATACTACATGACGCTTTCCCACGCCCATTTAGTTGACCATACTTTATTCCACTATTCATTCCTTATCAGTTAGTACAGTTACCAACTTTAGTTGGTGAGAAAAGGTAAGTCATGACATGTCATGACTACTACCATATCTTAGATAATATTTTATCTAAGATACCTTGTCTTTAGCAATGTAGTATCTGCTTTTGTCATAGGTTTCCAGTTGGTATCAAATATATCCGACTGTAGGTGATAGTATATATAGTTTCTTATTGTAACTTATGTAATATGCTTGTAAGAGTCTTTTAATACTTTGAGTTGAGAAGTAATATATACAAGTACCTTGAAAATTATCTTCTTGTGTTTTGATTACTTAGTATATTATTATCAACTCTTAGAAGGGATTCCGCTTCATCAAACCAAGTGTGATTCAAGTGAGTTTGAGAGAAAACAAGTGTTAAGTGACAAAAAACAATCCTGTCATTGGTACCAGAACTTCTTAGGCTCTTGATTGTGAGATCATATAATCCAAATCAACCTTTTCTTCACACTTTCTTTCACTACACTCAAAAATGGCCCTAAACCAAAAATATGAAGTTGAGATGGGGACGATATGATGACCAAAGCACCTATTATCACCCCTGAAAACTTTAGATCATGGAGCAGACGATTTGAAGGCTTCATTAGATATCAAGATGGAAAAATGTGGAAATCTATCACCAATGGTCCTTACAAACCAAAGGTTGCAGCACCAGGTGGAAATGGTGTTATAGTAGAGAAGCCTATAGAAGATTACTCTAATGAAGACTGCATAAAGCTGGACATTGATAGCAACACTATGACTATTTTGATGACTGCTGTACCCAACTCCGTTATGGTGGGTTTTGAGCATTGCAAGTCAGCCGAAGAACTGTTTTATGTCTTGTACCAGATGTACTCCAGCTCAAATGACTCCAAGAAAGATTCACTAAAGCAATAATTTGAAAACTTCACTTATATTGCTGGAGAAACCCTTAGCCGACAATACTTCAGGTATATGGATCTTATTTCCTCCCTTCAGTCTATGGGAATTGCCCTTGAGTTGAGAGATCTCTCAAGAAATTTCATGAGTGCACTCCCAAATGAGTGGATATTCTGCTGTGTCTCTATTAAGAGGATAGAAAACCTAAACTCCCTCACCATGACTGAACTATATGGCATCCTTGATGGATACCGTCTAGAGATGGAGAACAAGATAAGCAACCAGATGAGCAGACCCTCAAGCCTTACTCCCAATAGTACCTGACTTACTCCCAACAACCATCCTGTTCTTTTAGGCCATACATTAAATTCCTTGTGACTCCAAGGTCTCAACAGGCTCAGCCAAGTTCCTTCAAGGACAGTTGTGCTTTGTCTTAGGAAATAGGCATTCTAATGACTTTCAGTATTGCTTTGATGATCTAGAATGTTTTAGCCCAGATGATGTGTGGACATTGTCCAAAAGATGGCTCTGTTAACTTACAGAGCGAAGAAGTTCTTCAAGAGAACTTGAAGGCAGTTTCCCAAAAACCCAATTAACAGCAAGTTTGGGTTTGACAAGACAAAAGTCAACTGTAACCAACTTGGTCACTTTGCCAAGGAATGCAAGGCTCCCAAATCAAATCCGGGAACCTCACAAGCCTCCACACATCCCTCTACACCTAAAACAACCGGGAATTCACTGTAACAGCTTCGATAGCTCAAGAGGTTGACTGGAGCTTCATGGTACATGATGTGACTCTTGCTCAAGCATTAATGGCTAGAACTGATGACAGCAAGTTATATAAACACCTCCGTACTCCAGCTTGCATTGCTAAAGATAAATTATATCAGGACTAAAATATGGAAATGAAATATGATATTAAGTCTTTAAATATCCTAAAATCTGATTTTAAAAGGGCTGAATCTGACTATCAAAAGAAAATTGAAGAGTTAAAGAAAACTGTGTCCTTGTTAAAACATAAACATACCAACTACAAGAATCAAATCAAAGATTTAATCCTCCAAATTGATTGAGGCTCAAGCCCAGCTTATCACAGCTAAGGCTCAAGCAAGGAAGCATGCTATCTCTGAGCAAAACTTCCAAGCCATTCTTGCATCATCCTCTCACTCAAACTTTGTTATCAAAACAAAGGTGGGTTGGGAACCAATAAAATTACTCCACCACACTCTTATGAGTCTATTAGAAAACCAAGATGTGAGAGTGAAGAGCAAGAGGTTTCATATGCTGACCCACCTTCTCATGAGTTAAAGAGTGATGCAACTATAGAGACCATCACAGGGAAAAACCAGGTAAATCAAGCCTCCTCCACTAGTGATGATGATCAACCCCTCACCACCAAAGCCAGAAGAAATAGAGCTAAGGCAGGCAGAAAAACTTCCAAGAAAGTGGCTGAGTCCAAGCTAAAGATTGACCCAAAATAAAAGGGTGTATTCATTTCAGCCAGATTCTAGGTGGTGGGAAACTCTGATCCACGAAAGGAGTGTAGTACTAGCACTCCTATAATTTCAAATGATCAGAAGTTAAAAGGGAAGACTGTTGATGAAAGTAAGAAATGCAAGAAACAACAGTCACATCCCTCAAAGGTTAACATTGCATGCATAATATATGGTCTGCAAAACCACATGGCTAAAGATTGTTACTACAATCCTGCAAGCACACATTATGCAAATAATGTTAAGAAAGAAGGAGTCAAGGAGGGTTTCACATTTGGACCATATCACATGGCCCCAGTGATGAGGAAAGGAAAGCTTGTTTCTGATGCAAAGTTGCTTTCGAAAGAAACTCATTCTTTCGAAGGAAAAATAGCTTCGGAAGACAAGGCTAAGAAAATAGCTTTGGAGGTGAGGACAGAGGATATATTTCTGGCAGAGGGAGTATATCCAATGGTAATTTAAAAGTTTACAAAGTACATTTTGTCAAACATCTTGAACACAATCGTTTAAGTGTTTCTCAGTTTTGTGATCAAAAGCACCAAATGCTTTTCACAGAACATGAGTGCATTATCCTCAAACCCGGGATGACAATTCCTCAGGAATTGGTGCTTCTTAGATCTCCCAAGAAAGGGGATTTGCACAAGATAGATATGAACAATGCTTCCCCACTAGGTGAAGTATCATGTTTTCTTTCTAAAGCTGATGGTGATGAGTCAACACTGTGGCATAAATGAATGTGTCATGTTAATTTTAAAATCATGAATAAATTGGTTAAAAATAACTTGGTACATGGTTTGCCTAAAAAGGAATTTTCTGTAAAGATAACTATGTTGCATGTTTGAAAGGAAAGCAACACAGAGCATCTCATAAATCCAAAGTAGTTAACTCTATCACCACTCCATTACACTACACATGGATCTTTTTGATCCCACAAGTATAATGAGCATTAGAAAGAAATCATACTGCCTTGTGATTGTTAATGATTTTACTAGATTTACATAGGTATTCTTTTTAAGAACTAAAGATGAAACTGCTAAAACTTTAAAATCTTTTATTCTTAAAATAGAAAATCAAATTGATCATAAAGTTAAGATAATTAGAAGTGATCAAGGGACTGAGTTTAAGAATCAAGTTCTTGACTCATTTTGTAACTCAAAAGGGATTGCCAGACAATATAGTACTCCTAGAACTCCTCTACAAAATGGTGTTGCTGAGAGGAGAAACAAGACACTTATTGAGGCTGCTCGAACTATGTTAGCTGATTCAAAGCTACCTTTAACATTCTAGGCAGAGGCAGTCAACACTGCATGCTATGTGCAAAACAGGGTTATTGTAGTTAAGCCACATGGAAAAACCCCTTATGAGATATGGAACAAGAGACCACCGTTCATTGGCTTTTTAAGGTCCGTTGGCAGCAGGTGTACCATACTTAACACAAAAGACAATTTAGCAAAATTTGCTGAAAAGTCGGATGATGCTATCTTTGTTGGATATTCCTACAACTCTATTGCTTATAGAGTTTATAACATCAAAAATCAACAATTTGAGGAATCATCCAATATTGTTGTCAATGAGCACACTCCTTGTGTTAGGGGAAATGGCCCTGATCATATTTTTGATTTAGAATTGTTTTCAAACTATTCTAAACCTTCTTGTGAGAATGTTTCAGCTGGAACATGTACTCAAAGTGATTCTGATTATGATTAACTATTTGAGTTACCCAGACCTCTTCCAAGTTCTACAAAAGTTGCTGAAAACCAAGCTCCTACTATTGGCAGATCCGATAGTATAACTATCTCAAGAGATAGTGGAGCTTCAACCAGTTGTCAACCTAGTGAGCCTCAAAACTCATCCGGTGACACTGCACAACACCAAGTTGATGGAAGTAGCATCTTGAAGGAACATGCAACTGTTAATGTTGCTTCACAGCCAACTGATGCTGATGTTGTTTCTCATTCAGTTAATCAGTCCTCATTGAATGGCTATGAAACAACAGCCGGTCCAAGTGTTCAACTTCCAGAGCAAAATATGTCCAATCTTGATCTATTCTTTGCAACTGGATGTGATCCCTAGGCTTAGGATTCACAACACTCATCTAGCTGAGAACATCATTGGAGATGTCTTTGAAGATGTGAGAGCAAGGGGACAAACTCACAATAGGAATGTCTGCCTGTACCCATGCTTTTTATCTCAGATAGAACTCAAGAAGGTATAAGATGCTTTGAAAGATAGTAGTTGGGTTGAGTCAATGCAAGAATAATTGCTTCAATTCAAAAGACAAAAGGTTTGGAACCTATGTCCGCTACCATCCGATCAAGTACCAATAGGCACCAAATGGGTTTTTAGGAACAACAGAGATGATAAAGGCTTGATTATCAAGAACAAGGCAAGACTGGTAGTTCAAGATAAACTTAAAAGGAAGGAATTAATTACACTGATGTCTTTGAACCAGTAGCAAGACTTGAGGTAGTGAGGATCTTTCTTGCTTATGCTGCATCCAAGAATTTTACTGTCTACCAACTTGATGTCAAGTGTGCCTTTCTATATAGGAATATAGATAGGGAAGTCTAGGTATGCCAGCCTCAGGATTTGAAGACCCACAACACTCCAACTATGTGTGCACATTGGATAAAGCTCTCTATGGGCTGCACCAAGCACCTAGGCTGTGGTATGAGACCTTGTCTCAGTTTTTCCTGAAGAATGGTTACACCAGATGTACCATTGACAAGACTTTATTCATAAGAAAGTCTGGAAAAAACATCTTGCTCGTACAAGTCTATATTGATGACATCATATTTGGTTCCTCAAATGACCAAATGTGTAAAGACTTTGAGAGCATTATTGCAGGACCCGTGAAGGGTATGCATTTACAACACAATAACACAATGAGGAGAGTTGCTTAGAACACTTAACAGATCAAATAGGGAACTGGTTAACTTGTTAATGAAGGATGCTAAGAACACAAGTAAATGTGTGACCGAACAAGATTGCAAACAACACAAGTATTTGGTTTTCCAGAATGTTGTATATTGCTTCTCAACTTTTATTACAAGTTACAAAGCATCGATAGAAAGTTACAAGTACTTGAGATACTTTATACTAGATCCTACAGCCGGCCATACTTTGAAGGCCAGCTGGATACAATTGACTAGACAACTACAAAATCAAATGTAGAGTCAAAAGGCAGATCTGCCTTTTGACTTGTGACTATGACATGCCATAGCTCACATCCTAATATATTACAAAAAGAATAAAAGTAAATAAAGTAGAAAGCATGGACTCAAGACCTCAATGTACAGTTATCAAAAGCATGGACCTTTCACCAACTCATGTAAGTTGGTGACTTTACAGAGTAGCAATGGAAAGGTGGTCCAACTATATGGTAAAGTACATCAGATAAAGGCATATCTCTAAAAGTTTTCGGAAGAAATCTATCTTCACTCTTTGGCTTTGGAAGACTTTGTCTTTGAAGCTTCGAAAGACTTCACTTTTGGCTTATGTTGGTCTTGGCTTCGGAAGATTTTACACTTAGAATATTTCTAGTGCATGGTGTAAAACTTCCGAAGCATTTCTACTTCTGTTCTTTAGTGCATGCTTGCAGAGAGACTTTGAATGTTTTGGCTGCATCAGACTTATAGGAATCCTTACAAACTCCCCCTAGGCTGATGCTACCAAAAACATTTACAAGATATTCAGATATTTGTTGTCTTCAGGACAATGATGACCATACCCTTCTTCATCAGATGGTCAGGATCACATAGACTCTCATAATATCTTCGCATCTCAAAGAGATCATGCAGAGGTAAGTTGATTATGTCTTGCCATGTATAGACATTCTCAACACCTTGATCTCTGATCATATGCCATCTCTCTGGATTAGTAGAGAATGTCCAGGATAAGATGGGTGTCTCAGCTGCAAGAGGAGCCACTTGAACTGGAGTTGATTGGGCTGCCTCTTCATGAACTTCCTCAGGTTGATTTCACTCAGCCTGAGGTGTAGAGGTGGATGATTCAGGCTTCTTCTTCTTAGACTTTGGTTTGAAAGCCATCCTCTTCTTTCTCTTAGAAGACTTTAACTGAGAAGACTGGTCTGCAGCACCTTGTTGATCATCCTTGTCTTTCTTAGTTGGGTGTTCCTCCCTCACAGGTTCAGAAGGAGAGGGAGTTTGACCCTGCTATGGATCAGAAGATGAAGCTTGCTGAGGCTCACCAGGAGGTCCAGGTTGTGTTGTCTCAGGTTGTTCAACCTTAACCTCCACTTCATGTGGGATTTGACTTGGAGGAGAGTATAAGTTAATCAGCTCTCCACTCTTGATCTTCTGCTTGATTACCCTGATATGCGCATCCATTGTGGATAGAGACATAGGGCCAAGTCTCCTTCCGGAGAATCAATACAGCTTCAAGACGCTCATCATCCTTTGTCTGTCAGCAGACTTCTTCATACTCTTTTGGATGATAGCTCTTGATTTTGCAGCATATTCCCTCATCTTTCTTTTTGTTGCCTTTTGTTCTTTGAGCACTTGAAGTTCAAGTTGTTTGAGATACTCAAACTCAATGTACTCAAAGGACAAGGGAAGAAGTACAGATGCCTGGTAGAGACCTGTGGCACTTAGGTAGTTGATCATGTTTTGCCCATATGCTTCCTTGTCTACCTGAGGTTCTTGTGTAGCAGCCACATCCTCTTGCACAGGACTTTTCTGAACTGGGAAGAGAGTTGGAGCATGCTTGTATAATATTTTCTATCTCTTCTCCTCTTTGAATTGGAGAAGTAATCTTGCATCCTCTGCTTCCTTCATCTCTCTTGACACTTCCATGTCAGCCAGTTCATTTAATTGTTCTAAGGGGAGAGATATAATCTCATCTATGTCATAGTTCTTGGTCTGCAGGTAAGTAATCCTGACTGCCCTCAACTCATCTTCTTGAGTGTTTGGTCTAGGGGCAACCCTGATTGCAGCTTGCATAAAGCCTGAAGACGCAGAGGAACTTTCTCCCCTTAGCTTCCTCTTCCTCTCTCTCTCCTCCTCCTTAATCTCCTCAGGAGTCAAAATCCTTTTCCCTTTGTCACCCACAGACCTTTGTGACTCAGGGTGGAGAGAGGTTTGGCCTTCATTACTTGGTGTAGCATCCAAGCTTTGGCCCGAGAGAGATTGTGAGACACCTTCACCAGCAGGTGTTTCACTGAGGGATGAATTTCTGAAGCAGTTGTTGGTGTGACAGGGCTCTCAGGCTCTATCACTGGGCCTTCAGCCAAGGTTTTCCTTGTGAAGCTAATCTCAAGATCTGCCTCAGCATCCAGTTGACCAATGATATTACCTGATTGCCTTTGTCTCCTTCTAAGGCTAAACTCTTTAGTAATTCTGTCTTGAATCCTGAGTGCTAACCTGTCAGCTTGTCTTGATTTGCTTAGGTTGACAAGTGGCATGTTGATCAGGTCAAGACCTTCATAGTAGTCCAAGTTCTGAAAATTGAACACTTCTTGCTACCCTTGAACTCTGTGAAGAATGAGGGCTCTTATATCAGCATCATACCTCCACCCAATAATGTAGTTTGAAGTTCCTTGAGGTGGAGATGACACAACCCTTGGAATGCCTTCCTCAAAGAAACTCCTAATGACAGAGTCTATAATGTCCACATTAATGTGAACTTGAGGAAGTTGCTGAGTATGCATAGTTGCAAGTGAGTATGGTGAATCCTCAATGTCCATACTCCCTGAAGAACTCCCAGGTTCTGTGACTGTAATGATTTTCTCCCCTTTTTGGTAGCATCACCCTCTTGCATAGGTGAGCTAGAGGTTAGGTCAATCACATTCACAGGTTCTTGTGTTCCTGGTTGAGCTCCTCTAAAAGGTCTCCCAGCTAGTTTTTCCTTGAGATAAGATATCTCAAGTTGCTGATCATTGACCCTATTATGCAGGGTAGTCACCTGAGATTCAAGATGACTAACCTTAGAGACTAAATAGGAGCATGTTTTTGACAGTTTTTGCACCGTTAGTCTTAGATTCCCCTCTTCTTCATCAGAAGAATCATTAGGGGATGAGATGATTGGACCAAAGTCCTCTCTCTCACCACCAGCCTCAGGTTCTTGGCTGCTAGATTTCCTCTGCACATTGACATTCTCAGTTGAGGTATCAATGAACTGAGTTGCCATGGTTGAGGTCTTAATGATGTAATCACTTGCAGAAGTGAGAGCCTCTTCCATATCGATATCCTGAACAGGTTCAGAAGTATCCACCTCAGTTATGGGTGACTAATGTGGACTAGACAAAGGAGACTCAGGAGTACTTATCTCTCTTTGAGTAGGGGAAGAGTTAAGAGACTCATGGTACCCACTGAAACCTAAGTCTTCATCAGTATAGAATGAGAGGTTGGGAATGGGTTGATTTAAGTCTAAAGGCTGGGGATGGTAACTATCCGCTGAAGGTTGTTCACTTGAGTGTTAAGACTCAGAGTGAAGGCTTAAGGCTGTTGGGCTTGTGAGCTCATCAGGGTGAGCATGAGGAACCTCAGCCCTGATTGTTGAAGAAATGGAAGTGGTTTGCTCCTCAGGGGAAGTGGGAGCTCTAGTGTCCACTTCCTCCTGTATGGGTGAGTATATGGGGGCCTGCACAGACTCAATAACTTGAGCAGGGGTTCGTTTGGATTTTCTTTGGTAGGTGAGGGTGACTAGGGGCTTTTTTGGTGGTGGATAGGTAGAAGGTGTGGGTTCAACACTAGCTTGTGTTGCTAGGTTGTCATCTTGAGCAATGAGCTCTAACATTTTTTGGACAAGGGCTGTTTCTACCCCTAAGAAGCCTACAGTTGGCTTCTTCATAATTTTAAAGATGCTGGGCTTCATCTGTCCCAATTTAAGAATATTATCTGTTTCCCTCAATTGTGAGCCCAGTTCACATTTAAGAATGTGTTGAACATATCTAGGAAACATATAATACTCTAAGGAGTCCAAGTTAGCAAGCAAATTTGTATAAACAAATTGAGAGTGCCTGAACTTGACGCCTTGAACCATTCCATGTACTATGAAGGAGAGATCCTCAGGAATCTGGTCCCACCCTCCATACTTGTTTGACAAGCTGTGGATAACCACATGAAGCAGGTATTTCCACTGGGATGAGACCCTTCCCTTTCCTGAAGGTCTTTACAGAGAAATCTCCCTCATAGTCTATCTGCTCAAAGGAATGATTTACTGCTTCCTTTGGGAAGAACAACTCACCTTCTTCATCATCCAGCTGCAAGTGAGTGTTTATGATGGCCGGAGTGATGAAGATTGTCCTCCCTTGCACTGTGGCAGACAGTGCCTTCTCCCCATCCATAATGACCTCTTGGCAGGTCTTCCAAAATTCAAGCAGATGATCCTCATAGAGAGTAGGATCAATGGTTAGGGAGGTGAAGTAGTTTGATAGAGCTAAGAAACGGCAAATCTCTGAGAAACTTTCATCTTTCTCAGAGCTTAACAGAGCAACTTGGTTATGTTGCCTGTGAAGTTGCATGGAGAAATCTGGGTTGTTTTTGAGGTTTAGGTTGGCCATTTTAGAAGCTTAAGGATGAAGAAAGATGAAGAACAAAAGGCGGTTTGGGAGAATTTAGGTTTAAGGAATAGTGTAATTAAGGAAGATAGTGAAAGAGGGGGGAACCGTTGGGCATTTATGTGAAAAGGATTTGAGACAAAGTTAATGAAAGAGGATAAACTTTGAAATCCGGATGTCGGTCCCACCTCTAAAAAGTAGTTTACTTTTGCCCAAAAAGTAGTTTTCTTGGAAGTCGAGACATCTTCCGAAGGTTATTTGCTTCGGAAGTTTTGAAGAAAAAACTTCCGAAGGCAAATTGGCTTCGGAAGAGATTTCAAAGGTTTTTGAGAATTTTGCTTCGGAAGAGAATTTACACTCAGAGATTTTTATTCTAAGAAGAATAAATACTTTCGAAGGTAAATTGCTTTCAGAAGAACCTTGTTATTTGAAAACATACAAAGTACCTAAGTTGATTTTAAGCTTCGAAAGATATTTCAGAAATTTTTTCCGAAGGTAAAATCACTGAAGCAATTATTTGTTTACTAAGACATAAACTTCTTCCGAAGGTAATTTTGAATCTTCCGAAGAGATCAAGATTTTCAAAAATCTAAGAAAAGTCTTTTAAAAGGATTTTCTTCCAAAGAAAACAAGGGCTTATAAAGGTGATATAATAGACAACTTAGGACACACAGGTTTTAGAAATAAATATGATTAAGTTTTAAGAAAAGCTATTCAAAGTTAATCATCCCAATAGCTGATACAAGATATTTAAATCTCTGCTCATCAAAAGCTTTGGTGAACATATTAGCATATTGTTCATTTGTTTTAACTTTGACTAGTTTGATTAATCCCTTTTTACAGTTATCTCTAATCAAATGATGCCTGATATTAATATGCTTTGTCCTTGAGTGCTGCACAGGATTCTTTATGATGGAGATAGCACTGTTGTGTCTATGTGGATGGGAGTCTCTTTAAAGTTAAATCCATAGTCCAGCATCTGATTTTGAATCCAAAGCACTTGAGCACAGCAACTTGCAGCAGCAATGTATTCAGTCTCAGAAGTTGATGCAGACACACAGGATTATTTCTTGCATTGTCAAAAGACTACTCTTCCACCAAGAAATTGGCATCCCCCTGATGTAGACTTTGCAGTCATGTTGCAACCACCATAGTCACTATCTGTATAAGCATACATATCAAAGTCAGAATTCTTTGGATACCAAAGGCCAAGTGATGGAGCACCTTTGAGATATCTTAAAATTCTTTTGAGAGTGACCAGGTGTGACATCTTGGGGTTGGCTTGATATCTTGCACAAATGCATGTAGCAAACATGATATCTGGCCTGCTAGCTGTGAGGTACATAAGAGACCCAATCATTGCCCTATAGAGATGTTCGTCAACACACTCCCCCTCAAGATCAGGTCCAAGGGAGTGATTTCTGGCTATAGGTGTCTTAGCAACCTTACAATCAGTCATGTTAAACTTTTTAAGTATGTCTTGTACATACTTTGACTGACTTATGAAGATGCCATTTTCAACTTGCTTCAGTTGAATTCCTAGAAAGAAATTGAGCTCCCCCATGGCACTCATTTCAAACCTATCTTTCATCAGCTTCTCAAAGTCTTTGCAGAGCTTTGGATTAGTTGACCCAAAGATAATGTCATCTACATATACTTGAACTACCATTATGTCATTTCCTGTTCCTTTGATGTAAAGAGTTCCATCTATAGTACATCTTTTGTAGCCATGTTGACAGAGATACTGAGATAGAGTCTCATACCACTTTCTTGGTGCTTGGTGCAGCCCATAAAGAGCTTTATCAAGCCTGTAGACATAATCAGGATGATCAGGATCTCGAAACCCAGGTGGTTGTCTGACATACACCTCTTCATCAATCATCCCATAATGAAAAGCACACTTGACATCAAGTTAGTAGACCTTGAAATTCTTGGATGCAGCAAAAGCTAGGAATATTCTAACAGCTTCAAGTCTTGCCACAGGAGCAAAAAACATATGTGTAGTCAATTCCTTCTTCTTGAGTATATCCTTGAACAACTATTGTTGCCTTGTTTTTGATGACAAGTCCTCTATCATCCTTCTTGTTCCTAAAAACCCATTTGGTTCCTATGGTAGTCTTCCCTTGAGGAAGAGGACATAGGTTCCAAACCTTTTGCCTTTTGAATTGAAGCAGCTCCTCTTGCATAGCTTCAACCCAACTTCCATCCTTTAGAGCCTCATCAATTTTCTTTGGCTCTATCTGGGACAAGAAACAAGAGTGAAGACAAACATTTGCTTCATAGGTTTGTCCTCTTGTTCTAACCCCTGAATCAACATCTCCAATTATGTTTGTGGTAGGATGAGACTTGTGGATCCTTAGCTGAGGGATCACAGCAAGTTGCTTAGACAGATCTAGATTTGAATAATTTTGATCTGGTAAAGAAGATTCATCCTCCACATCAGCACACTTATCAAGATTGACTTGATGCAATGAGTGTGTGACATCATTGATGTTGTCTTCAATGTAGTGGTTATCAGCATCAAGAAATTCTTGATCACTTTCACCACTACCATTTTCTCCAACATTTGAAGCTCCTTCTTCTGAGTTTTGTGCCTCTAAGCTAGAATTTGAAGGCACCCCAGAAGCATCAGCAGGATTTGTCATTGATGTGCTGGTAGAAGCTTCATTTGCAGGAATAGTTACCACTGGAGCTGAAGATGTGTAACTTGAAGGTCTTCCGAGCTCAAATCTTGGGTCAGGATCACCTGTTGGTAATATATCTGTAGATCCTGAAACATTCTCACAAGATTTGTTAAAGCAGTTGGTAACTAAATCAAGATCAAATAGCCAATCCGGACCAGAACCTTCCACACTTGGAGTGTGCTAATTGAAAGTCACATTGGATGACTCCTCAACTACTCTAGTTCTGAGATTGTATACTCTATAAGCTTTAGCTTGAGAAGAGTATCCAATAAAGTGTCCATCATCTGATTTCTCAGCAAACTTGGCAATTTGATCCTTGGTATTCAAGATGGTGCAAGGACATCCAAATGACCTGAGAAAACCAATGAAAGGTTTTCTCTTGTGCCAAAGTTAGTCTTACCATGTGTCTTAACCACTAAAACTCTGTTTTGCACATTGCAGGCAGTGTTCACTGCCTCTGCCCAAAAGGTGATGGGCAGTTTAGAGTCAGACAACATAGTTCTTGCAGCTTCAATTAGTGTCCTATTTCTCCTCTCAGCAACACCATTTTGTTGAGGAGTCCTGGAAGCACTATATTGTCTTGTAATACCTTTTTCATCACAAAATGTATCAAGGATTTGATTCTTGAATTCAGTTCCTTGATCACATCTTATGGTTTTGACCTTGTGATCACATTGATTCTCAATCTTTAAGATGAAATTCTTTAGAATATCAGGAGTCTCATCCTTAGTTCTAAGAAAGAAGACCCACGTGAATCTTGTAAAATCATCCGTGATCACCAAACAATAAGAGGTCCTTCCTAGACTCAATACACTGATGGGGCCAAAGAGATCCATATGTAATAAGTGTAGGGGATTAATGATGGAGTTTCTTTCCTTTGGCTTGTGCGATACCTTGTGTTGCTTCCTTTTTAGGCATGCAACGTAATGGTCATCACTTGTAAACTCTTTCTTTGGTATTCCAGTTACCAAATCATTCTTAATTAATTTATTCATGTTTTTAAAGTTTACATGGCACATTCTTTTATGCCATAGGAAAGATTCATCATTATTTGCTTTAGATACAAAGCATGAAACTCCAGAAAATCTACATAAGGGTTATGTTCATAAACCCATATTGAATACATTCCTGCTGCTAGTTGTTGTGCTCAGTTGCTTTGGATTCAGAACCAGATGATAAACTATGGATTCAACTTCATGAGTACTCCTATCCACATTGACAACAATAATGCTATCTCCATTACTGAAAATCCAGTCAAGCACCCCAAGACAAAACACATTGACATTAAGTACATTTCATTAGATATATTCATGAGAAAAATCTAATTAAACTAATCAAAGTTGATTCAAAGGAACAATATGTTGATTTGTTCACCAAAACATTTGATGAACAAAGATTCAAGTATCTTATTACAGCTATTAGGATGATAAATATTGATCAGTCCATCTTATTTGAAAACCTTTTCAAAATGTGTCTTGTCATTGTCAAAAACAATCTAAGCCATGTTACAAAAGTTTTTTCTTAAAAATTTCACTAAGTATAGATTCTTCCGAAGAGGAATTAACCCTCGGAAGATTTCATATATATCTTCCGAAGCAAAATTCCTCCCAGGAAAATCTTCAATTCGGAAAAGTTTTAGTCTCGGAAGAAGCATTTGATGAAGTACCAAATCTACTTCCGAAGCTTTATAAACTTCTTCACTCGGAAAGCTCTTTTTACTCTCAGAAGTAAGACTTTTACCTTCAAAAGTAAGATTGACTTAAGAAGAAGATTACCCTCGGAAGAGCTTTTACCCTCGGAAGAAAGCCTTACTGTGAAATAGAAATCTTTTGGGCCCCACACTGTAAAAAGGAAAAGATTTTATTAATGATGTCGGAATATTTAAATGGATTTAACCTTACCGCCCCTGTCACATCATACCCCAAACCATCACTTCACCTTATCCATCCGCCATTTTCACCCATTTAAATACTTCCGACTCACCCACTTTAATATTTTCACCGATTTTACTACCCAAAGCTTCTTTCGTCTCCAATTTACCCAAATTAAAACTCATTTCTCTGCAACTTATCCCAAAAATGGCACTAAACCCTTAGCATAATCAAGTCGCACTCATTGATTCATCCAAGGATGCTGACTTCTCAGAAATCATCTCCTTCCTAACCCAATGAACCTACTTCATAGCCCTAACTGTCAACCCAACTGTTTATTCAAACCACATGGCTGAATTTCAGGGGAACAGACAGATTATAACCCTGAATGGAGTTAGGGTTCTGAGGTCGAGCATCTCTGATCAGGAATTGATCATATCTGAACAAGTCATCAGGGAGCATCTAGAGCTTTATGATGAAGGCTCTCCTACAGAGTTCTCCAAAGCAGACCTTGATGACACGTATACCCAAATGGGATATGGCGGTGATGTGAGCAGGTCAACGGTATACAAATTCAACTTCTCTTACCCTTGGAAGTTTGTGCTTCATATAGTCCTTCACTGCTTGTCAAACAAGTTTGGGGGATAGGATCAAATCTCATATGAACTAGGATGCCTAGTTCATGGGTTGGTAAAACGCCTCCGTTTTACCTATTCAAGGTTTGTGCTGACCAACGTGACGGGGAACCTTCAAAGGGAAACAATTTATATGTATCCCCGATTCATTCTGCACATCATTAATTATGAGTTGGAACAGAGCAAGCTTGTTTATGCAACTAATCTGCCCGTCCCACACATGAGGCCGACCATCTTCAAAGTGCTAAAGAGGATGTCCACCAACTTCACCGGAAGACATACTGCACTGCTTCCAGGTATGATTGAGCGCATAGCTCCTGGTGACATCCCTGTTAACCCCACAGGTGATGAACCCACACTAGAAATTACCCTCAAAATGCCAAATCTACCTTCTCACCCCATCTAAATCACATATCAAATACGTCCCAAACGAACCCTTGTTCAATCTACTTTGATTGAACAAGTCCCCCCTTTTCAATCCAAAAAGAGTAGAATGGAAACATGGGCTTTCACTCAATCTGAGGTCACACCTTGCTTCACATTTGACCTCAATATGGGTATTGAGTCTCCTCAGTCTTAATCCCATGAGCCCGAAACTCAAGCTGAAACCACTCAGGATGAGTCACTATACTCTCCTGAGCAGCCAAAAACGGACAACCCTCTCAAAGGCTCAATGCCATTAGACATTGATCAAAGTCCCGGGTCATCAGGCATAACCTTTATATCCTTTACTGACCTACTTATTGGAACTGATGAGGAGATTATGTCTCTTCAAATCAATAAAGTTGATCCATAACACCCTCTTAAGGATCAACTAAGCCTAGAGAGACCCCTTATCTCTAGCCCCTATCAGCAAGCCCAAACTAAGGTGAGTCCCACTGGTGTTGAGGGAACTCATGTAGATTCAGCTGCCACTACTGAAGGAGCCTCATTGGACCTTCAGGGCAGTTATAACATCTTCGAGACTGAATCTACGGCAACCATGCCCATTGATTACTCTGAAAGAGACATCATTAGGCAAGGGAAACCAGGGTGCCAAGAAACCACATCTGGTGGTGAGGATGAACATACCAGGTATGTTATCTCATCTCCCCATGATTCTTCAAAAGAAGATGAGAGAAGTCTGCTAATCACCATAAGAGACCTACTTTCTAAAGTCTCAAACCTTGAGTCCAGGGTTAAGACTTTAGAGGATAGGTCTACCTCCAACAAATTGAGATTGAAAATCTCACGACCAAACTAGCTGAGAAACAGATTGAGAGATCTTTTAGGCATGTACCAATTCAGGTATCCTTGACCTCTTCCTCTAGATCATCAAGCTCTCAGGATGATGCTAGCAAAACGGGGGAGAGTGTTTAGAGACAAACAAAAGAGGAACCACAAAGTTTCACTCTTTCAACTCTAATTTCAAGATATCCTGCTCAACAAGCTACAGTTTTTCATGAGCCTCCTCGAATTGTTCTTCAAATGGACCCAAGGATGCTCAAATATCTGAACAGGTTCTTTTCCAAGTTCCTGATGGGATCTTCTATTGAGCAGCAAAGCCCTGATGTTGTTGTGGTGTACTTTGGAGCTGAGGAGCTTTAGAGTTTGAATGCACCTTCTACCACTGTCCAAGAAGTTGGTCAACCTAAGGTCCAATTTGAACCTGAGATTGAATTCAAAGGGGAAATAAGGACTAATGGCCCAGCAACTGAAACAGTTGGGACAGAAAGTGCATTCCCACAAACTTCCGAAGCTGAAGTCAATGCCTCAGAAGAATTCATTCAAACTTCCGAAGCTGAGATTGAAGCTGCGGAAGGTTTATTTTCTCTATCCGGTGATCTAATTTGTCACAGATGCAATTCTTGAACTAGGATCTGAGGTAAATAGTGAGGACTTTCTCAGCCTACCCCTAACTCAAACATCATCACTACCACTTGCTCCAATCACCACCTCTCAACCTGAAACCTCTACACAAGAACCTCGAAAGTCTAAAACTTCCAAAGACACCAAAGGGAAGAGGAAGATGACCGTGGAAGAACTTCAAGAGGAAGAAAGGTTAGAAAAGCTGAAAAGAAAAGGTAGACTCCCCACTGGGAAGTTGCTAGCTGCAAGTAGTAAAGCAGCTGCAGCCAACTAGAAGGCTATCAACAATATGAAGAGGGTGGAGATCATTGACAGGCTTGTTAATTTTAGAGCTGTTAGTGAAGATGTGCTTCTGCTACCACTAGAGAAGCTGATTGAGTTAGAAAAGGCAACCTTGCTGTGGATTGAGAAAGAAGAAGAAGCAACAAGGTTGGCCTTAGATGAAAAAAAGAGGAGAAAGAAAGAAGAAGCTGACCAGCAGCTGAGGAGCGAAAGGATAGCTTTCCTAAGCTCCAGTGGATTCTCTCTTGAGGAATTAACTTCTCACAACAATGATGCGATCTTGTGGCTTTTTAAGAAAGAGCAAGATCAAATGGAGAAAGACAAAAAGAAGGATACCAAGGAGAAACTGAGAGAGAGGAACAAGAAGGAGGAAGAAGCTGGACATGCAGCTGTCAAGAAGCTAGGTGACAAAGCCTGGATGAAAGATTATCTAAGGGCTCATGGCTTCTATGGCAGGCAAGTGGATCCTATGTCTGAAAAGACCCTGCAGTGACATGTCAGTGACATCAAGGTTGACATTCGTGCAAAAAAGAAGGAAAGAGATGTACCGGAAAGTACAGGGAATGACTTCCAGACCAACACCTCAACCCTAATTGTGACAACTGGCAATTTCAGGTCAATACCCGACCTTGACTTGGTTATAATTACACATATAATACTTGATTTTCAATTGATTTTCCAATTATTAAAGTCGTTTCATACATTGCAAAATTTCATGCATCGATGATTTAGCATAATTACCATTTTTACATGCGATACAACGGCACACACACGAACGTTGGTGATAATTAATATGTGTACTAATAAGTACTTTAAAGTGTTTTAAAGTATTTTAGATTCCATTGTTTTAAAGTATTTTAGATTCCATTGTTTCAAAGTATTTTAGACTCCTAATTAAATACATTGGAAAAATTAAAATAAACCTTAACGCGTAAACTAATATTTACCCGGATAAAACGCGTATAACGCACTACTACATACACGAGTTATTATTTAATATTATCAATATTATAATATGTGACCTTATATGATTTATTATAATAATTTTTATGTATTTTAAGAAGTAACAAGTAAAAATATAAAAATATATAAAAATTGCCAAAATACAAGAAATACCACTCAAATACATACAAAAAAAATTGAAAATCAAACGCCCCACCCTCTTTGGCCTTCCCCCCGCCTCCACTCACCTTTCTTTTCTTCTCTTTTCTTCTTCCTCCCTTGTCAAATCCTCACAAGACAAGATGTCTTTTGTGAAGCTCAAGAATTGCCATTTTGGTGTTAAGGAAAAGTTTATGAACAAAGTTACATGATTCCTTTCCATATGTGTGAGCTCCTTTCCCTATGGTTGACCAAAAGCCAAAGTGATGAGTTTGTGGAGATTACAAATACAAGCAATATTTACACTTCATCCACACAAATCACCAACATACTCTTCTCCCTCTTTCATCCTTCTATTTTCGGCCAAGGCATCACCACCCTCACTTCACCATCTTTCAAAACTCATCTTCTACAAATCTAAGTGTTTCAAGTGCTCTTGGGTAAAGATCAAGCAATTTTTGAAGTTTCCAAACACCCAACAACATCATTTCCATCTTTCTTTGTCTATTTAAGTAAGAATACCCTCTTCTTGTGTACATATCTTCTTTTGTTTATCATGTTCATCCATTTATTATATGGCATGTAAATATCTTCATCCAAAAGGTCTTTCATGTTAAAAATAATATTCTACGGACAAGATGTTTCTAGAATAATACTTCACAAAATATTTTAACATGAACTAATTAATGACTTTTGTTCTTAAAAAGTAAATGTTCATAAACCCATATTTGACAAAATTACTAGTTGATGTTTTTTTATAAAAGTTATAAAAATTGTTAAAACTCAAGAAAATCTACATAAGGGTTATGTTATGGTTATGTGATTTTAAACCTTTACAAGTATTACTATGAATGTTTATATATATTCTTCAAGTTATAATTAGTTAGTGAGTGTAAATATACTATTAGAAAAGTTAGGTTATAACTTGATGACAATTTGATCAAATTTAAAAGTGTGGTTAAATATATATAAACATAAAACCTTAAAAGAGAACAATATGAACTCCATGACCATATATTATGTTAGTTTAAAAAGATGGTTAGTAGATGACTTTTAACAAGGATGGCACATGATTTTGTTGCTTATTTAACATGAGACTTACAATATAAATCTATAGACCATATAATATTAGTTACTTGGTTACTTAAAAGATGGGTTAATAGTAAATTGACTAGTTAATTTATACAAGGACTTACTTTATAATATACCAAAGTTACTTAATAAATTAAAGAAACTCTAATTTAATATATGTCAAGAACCAGACAAAATAAAAGAATAATACTACTAAGATAATAATTAAATAATTATTTTATGGACAAATATATATATATATATATATATATATATATATATATATATATATATATATATATATATATATATATATATATATATACATGGTTGGTAAAATAAGAAAACTAGTGATTTTACTTGGATGTTAACATTTTAAAGTTTACAAGTAAAATAATATAATGTGAATATTATTTTATCTAAGAAAATAAGATTATTTCAAAACCCTAGCTTCTATAATTTCATATGTAAATTACATAACTAATTACTAAACACTCGAGTCACCTCTCGGGTCGAGTCAAAATGATATTTAGTTACCCAAATAATATGTCAACTTTAAGATACAAATGTTTTTGAACAATTTCAAGTGAAGTATAATTTATTAACATTCCTTTTAGTAATATATATATTTCACAAATATTCATTCGTGTCACCAACGGGTCGTCGAGTCAAAACTTGAATATCAAGTGTGTGGATGAAATAGTTACATGCTCACATTACACGTAGGAGCAAATACTTAGATATAAGTTGCCTTGATTGTTCTAGGGCGAACTTAGTTCGGATTTTCTCGACCACTTTGGATACTTCCAGATTTCACACCCGACTCACTTCACAGGTGAGTTTCACGGCCCCATTTTTACTTATTTTCATTTTGGGGGAGATTATGCAAATTGCTATTTTCTTGGACACATATACTTGTCAATGATTCTTGGACACCCATGTAGTGGTCAATCAATGACTATGGTTTCCATGATGATCACGCCCGCGGGAAACCACTATGGTCGGGGTGTGACACCAACCTCAACCTGAACCAATCCCTTTCCCTTTTCCCATCAAAACTGAGCCAACCTCTGAGTCACCTCAACCACCTCAACTACCTATCCTCAAACCCAAAACACTCCCCAGAACCCAAACATCATTACCTACCCAACAACCACCCAAGTCATCCTCTCAGCCTTCCAAACATCTCTCCTTAGAAGAATTCAAGGAGATCAAGACGAAGCTTATCAAATGTACTACTTTGAGTGATATCTCTTGTGAGGACGGGTTAGTCAAGCTAACCTATGTTGATGGCTCCTCATGTTCCCTCACTAGAGAACAATTCCTTGATCTGCCAAGAGGAACATTGGACCAAGCCGTTAAACTCTTTGGCCTCAACTCTGACTCGCTAAATGAAGAAGAGAAGAATCTAAGAAGAAGGCTGGTGACTCTACTAGATTCAAAGAAAGGGGACAGAGCATCAAGTTAGCCCCTTATGCCAAGAAAGAAGATAATCCAGTGGAGGTTCAAAGACTCTCCTCACAACTTTGTTGTTGAAAGAGAGAATGGCGAGATAAATAGGCTTAATGCCTCATCTCTGCTACACTCAAGCAGATTTGATATTGCTGAGTTAGCAGAGAAGCCATTCTCCAACCCCTCCAACTCTAAGATAGCTGCTCATATCAGAAATCATCTGAGCAGTCTTCATCTAGCCGAGCTAACCGCTAGGACCAAGATGAATAGGAGTTGAAGATGAGAAAGAAAGATGAAAGGAAAGGATTAGCAACCAAAGGCAAAGCCTTTCTTCAACTAGTTGAAGGTCCTGAACTTAAGTCTATAGTTAGATGGGAGTATGAGTACAACTCCTGTCAACTAACTCTCTTTAGAGGGCAACAACAAAGGGTACATATCATTCAAAGTGACAGACTGGATCTCCTGTCCACGAATGATTTGTACAAGCTTCTCAGCACCACATCCGGGAAGAACAAAGAGACAGATAAACATCTTCTTTCCTTGATGCTGAAAGTTTTGAGAAGCAGAAACAAGTGAGGTTTTGGCAACATTAGCCTTGGGGGAGTTTGTTGGATCAAGTAAGGCTGGTGCAACCAAAACTAACACTTAGAATATTTGGTGCAACTGATGAAGAACTTCCAAAGGCAAATGAAGAACTTCCAAAGGCAAATGCTGAGCTTCCAAAGCTTAAGCCTGAAGGAGCTTCCGAAGAGAAACTCCAACTTCCGAAGACAAAGTCTTCCTTCTTCTGAAGTTCAACACTCAGAAGAAATCAAGACAATGACTTCCAAAGTATGAAGATCTGAAGAATGTCTCAAGCCTCGGAAGAAGTAGCCTCTTCCGAAGTATAAGTGGCTTCGGAAGAACTTGTTCTTCCGAAGCCAGTTAACCTTCGGAAGAACCTACTATGAACCAGTGGACATAAGTATGGTCCTTCTGACACCCCGCTGCAAATATCGGAGATACTGCATGGCGCTTTCCCACGCCCATGTAGTTGACCATACTTTATTTCGCTGTTCATTCGTTATCAGTTAGTACAGTTACCAACTTTAGTTGGTGACAAAAGGTAAGTCATGGACATGTCATGACTACCATATCTTAGATAATATTTTATCTAAGATACATTGTCTTTAGCAATGTAGCATTTGCTTTTGTTATAGGCTTCCAGTTGGTATCAAAGTATATCCACCTATAGGTGATAGTATATATAGTTTATCATTGTAACTCATGTAATATGCTTGTAAGAGTCTTGTAGTACTTTGAGTTGAGAAGTAATATTTACAAGTACCATGAAAATATCTTATTGTGTTTTGATTACTTAGTATATTATTATCAACTCTTAGAATGGATTCTGCAACATCAAACCAAGTGTGATTCAAGTGTGTTTGAAAGAAAACAAGTGTTAAGTGATAAAAAATGATCCTGCAATTCCTGTAAGCAACGATTATAGTGAACCCTAAACATAGAAATGTTGATAAAGAAACACAATTATTTTTGTCAAACTTATTGCCTTACGTTTTTCAAAATATTTACAAGTCAATTGTGTCATATACGACCATATTACCTTACGCCCATGTAAAGGTTGTTTGAGATTTACAACAAACATCTCAGGGTATTCATTTTTATGCTTGAGGCATTTTAAGCTCTTTTATGCATTTTCATGCAGATGACTATTTCAGTGTCTTGTATAATTAAGTGATAATGATATGTGTTTGTTCTATCTGTAGTCTATCTAAGATTGCGAGGCCAATTGAAAATCTAGATGTTATTGCATACACTACACGGGAACACATTTCCTCTTAATAAACTCCTAAGATTTGAAAAAAAAACTTATGTTACAACCCGTGTCATACATCGCATTATCTAACATATGTATTTTTTATTCCGAAGGCATATATTTATAACCTACTAGTTTGACGTCTATGGGTGTTTGAATTGCAGGTCTGAAAAGATTTTGCTTGTCAAGTGAAGTATTTAAGCCTTTATGTCTTCATACCATATTGGCAAGTTATCTTTGTATATCTACTTGTTTGACATCTATGGGTATTTGAATTGCAGGTCTGAAAAGATTTTGCTTGTCAAGTGAAGTATTTAAGCCTTTATGTCTTCATACCATATTGGCAAGTTATCTTTGTATATCTACTCTTATAGAGTTGTATGAATGTGATTTTTTTTACGAATTACATTATTGATATAGCAAATGCAAATATTTTAGGAACATGTGTTTCATTTTGATTACTTATTTTACTATCTTATACAATATTTATTGAGATATCATACTTGTTTTGTTATTTGAATTTCTTATTAAGCTCCATTATCCTATGGGATTTCACTAATATCCTGAGGAAATTATATTAATCTCCTCAAAGATATTTATATCTTTTAGGACATTATTATATTTTTCTAAAAATTTATAGTCTTTTCTGAGACGTTCTTTTGGGAATTTTAGTATAACCACTCATGAAGTTACAACAACTACATTATTCTGTCTTTGTTATTTTCGTGGATGTTTAGTGTTGGATCAAGTAAGGCTGGTGCAACCAAAACAAACACTTAAAACATTTTTGGTGCAACTGATGAAGAACTTCTGAAGGCAAAAGAACTTCTAAAGGTCAAGACTGAAAGAGCTTCTAAAGAGAAACTCTAACTTCCGAAGACAAAGTCTTCCCTCTTCCGAAGATCAACATTTAGAATAGTTCAAGACAATGACTTCCGAAGTATGAAGATCATCAGATCTCGGAAGAAGTAGACTCTTCCGAAGTATAAGTGGCTTCGGAAGAACTTGTTCTTCTGAAGTCAGTTAACCTTCGGAAAGAACCTGCTATGAACCAATGGACATAAGTATGATCCTTTTGACAGATCCGCTGCAACCTCTGAGATACTGCATTGTTCTTTCCCACGCCCATGTAGTTGACCACACTTTATTCCACTGTTCATTCCTTATCAGTTAGTACAGTTACCAACTTTAGTTGGTAACCAAACGGTAAGTCATGGACATGTCATGACTACCAAATCTTAGATAGTATTTTATCTAGGACACCTTACCTTTAGCAATGTAGTATTTTCTTTAGTCATAGGTTCCCAGCTGGTATCAAAGTATAACCGGCTGTAGATAGTAGTATATATAGTTTTTCATTGTAACTCTGTAAACATGCTTGTAAGAGTCTTGTAAAACTTTGAGTTGAGAAGTAATATATACAAGTATCTTGAAAAACTATCATCTTGTGTTTGTTTACTTAGTATATTATTATCAACTCTTAAGGGATTCTACATCATCAAACCAAGTGACTTAGTGAGTTTGAGAGATAATACTTGTGTTGAGTGACAAAACCCGATCATGCAATTGGTATCAAAGCTTCTTAGGCTCTTGATTGTGAGATCTTACCATCAAAATCAACCTTTTTCTTCACTCATACTTTCACCACACTCAAAATGGCCCTCAATCAAAAATCATCCGAAGGTGAAATGTGGACGATGTCTAAAGCACCCATCATCACCCCTAAGAATTTCAGATCTTAGAGCATACGTATTGAATGTTTCATTAGGTATCAAGACAACATGATGTGGAAACTATCACCAATGGCCCTTACAAGCCAAAGGTTGCAGCATCGGCTGGAAATGATGATATGATAGAGAAGGCTGTTGAAGACTATTCTGATGAAGATCCCAAGCGACTAGAGATCAATAGAAAAGCAATGACTATCCTTATGACTGCCATACCCAACTCCATCATGGTGGGATTTGAGCATTGCCAGTCAGCCAAAGAACTCTTTGTTGCTTTGTCTCAGATGTATGCCAGCTCCAATGACTCCAAGAAATATTCCCTGAAGCAATAATTTGAAAACTTTACTTATATTGCTGGAGAGACCCTCAACCAACAATACTTTAGGTATATGGATCTTATTTCATCACTTCAATTATTATTATTATTATTATTATTATTATTATTATTATTATTATTATTATTATTGTTATTATTATTATTATTAAGTCTGTGGGAGTGACTCTTGAGATGAGAGATCTCTCAAGAAAGTTCATGAGTGCACTTTCAAATGAGTGGACTTTCTATTGTGTCTTTATTAAGAGGACAGAGAACTTAAACTCTCTCACGATGACTGAACTATATGGCATCCTTGATAGATATCGTGTAGAGAAGGAAAACAAGAGAGGCCACCAGGTGAGCAGACCCTCAAGCCTTCCTGCTAGCAAATCTTTAATGGTTGTTGAAGGCTCAAGACCCCCAACCTTAGCAGTACCTGACTTACTCCCAACAGCCATCCTGTTCTTCTGGGCCATACATTACCTTCCTCAGACTCCAAGGTCTCAACATGCTCAATCAAGTCCTTTCCAGCTTAGTTGTGCCTTTGTCTCAGGAAATGGGCATTCTAGTGATTTTCAGTTTTGCTTTGATGATCTGGAATGTTTCAGCCCAGATGATGTTTCTCACACCCGAACCTTGACAGCGGAATCGTCGAGATGTGAGGGTTAAGATTGTTCACAGCTACATAACGCTATATTTAAATGTAAATATTAAAATTATAAGTTTCAAAAGGCATTACAAATACAAGTCTCAAACACGAAATAAGTTCAAACATTAAATAACAAAACATAATTCTTTTATTCCATTAACTAGGTCCAAATCCTAGATTATTACAAGCTTTAAAAGATCACTTTAAACTTGGACATGACCTGAAACATGATAAAAATAATAGGTCAACTAAAAATAGTTGGTGAGTTTCCAAGGTTTCATACATAATATAACAAGGTTACAAGTAGCAATTCATGTAATAGGTTATAAGTTAGCAAGGTTATAGAACACATATCGTTACAACCAAACCTCGACTTGATTACAAGTATATAAGATTGGCTAAGTGTATTTGGTTCCCATGATGAACAAGCATACGTCATCAGGAGCCGGCAATACCTAGGCTTTAGCACCAAATAGGCTTGTCAGGCCCAAAGATCTAAGACGTCGCCAGGCTAGCAATAGTTAATGATTGTAAACAAAATATGTATCTCATATAAGACTTACAATAACACAAATAACCATGACAAAAAGATAAAGATGAATTGCATGTGCATTTACAAGTATCAAGATGTTTACAAGTGTAAGTTTATAAGGTTAACATGTTTCACCCCAAAAGGTGTGAAATAAAGTAAAAAGGGGCATGAAGAACTCACATGGCAAAATAAGTGTAAGAATGACGATTAATAAGAATATTAATGGACGTCGTTCCAACGTGAATCGTCACAAGGCACCTAAATATATATTTTTACAAGAGTTAAGTTTAATAATAAGTTTTAATGAATTACCGAGGACTAGGGTCCTAAGTGGGACTTAGGGATTGTCAAATAATTATATTTTAACAACATGGGTCAAATTATATTTATTTAAAAATCAAAGAAAAAGTGTTATGTTACATAAATATAACCTTTATAATAATTTTATATGTATAAAGATTAATAAGATCTAAATAACACAATTTAACAATAATTTAAAAATAACGTGTGAAGTAATCATTTTTGTGGCATGAAATATTAGCTAATTTTTATAAGAATAAATTATTTATATTATTTTTAGAATATTTGTTAAAAGTATAGAATTATTTTTTTCTTTTTAAGAAAACTAATTTACAAAAAATAAATTAGAAATATTTTAAAATTATCAGCTTTTATAAAATGACTTTTTATAATTTTTTAAAAAATATTTAAAATTATTGTTGAAGGCCAAAAAGCCTCAAAAAGAAAAGATGAGGTTCCCCGATTCGAACCGGGGACCTCTTGTTTAGAAGTCTCAAGTGTTACCAGTGAACCTATGGCCTCAGCCACGATAAGAATTGGTTTTTAATTTACATAAACACTTTTTAAAGAAACCCTCAAATCCTTAGAACCCTAGAATCGATTAGCGCTTAATTGAAGATGAATTCGCAGTTGTTGATACCGATTACCATGGGGCTTTTATTCCCCATGTAAAATTGAGCAACAACATCGTTTTAATTACCCGAATTGAAGTGTGGAGCACAAGATTAGATGAAGAACAGGTCGCGGCTAAATCTGATTTCCTTCGATGTGCTATGCGTGATCGAAGGTGATGTTTATGTTGATTCCAGGTGAAATTGTAGGTTGTTAACGTTTAGGAACACTTAGATGACTAATTAGATGAGTTTAATTAGGTTATTATTATGATTGAAGGGTCGATCGGTTATGGAGTTGAAGGCGTCGGTTACATGTTCGATTAAGTTCATTAACCAACGTTTAATTGCGTTTAATTGTTGCCTTTGGGTTCGAATCGTGTTCTAGGGGGGTTCGGAACGGTTTCGGGATCAAGAAACGGCCAAATTTGACGTTTCTGAGGTGGCCGGAGCCGGCCGGAGCTTGGCCGGAAAAAGGCGCCGGAAAAACGAGGTAAGGGGGCGGGTGGTTTGTTTTTTTTAATTAATTACAGAATTACCCCCTGTAGTTTCAAAAGTTATCATTTTATGCATAAAACCTTTATTTAAGTTTTAAATTTATCATATCAACCCCTTGGACTTAAATATACTTTAAGTTTATTAACTTTCCAAATTATTTTTATTTGTAACAACATTATTTTTAGTTTTATTATTATTATTATTATTATTATTATATTATTATTATTATTTTATTATTATTATTATTATTATTATTATTATTATTATTATTATTATTATTATTATTACTATTATTATCAGTTTTGTTATTATTATTATTGTCATTATTATGATTATATAATTTATTATTTTAATTACTAACTTACATAATTTAAATGACAACTAAGAAATAAACATGAATAACCCATAAGTTTTAAAAATATCAACAATAGCCCACACAAAAATTAACCATGTTAACTTCTAATTAACTCAAAAATACAAGATGTTACAGTCTCCCCTACTTGAAAGAATTTCGTCCCGAAATTAAGAATGAAACTATACGAATAAGAACAGGTATCTCTTCTTCATGTGCTCCTCACGTTCCCAAGTAAATTCGGCGCCACGCTTAGTTGTGGTTCTAGTCTTCTTCATAATACGGTCCATAATCTCAACAGGTTTCTCAACAAAATGCAATGACTCGTCGATCTGGATGTCTTCCAATGGAACATGCAGACTTTCGTTAGCCAAACACTTTCTCAAGTTTGAGACGTGGAACACATGATGAACTCCACTAAGGTCGGAAGGTAGTTCTAGTTTATAAGCCACCTTCCCAATCCTTTTTAGTATTTTGAAAGGTCCTACAAATCTTGGAGCCAGTTTGCCCTTCTTTCCAAAGCGAACAACACCTTTCCACGGTGAGACCTTTAGAATGAAATTCCAATGGCTTACGTCGCTTGTCGGCATAGCTCTTTTGTCGACTTCTTGCCACTTTAAGGTTCTTACGAATTATTGAGACTTTATCGGTCGTTTCTTGTATAAGTTCGGGACCAGTAATGAAGTTTTCACCAATGTCGGTCCTACAGATCGGTGAACGACATTTTCGACCATAAAGTGCTTCGAACGGTGCCATCTTGATACTTGAGTGGTAACTATAGTTATACGAAAATTCCACGAGCGGTAGATGCGTATCCCAATCACCACCAAAGTCAAGAACGCAAAGGCGTAGAAACTCCTCCAAGGTTTGGATCGTTCACTCGGTTTGACCATCAGTTTGAGGATGGTAAGCTGTGCTTTGGTCCAATTGAGTACCCAAGAGTTCTTGCATAGACGACCAAAAATGTGAAGTGAAATGTGCATCTCGGTCGGATATGATGTGCAGAGGTACCCCATGATGACTTACAATCTCATCAACGTATATACAAGCCAACCTTGATGTCTTGTAAGTGTCACGTATGGGTATAAAATATGCCGATTTGGTCAATCGGTCAACGATCACCGATATGCTATCATGCCCTTGAGAGGTTCGGGGTAGCTTAGTTATGAAGTCCATGGATATGTGTTCCCACTTCCACATAGGAATCTCAGGTTGCTCAAGTAATCCACTTGGACGTTGATGTTCGGCTTTAACATTTGTACACGCAAGGCACTTCGCTACATACGTCGCTATATCTTTCTTCATTCCAGGCCACCAATATTGACCACGCAGGTCCATGTACATCATATCGGAACCAGGATGAATAGAATAACGAGTTTGATGAGCCTCATTCATGATAAAGGTACGAAGATGATCGTGCTTTGGAACCCAAATTCGATTCGCAAAGTACATCAACCCATTGGATTTCGTTTCCAGTTGAGTTATAAGATTATGCTCCAGCTCATCCTTCATCCTTCCTTCTTGTTGCACCATTTGTTGAGCCTCCAAGATACTAGACTCGCTGTCACTCTCTATTCTCAAGTTTTGCAGCAGTACATGAGCCTCGTTGACATCTAGTCGGATCTCAGTATCAAACTCACCCAAAGTGTCAAACCATTGTCGTCGATCGTGAATTTCTTGGAACGAGATTGTCTTGTTGTGACTCTTTTGACTTAGAGCATCGGCTACAACATTTGCCTTACAAGGATGGTAACGAATGTCACAATCGTAGTCACTAATCAACTCCACCCAACGATGTTGTCTCATATTGAGATCTTTTTGATTAAAGACGTGTTGAAGGATTTTGTGATGGGTGTAGACAATGCATTGAGTACCATACAAGTAATGTCTCCAAATCTTCAAGGCAAACACGACAGCTCCAAGCTCAAGATCATGTGTTGTGTAATTCACCTCATGGACCTTCAATTGTCTCGATGCATAAGCTATGACCTTTTCTCGTTGCATGAGAACACAACCAAGGCCTTGTTTTGATGCATCACAATATACGGTGAAATCATCGTTTCCGTCAGGTAGGGTCAAGATAGGAGCATTGTACAGTTTGTGCTTTAACGCTTCAAAAGCTTATTCTTGCTCGGAACCCCACTCGAATGGTTTATTCTTTTGTGTCAAAGAAGTGAGTGGCTTTGCGATCCTCGAGAAGTTGGCAATGAATTGCCGATAATAACCAGCAAGACCAAGAAAAGAACGAACTTCGGTAGGAGTTGTAGGAACACACCAATTCATCACAGCTTCCACCTTTGTATGGATCAACGTGAATTCCTTGGCTATTCACCACGTGTCCTAGAAATTGAACTTCCTCGAGCCAGAAATCACACTTCGAGAACTTCGCGTACAATTGCTCTTTCTTCAACAATTCAAGAACCAATCTCAAATGCAGTTCATGATCGGTGTTGGACTTGGAGTAGATAAGTATGTCATCAATGAAGACGATCACAAACTTGTCTAGATAAGGCTTGCATACTCAGATAGTTCTTGAAGTTGACTAGAGAGTTCTTGCATTTCCGATGGTGCAAGTCGATATGGTGACTTAGCCACGGGGTTTGCTCCCGGTATCAAGTCAACTTTAAACTCGACTTCACGCACGGGAGGTAAACCACTAAGGTCATCGGGAAATACTTCAGGAAAGTCTCGTACGATCGGGACATCCTTAAGTTCTTTCCCTTGGACTTTCGTGTTGACCACGTAAGCCAAGAAAGCCATATAATTATTGCTTAAATACTTTCGGGCTTGGGTGCACGACATGAGTTTAAGTCCTTTGGAAGACTTTTCACCGAACACTTTCAAAGTAGCTCCAGAGGGTAACGGTATACGAATGCACTTCTAGAAACAAATGATCTTGGCATGGTGTTTGGCTAACCAATCCATACCAATGATGACGTCAAAACTTCCAAGTTTCATAGGAATAAGATCGATAAGGAAATCGTACGTGTCAAGAATTAAGATGCAATCACGAATAACGATATCAACGGTGATCGGTTCTCCATCGGCGACTTCAACGGTGAGAGGTCTTTCTAGTTTCGTATGTGGCTTAGCAAGTATGGGTTCAAACTCTAATGATACAAAACTCCTATCGGCTCCAGAATCAAATAGCACGTATGCATAGGTATTATTAATAAGAAACATACCTGTTCAATGTTAAAGGCATTTAACGATATAGGTAATGCATCAAAGAGGCTTAAATCATAGAAGTTAAGGTTGAGTTAACATACCATTCATCACATCATTGTTTGCTTGTGCTTGATTTGCATTGATGTTGAAAGCACGTCCTCGGGCTTGTGGAACATTACCCACAAGACGAGGGTATTATGGGCGAAAATGACCAGGTTCCCCACAGTTGTAGCAAACACGGTTTGTGACCATTGCGGCGTTTTTAGGTGCACAGTGACAAGTCGCCACCAAGTGACCATATTTACCACATAAGGTACAGATACGGCATGGTTGATTCCCCAGATGATGATACCTACAAGTGTTGCACATAGGTAGAGGACCAGCATAGGCCCTAGCCCCAGGTACTTGTGCCACAGGTGCAGCCGCAGGTACAAGTTGTCTTTGGGGTTGTTTGGGTGCCGCTACAGCATGGTTACGCGCCGGTGTGAACTTGCGCTTCTTGTTGTTGTTGTAAGACGGTTCAGCTTTGGTCTCCTTAACACCTCGGTAGCCGTCTTCTCTACCTTCTTTGCACCCTTCACAGACATGGTGCCGCTCGTATATGGTTATCGGTGAGTTGAGCGGTGATAGTAATGGCTTCTTCCAAGGTTGTGGGTCGGCTACCCACCACAACATCTTGAATTTGGGGTGGTACACCCTTGATAAACTTCTCGATGTTGCGGGGGACAATGTCGACCATGTGAGGCAGCAGTATACTCAACTCATGATGCCTAGCTGAGTAGGCCAAATGATCACACCTTCTTGCTTTAGGTTCCAAAATTCCTCCTCCAACTTTTGTAGTTCACTTCTCGGGCAGAACTTCACGATGGCGATGTTCTTGAACGCTTCCCAGGTAAGTGATAGCATAGCTTCAGGACCATGGTTTCTCTTCTCGTTATTCCACCAGGTAAGTGCCCTTTGTTGCAGCATACTAGTAGCATAACGAACCATGAGTGTCTCGGGACACTCACAATTGATAAAAGTATTCTCCATGCTCTCGAACCACTCAAGAAGACCAGTGGCTCCTTCCTTGCCACTAAAACTAGTGGGCTTGCATGAGCTAAAGTGCTTGAAAGTGCAGGTTTGATTGTTGCGCCCTTGATTCGCACTATTTTCACCTTGACCATTGCCATTGTTGTTGTTGCTAGCGTTGGTCATCAAAGTACTATTGAGTTCAGCAACCATGGTCGGGATAACGGCAGCCATTTGTAGGGCAATCATGGCGGCTAGCTTACGATCGGAACTTCCACGCTTTCCATGATGACGAGACATGCTTGGATATACAAAATGAGTTAGACACGAGAAAGAGATTAACAAGGATTATAATTTAAACAAGGATAAGGCAAGAGTTGTAAGGCACATGGACTGGTTCCATTTGGTAACGCATTACCATTTGGAAACGTTGACACGTCAAGGTAAATTGACCCATTCGCCTTAGAAACTTGTGTATGTTGACCATAGTTTATCACTCATCCCAAAATTCCCAGGTAAGCATAACTAGTCCCGTAGGATTTATGCGATATGCTTGCCTTAGCCCGAGGGCCTTTTGCCAGGAAAACCAGGATACAGGTGTCTATGAGTCACATAAATTTCTTAGGTTCATGAAATCAAAACCTTGATGAGATTTTCATAGATTAGACATAAGTCTAAAGATCCAAGTCATAAGCATAAGTATACGATTCCACGTGTCGTCGAGAATAAGATTAAGAAGTTTCATTTGTCGGGGAGAGTCAAAGAGTCAAGGATAAGTTTAGGGAGACAAGTAACAAAGTTTTAACAATTACAAGGCAATCCTAGGCTAAGGCATCAATTTGCACATAAGTATGGCATAACATTATGTAGCATGCAAAACAATATACTTTTACAAGAATAATAATATTATTCTATAAGGTTCATGCATAAACTATAGTCTAGGTCATCATTTCTAATAACCTAAATCCCTATAGTTAAGGGCTCTGATACCAATCTGTCACACCCCAACCTTGACGGCGGAATCGTCGAGATGTGAGGGTTAAGATTGTTCACAGCCACATAACGCTATATTTAAATGTAATATTAAAATTATAAGTTTCAAAAGGCATTACAAACACAAGTCTCAAACACGAAATAAGTTCAAACATAACATAACAAAACATAATTATTTTATTCCATTAACTAGGTCCAAATCCTAGATTATTGCAAGCATTAAAAGATCACTTTAAACTTGGGCATGACCTGAAACATGATAAAAATAAAAGGTCAACTAAAAATAGTTGGTGAGTTTCCAAGGTTTCATACATAATATAACAAGGTTACAAGTAGCAATTCATGTCATAGGTTATAAGTTAGCAAGGTTATAGAACACATATCGTTACAATCACACCTCGACTTGGTTACAAGTATATAAGATTGGCTAAGTGTATTTGGTTCCGATGATGAACAAGCATACGTCATCATGAGCCGGCATACCTCGGCTTTAGCACCAAATAGGCTTGTCAGGCCCAAAGATCTAAGACATCGCCAGGCTAGCAATAGTTAATGATTGTAAACAAAATATGTATCTCATATAAGACTTACAATAACACAAATAACCAAGAAAAAAGGTAAAGATGAATTGCATGTGCATTTACAAGTATCAAGATGTTTACAAGTGTAAGTTTATAAGGTTAACATGTTTCACCCCAAAAGGTGTGAAATAAAATAAAAAGGGCATGGAGAACTCACATGGAAAAATAAGTGTAAGAATGACGATTAATAAGAATATTAATGGACGTCGTTCCAACAACAATCGTCACAAGGCACCTAAATATATATTTTTTTACAAGAGTTAAGTTTAATAATTAGTTTTAATGAATTACCGAGGACTAGGGTCCTAAGTGGGACTTACGGATTGTCAAATAATTATGTTTTAACAACATGGGTCAAATTATATTTATTTAAAAATCAAAGAAAAATTGTTATGTTACATAAATATAACCTTTATAATAATTATATATATATATAGATTAATAAGATCTAAATAACACAATTTAACAATAATTTAAAAACAACGTGCGAAATAATCATTTTTGTGGGATGAAATATTAGCTAATTTTTATAGGAATAAATTATTTATATTATTTCAGAAATTTGTTGTTAAAAGTATAGAATTATTTTTTTCTTTTTAAAAAACTAATTTACAGAAAATAGTTAGAAATATTTTAAAATTATCAGCTTTTATAAAATGACTTTTTATAATTTTTCTCAAAAATATTTAAAATTATTGTTGAAGGCCAAAAAGCCTCAAAAAGAAAACATGAGGTTCCTCGGGTTCGAACCGAGGACCTCTTGTTTAGAAGTCTCAAGGGTTACCAGTGAACCTATGGCCTCAGCCGCGATAAAAATTGGTTTTTAATTTACATAAACACTTTTTAAAGAAACCCCCAAATCCTTAGAACCCTAGAATCGATTAGCGCTTAATTGAAGATGAATTCGCAGTGTCGATAGTGATTGCCATGGGGCTTTTATTCCCCATGTAAAATGAGCAACAACATGGTTTCAATAACCCGAACTGAAGTGTGGAGTACAAGATTAGATGAAGACAGGTCCGGTCTAATCTGATTTCCTTCGATGTGCTATGCGTGATCGAAGGTGATTGTGTGTTGATTCCAGGTGAAATTGTAGGTTGTTAACGTTTGGAACACTTAGATGATTGATTAGATGAGTTTAATTAGGTTTATATTATGATTTAGGGTCGATCGCTTATGGAGTTGGAAGGCGTCGGTTTACATGTTCGATTAAGCTCATTAACTGACGTTTATTGCGTTAATTGTTGCCTTGGGGTTCGAATCGTGTTCTGAGGGGTTTCGGAACGGTTTCGGGATCAAGAAACAGCCAAATTTGACGTTTATGAGGTGCCGAGCCGGTCAGAAGCTTGGCTGAAAAGCGCCGGAAACGGTAAGAACGGGTAAGGGGGGGGTGTGGTTTGGTGGATTTTTTTTTAATTAATTACAGAATACCCCCTAGTTTTCAAAATTTATCATTTATGGCATAAAACCTTTATTTTAAGTTTTAAATTTATCATATCAACCCCTTGGACTTAATATACTTTAAGTTTATTAACTTTCCAATTTTTTTCGGGGGGTGGGTTTGGTGTTGGGTATTTTGTTCCAAGTGTTCTGATTTTATAGTTTAGTGTTTCTATTATTCATTATTGTATTATTATTATTATTATTAGTTATTTCTCATTATTTATTCTTTTATTATTATTTCTTTTCTTCTTCTTATTCTTCTTAGTTATTCCTCTTTCTCTTCCTTCTTCTTATTTCTCAGTTGTTGTTCTTCTTATTTTCGTCCTTTTCTGATTCTACAATTCGTATTTTCCTTAATCCCTTACATCATTTAAATGACACTACGAAATACCGCTGAATAACCCTAAGTTTTAAAAATATCACAATAGCCCACACAAACATTAACCACGTTAACTTCGAATTAACTCAAAATACAAATGTTCAAATGTTGAGTACATGGATATTGTCCAACAGATGGCTTTGTTAACTTACAAGGCAAGAAGTTCTTTAAGATAACTGGAAGTCAATTTCCCCAAAACCCAACTAACAACAAGTTCGGGTTTGATAAGACAGGCTAAATGTTCAACTGTTACCAATAGGAAACATCTTAAGCCTCATACATTACCTCTTCCCCTTCTTTTTTCATCACACCTCAACCACCAGGAAGTCAACTGAACAACACACCTTTGCTATTATTGCTTCAAGAGGTGGACTGGAGCTTCATGGTGCAGGATGTGTCCCTGCTTACGCATTGATGGCTAGAATTGATGACGCAAGGGACATCCAATGACAATAATGAACAAAGTGGTGGATTGTTCGATAGTGGATGCTCTCCAGGCACATGACCTAGCAACAAATCTCTTCTTCACATTTCAATATTTTGTGGAGGTCATGTTCAGGTTGGTTGGAGGTGAGGCCGGAGGATCATGTCTGAAAGATGACATGTATCCATGTTGATACATGTATGTCCCTAGATCATGATTTGTAATGTAATGAACTTGTCTGTCTGATTATGATGTAATTGTAATCGATTAATGAAATGATATGAATTGGTTGTTACTTGTAATGTTTAATATTTCATTAATGAGTTGTGATTGAATTGATTGGGTTTATGAATGTTTGAATGAGTGCACATTAAGTTATATTAAATAAACATTCAAACTTAACTTAATGAAGTTCTCATGCGGATGGCCCATGCGAATGGACCACACGCATGAATAACTTCATACGATTGACTCAATCGCACGACTGAACCAGGAGACTGGATCAGTCGTATGATTGACACATAAGATTGACTCAATCGCACGACTGAACACTCAGTCGTGCGGATGAATCAACCGCATGGTTCAATCGCACGACTGAACCATACTTATGGCCCAGTCGCACGATTGAACAATACTAACCTATAAATAGACCCATTCGTGGGAAAACGTAAGCATTCATCCCATTACGATTCCAGACGTACCCTAGCCGTCCAGAAGCCTCCCAAATCGTTCTCCAAGTTCATAGAACACATCAGATCGGTTCCTAATCGATTTCTGACGTTGATTCAATTCTTGATTGATTCATCGTGTGTTCTCACTGATTGGATCGCCAATCAAATAGGATTCCGCACTATTTGAGTTGGTTTAACACGCAATCACTCGGTATTTCGTTCAAATACCAGGTCCTAACAAGTGGTATCAGAGCTTTGGCTCTTGATTTCGTGTTGATTCAATCAAGATTGCATAAAAGTTTGTGTTTTTGCACGAAAAACGCAATCTTTTGCATCAAAAGTGATCTTGGACGTTCCCTGCTCATTGAAGTTCAGTTTCTACGGACTTAGACGATTTGGACTTGCAAAATTTCGAATTTTTCACGGCTGAAACCCGTCAAACCTAGAAATTTTCGCAAAACACAGCAGCTTCAGTCGCACGAGTGACCCATTCGCACGACTAGACTCATTCGCAGTGTCTATTCGCATTCGCACGACTGGACCTAGTCGCACCTCATTCGGCCGACTGAACCGTTCGTTCGCATAGCTCATACGCACCAGATTCATTCGCACGACTGAACCATCGCCCTGTTCAGTCGCACGGTTGAACCAATCGCAGAGTTCATACGCACGATAAGACCATTCGCTCCTTCAGTCGCATCAGTTAAAGTTGATTTGATTAGACTCTAAGTTTATTAACCATGGAAGATCAGATGTCAGCCTTTACTGCTGGGGAAGGACTCAAGAATTCAGAACCTGCTGCTGCTTGAGAGTGAGGTGGGTATTCACAATAAACCACCAAAGCTCTTGACTTTAGATGAGTTTCCCTCACTGGAAACAACGTTTTGAGATCTACCTCAATGGAGTAGATCCTAATCTGTGGGAAGCTATCGAGGTTGGATATAGTACACCGGTGGGAGCAGATGGAGAAATTAACGTTAAGTGGGATGACTGACGCACAGAAAGTAAAGTATAATGCAGAGAAAAGAGTTTATGCGATGATAACTCAGTCGATCCCCAAAGATATTCTCCACCAGTACTCAGAGAACAAGCAGTCCAAGAAACTGTGGGATGAGCTAGAGAAAAGGTATGATGGGAATGCATCGTTAAAGGCAATCAAGGCAAAGGAGTTAAAGAAGGAATTCGATAACTTCTCATCGATTGGTAACGAGAGTTTAGATGAAGTCATAGACAGATTCTACCATTTGATGAGCGAGTTGCATACACATGGAGTGGAAACAACTATGGAAGAGAAAGTAAGCAACTTCGCAGATGGATTGCCTGATAAGTGGGCTTCATTCGTGTCTAATCTTAGACAGAATGGAATACTTATAAAGCTGGATATAAATGACTTTATTCTCAGACTGCGTGAAGAAGCACTAAGGATGAAGTATAGAGCACAGAAGTCTTCATATACACAAAACCCAGCTTTATACAATGCCACGCCTCAAGCTAAGACATCTGGAGCACCTCTCCAGACAGCATTTGTGTCTAGCTCGTCAGGTCCTTCACATGCTTCTCCTTCTGGATCAGACACGTCAGGGTCGTCATGTACCCATTATATTGGATCAGAAGCAAGTGCTACTAAATTGAAGACCGAGAACCTCGGTAATGTGACTGTAGAAGTAGCACGAGAGCATATGGATCTTCTCGCCGCAGTAGTTCATTCATATGATGGACTTGTGGCTGGGAAGATTGGAAACTGTCATTTGGCAGATGAAGACTACGAGCAGGTAGATGAAATGGAGCTTGAAAGAATGGATATAATGTGGGCCTTAGCTAGCGCTGTCCGAAGGGCGAAGAAGTTTGTTAAGAAGACAGGACAAAATTTGATAGCTACTAAGGATACCACATTTGGTTTTGACAAGAGCAAAGTGACCTGCTTCAACTGTGGAGAGAAAGGGCACTTCAAGAGGGAATGTGTCAAGCCAAAGAAGACGGGTAATGGGAACCCGTTCTCATCCTTTACTCGCCAAGACAAGCAAGCCTCTAGTTCTACTTCATCAAACAAGGACCCAAAAGCCTTGACTGCTCATGATGATGAAGGACAGGACTGGAGTTTTAGATTTGTCTCCCCAGAATCTAACATTGCCAGTGTTGAAGATATTGATGATGATTCTGCGAGTGAAGGTGATTAGCAGTTGATATAGCGATGTCACACAGTGAAGAAACAACTGCAGCTGAAGTCAGTTACACACCAAAGGAGGAAACTTCCAAGTCAGATTCAGAAAAGTCAGAATCACCAGAACCAGAGACGTCTGATGCTGCGTTGATGGCTAACTCTCTGAAACAACACAGGTAAGTACAACTGACCAAATGTTTAATAATCATGCTTGTTCTAACTGTGATATGTTTAGGAATAGCATTGATGAAAAATTTGCTAGGTTATTAGATCACAATGATAACTTAGTAAAGGACTTACAACTATGCACTGAGGCCAATAGAGTTCTAAAACAAAATGAGCATAGTTATAAAGAAAAGATAGACCTATTGACTAAACAACTTAGGGAAACCGAAGTAGTTGCCTTTAATCAATCAAATGACATTAGGTACTATCTAAACTCCCTAGAGGACACTAAGAAGCAAAAAGGCAGTTCTAGAAGTAGAAGTTAATTCCTTAAAACAGAAACTGCATAGTTGGACTAGTTCTTCACACATAGTTCAACACTTAGTGAGAGAAAGGAATAATGGGGAGGGATTAGGCTACAAAGTGGTTCCACCACCACCTGAGACCTTGATGAACACCAAGTCTAAACCAGTAAACAACAACCCAATCAAGGATCATGTGGTGACCACTCCTCTTGTTACTGATCCAGACACATCATGTTCATCTACTGAATCTGGACAGAAACAAAAGGAGGCCACTTCAAAGGCAAAGGGTAAATTGCCTTGTGTTAATCTGGAAAATGAATTTGAAAAAGTTAACTTAAAGTCAGGGTCAAACAGAGTCAAATCAGAACCCAAAAAGACTTCAAACGTTAATTTTTCACATGCTACAAGTCAAAAACCAGTTAACCAAAAGGTTGAACAAGTTAAACAGGTTAAAACAGTTAAATTTGTTAAACCAGAGAAAACATCAAACATGCAAGAGTCAAAACCTAAAGTGATTGATGTTACTAAAGTGTCACGCATTTCTCCACAAAGAAAGTCATTATAAGGTTGATAGCAGATTGTGCTACAACTGTGGAGAATGTGGACATATTGCTTCCTATTGTCCTTTCTATCAGACACCTAGGAAGAAGATTGATCTTCAGGACTCTAGACCTAGGTCTTCTAAGAGGAGTTCTCTAACTCCACCTAGAAGATCTAGTGAACCTAAAGTCCAACCTGTAAGCCAGACGACTGTTTATCATAAACAGGCATTGCACAAAATCTGGCTTATGGAAAGAGAAGACTACCTGTGTGACTGATACTGATGACAAGAAGGAATCTGAGTTACCCTCACCTTCTAAAGGTCAATGGGTAGAGTTTATGATGTGTGATGCCTCTGGGAAACCCAAGACAGTAAAGGCTTGGGTTCCTAACCTAAACTAATACATTTACTTGATATGTGCAGGGTGTTCGGTATAGCGCTGAGACTAACACGTGGATTATAGACAGCGGAGCATCCAGGCACATGACAGGAAATAGAGCCCTTTTATCAAATGTCAAACAAATAAAAGGAGGGCATGTTTCCTTTGCAGGAAACAAGGGAGGATACATCACAGCACAGGGAGAGAAGTGGGAAATCAGAAAGTTAAGTTTGATAAGGTGAACTACGTTCAACAACTTCAAAATAACTTGCTTTCTGTTTCCCAAATCTGCGATAAAGGATTTAAAGTCATCTTCGACAACAACAAGTGTTACGTGCTGAAGAAAGACTATATGATTCCAGAGGACCAAGTTCTGATGACTGCTTCAAGATATAAGGACCTATATGTTTGGATCTGTCAACAGCTGCTCCAACGGATCATGAAGTGCAGTGCTTTCTATCTAAAGCTACTGAGAAGGACTCAATCTCCTGGCATAGGAGAATGGGACACATTAGTCAAAGGAAGATGAATCACTTGATTCAGAAGGACTTAGTGAGAGGAGTAAATGTCAAGAACTTCCAACTTCCTGACTTTTGTGTAGCTTGCAAGAAAGGCAAACAGACAAAGAAGTCTCATAAGGAAAAGAAAGTTCATTCAATAGAACTTCCTCTTGAACTTCTTCACATGGATCTGTTTGGTCCAGTCAGTACAAGGAGCATTGCAGGCGATCTGTACTGTTTTGTGGTCACTGATGACTACTCAAGGTTCACTTGGGTAATGTTTCTGAAATCCAAATCAGAAACATTTGAGTCATTCAAGGAATTAGTCACCACTCTGGAATCTCTCTACAAGCTAAAGGTTAGACAAGTACGCTCAGACAACGGGACCGAATTCAAGAATCAATGGATGGAGGCATACTGCAAGGAAAAGGGAATTGTTCATCAATTCACTTCAGCATACACGCCTCAGATGAATGGTGTTGCTGAGAGGAAAAATAGAGCTTGATAGAGACTGCACGGACTATGCTGGCGGACTCGAAACTGCCTATCCAATTCTGGAATGAGGCAGTAGCAAATGCATGTTATACACTGAATCGAGTCCTAATAGTCAAGCGCCACGGAAAGACATGTTATGAGCTACTACAAAGACGCAAACCGAATTTGGAGTATCTTGAACCTTTTGGCGCGCCATGTACACTTCTGAAGAAGACGCAAGAAGAAGGAAAATCAGCGAGAAGGCAGATGAAGGAATCTTTCTAGGATACAACATACCGAATAAGCGAGTTTACAATAACTCAACGGGTCTTGTAGAAGTGTGGTGTAATGTCGACGTTCAGAGATATACCACACCACCTACAGGCAAAGGACCTGCCTACTTCTTCGATTATGATGGATTCTTCAAATCCTTCAACATACCTCTCTCTCCCTCGGACGATGAGCTAGCAACTAGGATGATGTATGATATTCTGAATACACCATCTAGCACACAGGGAGAATCATCTACTCAGTCAGGGGGAGTAGTCGACGACAGTGACTCCTCCTCTGAAGATGAAGCTGAAGAAGATGACCAGAACAGTCAGGAGGAACAGGTTCCAGTTCCAGCAAGTCCACAAGCATCTACGAGTGATGCACCTTCGACTTCAGAACCTCAAACTCCAACTACCTCAGATGCAGAACCAAATGTTCATAATCTTGGCTCTGAGGTAGCTGTTCCTACTACTCCAGGATCACGACTAAATGTTTATCATCCCCTTGACAATGTCATTGGAGATGTCAGATCAGGAGTACAAACCCGAAATCAGTTGTACTCAGCTGATTACGCCTCGGTTATGGAGAAAGGTTACATTCATGATGGTGCCTATCGATGTTTTGTCTCGCAGGTTGAGCCAAAATATGTCAGTGAAGCACTCAATGATGAGGCGTGGGTGAGTGCCATGCAAGAAGAACTTCTGCAGTTTAAGAAGTTAGGTGTATGGACACTGGTTGATAAACCTAAAGGTGCTAAAGTCATTGGCACTAAATGGGTACTAAAATGCAAGAAGGATGACCAAGGGGTCATTATCAGGAACAAAGCTCGACTGGTGGTTCAAGGTTTTCGCCAAGTCGAGGGAATTGACTACAATGAGGTGTTTGCACCCGTGGCAAGGATGGAAGCTATTCGTATCTTCCTTGCCTATGCATCGTACATGAAGATCAAAGTCTACCAATTAGATGTAAAGAGTGCATTCCTTCATGGGGAAATCAGAGAAACAGTCTATGTAAGTCAACCCGAGGGTTTTGAAGATCCTTATCATCGGGATAGAGTCTACAAGCTCGACAAAGCTTTGTATGGGCTTCATCAAGCTCCTCGAGCTTGGTATGAGAAACTCTCAACTCATCTTGTGAAACACGGCTTTCGCAGGGGAGTAATTGACTGTACACTGTTTATTAAGGAAAAGGATGGCGACCTACTGCTTGTACAGATATATGTTGATGACATAATCTTCGGGTCAAAGAACGAAGAGTTATGTAAAGAGTTTGAAGCAGTAATGAAGAAAGAATTTGAGATGAGTGCCATGGGGGAGATGAAGTTCTTTCTCGGGTTACAGGTGGATCAAACACCTAATGGAATCTTTCTACATCAGACCAAGTATGTAGGAGACATTCTCAGTCGCTTTGACATGGAGAATGCTTCTGCTGCTGGGACTCCACTTGCTACTAATCATGATATAGCACCGGATGATAATGGAGATCTAGTAGATGCCACTATGTACCGAGGAATGATCGGATCTCTCATGTATCTCACTGCCTCAAGACCTGATATTATGTATGCTACATGTCTATGTTCAAGATATCAGGCTAAACCAAAGGTCAACCATCTGATCGGGGTCAAGAGGATTTTTCGTTATCTGAAGGGTACACCCACACTTGGATTGTGGTACCCTCATGATGATGACTTTGAGCTTACCGCGTATAGTGACTCGGATTACGGGGGCTGCAAGATGAACTACAAGTCTACATCAGCAGGGTGTCAATTCTTTGGGAGAAGATTAGTTACCTGGCAGTGTAAGAAGCAGACATCGTTTGCCTTGTCAACCTGTGAAGCCGAATATGTTGCTGCTGCTGCAAGTTGCTGTTCTCAAATCATCTGGATTCAACAGCAAATGCGGGATTACGGTTTAAAATTCTCATCTACTCCTATTTTTGTTGATAACTCTGCTGCAATTGCAGTAACTAAAAATCCGGTCCAACATCCTAAGACCAAACACATCGGTATTAAATACCATTTCATAAGAGATTGTTTGAAAAGAACTTAATTGATGTGGTTAAAATTAATACTGATTTTCAACGCGCTGACCTCTATACTAAAGCTTTTGATAAACCACGTTTTCAATATTTATTAGAGGTCAACGGTGTTAAAAAGAAAAGTGAGGTAATTCCTGATGATGAAAATGTGTAGTCCGATGTCGTGTGTTTAAATTTTATTTTATTTATTTTGATTTGTCTATTTGATTTTAATTTATTTAAACTCATGTTCTCTTGCTGTTTATTAAAATCCTAAAATAATTAAACCAGAAATGATTTTAGTATTTTAGGGGGAGAATATGTCAGCAAGTTAACATTAAAAAAAAAAAAAAAAAATGAGGGAGAAGGAGTAGCGAGCTGAAATAAGGTAGATTGTATCTGTGATACCGATTCAATACCTTTGGAAAATGATAGTACACAGGAACAAATCAAGAGGGACTTTAAAATTTAAGTTTTAGTAATATGCAAAAGTTCAAAGAAATAAATCTGTGTAGTCTAAGCAATACTAAAAGGAAGATGATAGAAAACTGGCAACTCCTAAGGTGACACAAAGAAAGTAGACTTAGAGGCTGCTAGACCATATATGATATGTTGGTAGATTCAACACAATAGACAACTAGACCGGATTGGTGATTTCAAGATAAAACTAAAGTGTTCAACTGACTGTGGGCGTCCATCTTATCACTGGTTAACACAATCAACAATATTCCAATAAGGGGTAATGAGCAATTAAACGCCACAAATGTGTGCGGATGACCATAACTAGAGCAAAGCAAAAGAAAAATTGAAAGACAAATGCAATAAAGCTAATGACTTATGTTGTTGTGTGCATTTTGTGCAAAATAAAAATATGCTCTAACAAGGAGATAGGTTTGTGTGTCTCTGCTGTCTGCTGCGGCCACTGACCTGAGGATAAGCATAACCTAGATAGAATTCATTGTTGTTTTGCCGCCTCTCTGCTGTGCGATGGCACTGACCTGAGGACAGGCTTCTCTTTGAAAGCTCTAAGAATAGTCTCTTCTTGTAATAATACCCGTAGACCGCTCAAAAGCTCCTGAGGGATGTTGATTACCATATAAGTGTGGGATCCACAAGTGTTAGTTGAAATAATTACAACTAAATAAGTCACCAGTCTGTGTCAAAAGTCTGTGTATGGATTTAAGTGGACAAACATACTGACAATCATTGTGGCTACATTCTCAAAGGTCCAAATCAATGTGAAAACCTAAGAGTTTCAGTATGATTTCCTTATGTTGCTAACGACTCTGGATGAACACCGAGAACTTGAGCATCAAAAGGTTAATAACTAGTCCCAAATGATTTGAATTGCCTGTATGATTCCAAAAATTGATTGGTCCAGATGTGATCAACCTAAGTTGAAGCTATCTACTCCCGATCCAAATCCCGTAGATATCAATCTCTGGATTTATCTCTCACAAAAAGCCAAAAATATGTCTGATTATGTAATTAGTTTAAATTCTTAAATTAGTTAGTTTGTTTTAAGTTTTAACTTGAGTCAAGTGTCGGGCTACATCAGGAAAATCAGAAGGAATAACTCACTAAAAGGGTCATGTCTGAGATGACCATATGTGCTTTGAAAGGTTATATCAGTCACGTCTGAGGTGACAAAGTATTTTTAAAAGGGTCACGTCTGAGGTGACCAAAGTGGTTAAAAGGATCACGTCTGAGGTGATCAAAGTGTTTTCAAGATAAAAGGATCATGTCTGAGATGATCAAAAGTTCATAACGTTAATTTAATTAATATAAAAGAGTTAAAGGTAAATTGGTAAAATAGCAGAAAAATTAACTAAGTATGACCCATTCGCACGAATGGACCATACGTATGGACTAACCATACGAATGAAGTCCATTCGCACGAATGGATCATACGATTAGTCCAATCGGAGGCTTAAGTGCGAACGAGTGAGTCAGTCGCACGACTGAACTTCAGTCGGACGACTGGAGAAGGGCGACTGACCCAATCGCACGACTGAGTCCCACTCGCACGACTGAAAGGTGCGAATGAACTCAGTCGCACGATTGGATCTAGGGTGGATATAAATAGAGGTGGAGTCGGTCGCAGAGACTCCTCATTCTCAAATCGCCCCTAATTCGCATATTGTACCGTTACTCTGCCAAAATTTTATTTGCTTGAGTTTTTCTTGTTGATTCTGTGATACTGACGTTCGTTCATCATCTTACAGGTATTTTGAAGTCTTATTCCATCGAAATCAGAAAGAATGAAACCCTAATTGGATTAATACGACTGTGAAGTGCGAACCGCGACTGTCAAACCCTAATAACCTATTAAAACTAGTAATATGTAAAATTGAGTAAAATAGGTTGTTAGGGAAGAGAAGGCGACACTAAAGAACCGGTTAATTGAGTGATAAAACTTATTCTGCGTAGATTCGATCTTGGACGACTGAACACATGAGACAGACGACTGGTCGTCCGGATGAACTTCAGTCGCACGACTGAAGGGAGCGATTCACTTAATCGCACGACTGAACCATGCGAATGAGACTCAGTCGCACGACTGGTGTAACCGCACAAGAGTACATGCGCATGAGTCCAGTCGCACACTCAGTCGTGCGTATGAGGTCAATCGCACGTCTGAACCTCAATCGCACGATTCAGTCGCACGACTGTCTTCAGTCGTACAACCCCAATCGCATGACAGATATTTTTATTCAAAGTTAAGTGTTGCTTTATACTCTTAGCCAACGAAACTAACGTTTATATTATTATGTGTTACAGATGGCGAGTAGATGGAATATGAGCACCAAGCACAACATATGTGCTCACCTGGACTTGACATCCAGGAATGCAGCCGACTTCGCTGGCATTATTACTTTCCTACAGAGATCCAGGATCGCTTATGCTATATCTACTCCCTGCACACCGTACAGATCAGTGCAGCAGGCCTTCTGGGAAGGCGCATCTGTAGACAGATCCACCGAGCCTCATTGCATCAGGAGCTCGATTTTTGGTGAGGCTATCACTATTTCTGAGGAGGATCTGAGGATAGTGCTTAGTTTGTAGACGATGCTGAGTGTCCCACACGTCTACACCCCCTCACTGTCCGTGGATGCTTCATGAGAGCCAAGTACTCTGGGGACATCAATGCCGGGGTACTCAACAAGAGTAACCTCTGTCCCCAGTTTAAGTACCTTGCGCACGTGCTGCTGAAGTGTATAGCATCACGGAAGGGAGGTTTTGACGAGCTCTCTGACCAGATCCAGAACGCTTATGCAGCGTTGGTGCTGAACCACCCGTTCAGCTTCTCCAGGATGATATTCAGTTACTTGGTGGAGAACCTCGAGGGGAAGGGGAAGGAAGGCTTCTGTATGTACCCTAGATTTCTACAGATGATCATTGATCAGAAGCTTCCTTCCCTGCCGAAGGAGAAGGAGGACGCTGTTATTCTTGAGGTCATGGACGACACGACTCTTGGCAGGATGAAGGTATACAGGGGGAAGCAGGTGAAGCCCCCTGTCAGGAGGTTGTTTGGGCATCTGGCCCGGGCTGATTATGTGGCGCCAGCCAAAGAGGAGTGGCGCCACGAGACAGTGCAGCAGTGACTCGATGTGGAGCATATTGCTATACCAGAGACTGACTCTGATGATGATGATAGCGGCGACGCCGGGGATGACATGCCTGCCCCATCTAGAGGCACAGATACAGACGTTATTCCCCCGGGGTCAGCCACTGCCGGAGAGGTCGCAGAGATGGCCGGCTTCCATCAAGAGTTTGTTGCTGGTGATATCGAGGAGGAGGAGTCAGACGAGGAGCCCCTCACCAGGACTGTGGAAGCAAAGTAGTTCCCACAGACCACGGGCTTAAGGTGGTTGGTGAGCACCCAAGGACTCCTCGGAGAGAGATACTGACCCGAACTACGTTCCGGGGTCAGTAGCAGAGCTGCAGGGGGAGCATCTACTTCCTCCGGGACTAGGAGGAAGCGGATGGCTCAACCACATGGGTTGAAGAAGAAGAAGCGTCGTTTGACCTTCGTGACTACCACTTCACACCACCGCCACCACTACCACCACTACTGACATACCACCCATCACCACAGCCACCACAGCCACTACCACTACTACCACATCCACCACTTTACCCACCACCACTGTAGCTATCCCATCCATCACCAGACCATTCACCCCTACTTCACCACCATCAGCTCACCGACCCATATTCACCACCAGCCACTGCCACCACCACCACACATCATGCTGGACCGTCAGCCCAGCCCTCACATGCTCATGGATTCACTCTACCTCACATCGGGGTAGAGGAGCAGCTCTCAGCGCTAAACCGTATGGTGATGCGTCTGCTTGCTGCGGACGAGGAGAAGGCGGCGCAGATCCGCCAGCTGACCGACCTGGCTGGCGCAGCACTCCAGGCAGAGAGTTGAGGTGTCCCAACTCCAAGACATTCAGGCTCAGTCCGTCAAACGTATGAGGAGATTGGAGACGACCAACAAGACTATCATGCTGAGGCTGAAGGGGTCGAAGGATGAGCCCCTGAAGCTAAAGGAAGGTGACGGGATGATGGAGATGATGATGATGAAGATGAGGATGATGATGAGGAAGATGATGATGATGAGGAGACTGAAGAAGATAGGACAGAAGGACGTGATGATGATGACGAGGCAGAAGGAGGGGATGCGGCTGCATCGGCCTCTGCTTCAGGTCAAGAGCGGAGATCCAAACGTCGACAAGACCAGTCATCCACTCTTCTGCTCCTCCGAGACGACACGCCACAGATTCAACAAAAGTACTGATTAGACGTTTTATGTATTTATTTGTTTTGTACTTGAATCATGTAATGAAAACAAGTGTATTAAATGTTTATATATATTAAGTTAATGTATGTCTGTTTGATTATTAATGATTACGTTTGATTAATTACTAATGATTTATGTGTTGAATGTTTATATCAAACAGATCCAAACTTTCAAAGGGATGAGTTTGACTTTGCTCCCCTTCAAATGGTCAAGACTCAATTAACCATGATTCTTGACCTACAAGGGATAGTAAGACGGTCTGTGAGTTATACCCTGAAGAAGGGAGAGTAATTCATGACCTGTCGATGAGCAAATAGCAGAAATGTTCAAACTCAATCCCGATGAAATAGTGAAGGACGCTCCAACATTTGATAATTCAACCAGTGATGAGGAACTGAATACATTGATGAAGTTGAGGTTGAAGACTTACTGCAGAAGAGTATCCTCAGTACGCTGACGCCGAGGGAAATGTGGTCCCCAATCTGGGTGAATCCCTAGTCAGTGATACTTTGAGGTACTTGACAAGATGGAGCAAGAAACAAAAAGACTCTACCTGAAGAAACCAGGCCAAGCCTCCAATGCAGACGTAGATATTCGCAAGGCTGAATGGGCTGCCTGTTTTGAAGAAGTAAGAGCCCAGCGTGTTGCACCAAAGAGAGATGCCTACACCAAGCTCTACAGAGTCAAGAAACACCATAAGGTGTCAGGCAGGATTATCTCTTGGGCTTATTTTGAAGACCTTAACGCTTATGCAGTTAAGAGGGAGCAGGGCATAGAGTACTTCAGGTTCCCACATGATCTGAAGACTCTACCTGGTTTTGAGCTCAACCAGCTGGCTAAACTAAAGCTGCTGTATGCTGACCCGAGAAAGATGTCAGGCTGGTTTGAGGCTGCCCTGAGGAAAGAGTACCACACCAGGTGGGTCAACTTCAAACCTCAACAACCTACGAGGTATATCAGACGTTCTGAAGTTGATCCCATAACTGGTAAGCCAAAGATAGTGCTGAAGTGGAGTCCCCCGAGAACAATGTCGAGAATCCCTCTCAGGGAAATGCCACAGGACTTCACTCCCCACTTCAAATGGTGGTACTATGATTGGAGAACCGCTGAAGCTGTCATAGTATTGAATAAAGAGGGACAAATGGATACTATCAGGGTATTCGACCCAATGTGGCTAACCAACTTGTCTGCTAATGATGTCTACACATTATACAAGTGGCCACTATTCTATGACACGCAAGATATTGTACAAGCCCTCCAATTCCAAAATGTATAAGACTCTGCTTTGCTTTTGAGATACACGCAGGAGTCACTAAAGAGGAGAAGTACAAGAAGTATAAGGAGGTGATGCAGAAGACAAGAGAATAGATAGATCTAGGTCCAAGGGGGAGTTTGTTGATACATGTATGTCCCTAGATCATGATTTGTAATGTAATGAACTTGTCTGTCTGATTATTGTAATCGATTAATGAAATATATGAATTGGTTGTTACTTGTAATGTTTAATATTTCATTAATGTGTTGTAATTGAATTGATTGGGTTTATGAGTGTTTGAATGAGTGCACAGTAAGTTATATTAAATAGAACATTCAAACTTAACTTAATGAAGTTCTCATGCGGATGGCCCATGCGAATGGACCACACACATGAATAACTTCATACGATTGACTCAATCGCACGACTGAACCAGGAGACTGGATCAGTCGTATGATTGACACATAAGATTGACTCAATCGCACGACTGAACACTCAGTCGTGCGGATGAATCAACCGCATGGTTCAATCGCACGACTGAACCATACTTATGGCCCAGTCGCACGATTGAACAATACTAACCTATAAATAGACCCAATTCGTGGGAAAACGTAAGCATTCATCCCATTACGATTCCAGACGTACCCTAGCCGTCCAGAAGCCTCCCAAATCGTTCTCCAAGTTCATAGAACACATCAGATCGGTTCCTAATCGATTTCTGACGTTGATTTCAATTCTTGATTGATTCATCGTGTGTTCTCACTGATTGGATCGCCAATCAAATAGGATTCCGCACTATTTGGTTTGGTTTAACACGCAATCACTCGGTATTTCGTTCAAATACCAGGTCCTAACATCCAATGGCAAGTTCAGAGTTGACAAAGTAAACTTTGTCAAGCAGCTTGAACATAATATTTTAAATGTTTCTTAATTTTATGACCAGAAGCACCAATTGCTTTTCACAAAACATGAGTGCATTATCCTTAAACCCGGGATGACAATTCCTCAAGAATTGGTGTTTCTTAGATCTCCCAGGAAAGGGGACATGTACAAGCTGAATATGAACAATGCTTCTCCATTGGGTGAAGTATCATGCTTTCTTTCCAAAACTGATGGTGATGAGTCAACTCTGTGGCATAAACGAACGTGTCATGTTAATTTCAAAACCATGAATAACTTAGTTAAAAATAACTTGGTATACGGTATGCCTAAAAAGGAATTTTTCTACAAAGATAACTGTGTTGCATGTCTGAAAGGAAAGCAATATAGAGTATCACATAAATCCAAAGAAGTTAACTCTATCACCACTCCATTACACTTATTGCACATGGATATATTTGGTCCCACAAGTATAATGAGCATTGGAAGGAAATCATATTGCCTTGTGATTGTTGATGATTTTACTAGATTCACATGGGTATTCTTTTTAAGAACTAAAGATGAAACTTGAAACTTTAAAATCTTTTATTCTTAAAATAGAAAATCAAATTGATTAGAAGGTTAAGATAATTAAAATGATCAAGGGACTGAGTTTAAGAATCAAGTTCTTGACTAATTCGTAACTCAAAAGGGATTGCCACACAGTATAGTGCCCCTGGAACTCCTCAACAAAATAGTGTTGCTGAGAGGAGAAATAGGACACTTATTGAGGCTGCTCGAACCATGTTAGCTGATTCAAAACTGCCTCTAATATTCTGGGTAGAGGCAGTCAGCACTTCATGCTATGTGCAGAACAAAATTCTTGTTGTTAAGCCACATGGAAAGGCCCCTTATGAGCTATGGAACAAGAGGCCACCATTCATTGACTTTCTCCAGTCCTTTGGCAGTTGGTGTACCATACTTAACACAAAGGATAATTTGGTAAAATTTGTTGAAAAGTCGGTTGATGCTATCGTTGTTGGATATTCCTCCAACTATATTGCCTATAGAGTTTACAATATTAAAAATTAACAATTTGAGGAATCATCCAACATTGTTGTTAATGAGCACAGTCCTTGTGTTAGGGGGAATGAACCTAATCATATCTTTGATTTAGAATTGTTTTCAAACTATTCTAAACCTTCTTGTGAGATTGTTTCAGCTGGAATAGGTACTCAAAGTGATTCTGATGATGACCAACTATTTGAGTTACCTAGACCTCTTCCAAGTTCTCTAAGAAATGCTGAAAATCAAGCTCCCACAATTGGAAGATCTGATAATATACTATCTCAAGAACAGGTGGAGCTTCAACAAGTTATCAACAAAGTGAGCCTCAAAACTCATCTAGTGACAATGTACAACACCAAGTTGATGGAAGTAGCATTTTGAAGGAACAAGCAACTGTTAATACTGCTCCACAAACAACTTATATGGATTCTGTCTCTCCTTCATTCAATCAGTCCTCATTGAATGAATGTGAGACATCAGTTGGGCCAAATGTTCAAGTTCCTGAGCAAAACATGTCCAATTTGGATCTATCCATGCAACTGGATGTAATTACTAGGCTCAGGATTCATAACACTCACCTAGCTGAGAACATTATTGGATATGTTTCCGAAGATATGAAAACAAGGGGACAAACTCACAACGTGAATGTCCGTTTGTACTCATGTTTCTTATCATCGATGGAGCCAAAGAAGATAGACGAAGCCTTGAAGGACAGTAGTTGGGTTGCTCGAACTATGTTAGCTGATTCAAAGCTACCTCAAACATTATGGGCAGAGGCAGTCAACACTGCATGCTATGTGCAGAACAGAGTTCTTGTAGTTAAGCCACATGGAAAAACCCCTTATGAGCTATGGAACAAGAGTCCACCGTTCATTGGCTTTCTCAAGTCCTTTGGCAGCAGGTGTACCATACTTAACACAAAGGACAATTTGACAAAATTTGCTGAAAAGTTGGATGATGCTATCTTTGTTGGATATTCTTCCAACTCTATTTCCTGTAGAGTTTACAACATTAAAAATCAACAATTTGAGGAATCATCTAACATTGTTGTCAATGAGCACATTCCTTGTGTTAGGGGGAATGGCCCTAATCATATCTTTGATTTAGAATTGTTTCTAAACTATTCTAAACCCTCTTGTGAGAATGTTTTCAGTTGGAACATGTACTCAAAGTGATTCTGATGATGACCAACTGCTTGAGTTACCCAGACCAATTTCAAGTTCTCCAAGAGTTGCTGAAAATCAAGCTCCCACAATAATCAGATCTGACAGCATAACTATCTCAAGGGATAGTGGAGCTTCAACAAGTTGTCAACTAATGAGCCTCAAAACTCATCTGGTGATAATGCACAACACCAAGCTGATGGAAGTAGCATTCCGAAGGAACAGGCAACTGTGAATGCTGCCCCACATCCAACTATTATTGATGTTGTTTCTCCTTCATTCATTCAGTCCTCATTGAATGAGTGTGAAACATCACCCGGATCAAGTGTTCATAACCCTGAGCCAAAATTTTCTAATCTAGATCTATCCATGCAACTAGATGTGATCCCCAGGCTCAAAATTCATAACACTCATCCAGCTGAGAACATCACGGGAGATGTCTCTGAAGGCGTGAGAACAAGAAGACAAACTCACAATGGGAATGTCTGCCTTTACTCATGCTTCTTATCTCAGATGGAACCCAAGAAAGTAGAAGAAGCCTTGAAAGATAGTAGTTGGGTTAAATCAATGCAAGAGGAATTGCTTCCATTCAAAAGACAAAAGGTTTGGAACCTATGTCCTCTACCATCCGGTCAAGTACCAATTTGCACTAAATAGGTATTTAGGAACAAGCAAGACGATAGAGGCCATTATCAAAAACAAGCCAAGACTGGTAGTTCAAGGGTACACACAAGAGGAGGGAATTGATTATACTAATGTCTTTGCACCAGTTGCAAGACTTGAGGCAGTGAGGATCTTTCTTGCTTATACAGCATCCAAGAACTTTACAGTTTACCAGCTCGATGTCAAGTGTGCCTTTCTATATGGGGATATAGACAGGGAAGTCAATATGTGCCAACCTCCAGAATTTGAAGACCGACGGCACCCAACTTATGTGTGCAAATTGGACAAAGCTCTCTATGGGTTGCACCAAACACCTAGGCTATGGTATGAGACTTTGTCTTAGTTTCTCCTGAAGAATGGTTACACCAGAGGTACCATTGACAAGACTTTATTCATAAGAAAGTCTGGAAAAGACATTTTGCTTGTACAGGTCTATGTTGATGACATCATATTTGGTTCATCAAATGACCAAATGTGTAAGGACTTTGAGAGCATTATGAAGAAGAAATTTGAAATGAGTTCTATAGGAAAAATGGACTTTTTCCTTGGAATTTAGGTAAAACAAATGAAAGAAGGGTTCTTTATAAATCAATCTAAGTATGTTCAAGTCATCTTAGAAAGATTTGATATGAAAGATTGCAAGCCAGCAAAGACTCCTATATCCAGAAATCATAATCTTTGTTCTGACTCTGAGAGGTAGGATATTGATCAACAGAAGTATAAGGCAATCATTGGATCTATGATGTATCTCACAGCAAGTAGACCTGATATCATGTTTGAAACCTGCATATATGCAAGATATCAGGCTGGTCCAAAGATGTCTCATCCAGTTGATGCCAAGAGAATCCTCAGATATCTCAAAGGAGCACCTAAACTGGGTCTCTGGTATCCAAGGAACAACAACTTCAATCTCTATGGCTACACTGATAGTGACTATGGTGGTTGTAACATCAACAAGAAATCAACATCAGGAGGATGTCAATTTCTTGGTAGAAGGATAATTTCATGACAATGCAAGACGCAATCCTGTGTCTCAACATCAACTGCTGAAGCAGAATACATTGATGCTGCTAGTTGTTGTGCTCAGCTGCTGTGGATTCAAAACCAGATGTTAGATTATCGATTCAATTTCATGGAGATGTCAAGCGCTCCAACACAAAGCACATTGACATCAGGTATCATTTCATTAGAGATATTCATGAGAAAAACTTAATTAAACTAGTCAAAGTTGACTCAAATGAACATAATGCTGATTTGTTCACCAAAGCATTTGATGAACAAAGATTTAAGTATCTTATTACGGCTATTAGGATGTTAAACATTGATTAGTCTATCTTATTTGAAAACCTTTTAAAATTTGTGTCTTTTTCTTATCAATACAATTTAAGCCCTGTTACAAAAGGTTTTTCTTCAAAATTTTACTAAGTGAAAGTTCTTCCGAAGAGAAATTAACCCTCGGAAGATGTCATACATCTCTTCTGAAGGATAATTCCTCCAAGGTTAATATTATCTTCCGAAGAGGTTTTAGTCTCGGAAGAAGCATTTGATAAAATATCAAATCTACTTCCAAAACTTAAATAAGCTTCTTCACTCGGAAGGCCTTCTTACTCTCGAAAATAAATTGGATAAATTTACCTCGGAAGTAAGTTTAGCTTCAGAAGGAGATTACCTTCGGAAAAGCTTTTACACTTGGAAGAAAGCTTTGTTGTGTAACATAAATCTTTTGGGCCCCACTCTGAAAAAGGCAAAGATTTTATTAATGATGTCGGAATATTTTAAATGGATTTAACCTTACCTCCATTGTCACATCATACCCTAAACAGTCATTTTCACCCAGTTAAATACTTCCGACCTATCCTTTTAATCTTTTTACCAATTTCACAGCCCTAAGTTTCCGTCATCTCCAGTTTTACTCCCAAAATCAACCTCATTTCCTCTGTAACTTTCTCAAACAATGGCACTAAACCTCAGCACAACCAAGTCACACTCCTTGACTCTTCTAAGGATGTTGACTTCTCTGAAATCAACCACTTCCTTACCCAATCGACCTACTACACCACCCAAACTGTCAACCCCACTATTTACTCAAACCAAATGGTATAGTTTTGGGGGGAACTGACAGATTGTAACCCTGAACGGAATTACGGTGATTCGGTCAGCATTTGTGGCCAGAAATTGATCATATCCGAACAAATCATTAGGGAGCATCTCGAGCTTCATGATGAAGGCTCTCCTATGGAATTCCCCAAATCAGACCTAGATGACACATATACCCAGATAGGATATGGTGGTGATGTGAGCAGGTCCACGGCGTACAAATTCAATTTCTCATATAACTGGAAATTCATGCTTCACATCGTCCTTCACTGCCTATCAAATAAGTCTAGGGGTGGGATCAAATTCCTTATGAACTAGGATGCCTAGTTCACGGGTTGGTAAAAGGCCTCCGCTTCAGCTACTCAAGATTTGTGCTGACCAATCTTATGGGAAACCTTCAGAGGGAAGTATTTTACATGTATCCCAGGTTTATTCAGCACATAATCAACTGTGAGCTAGATCAGAGTAAGCTTGTTTGTGCAGCTGCTCTAACTGTCCCTTACATGAGGCCGACCATCTTCAAGGTGTTAAAGAGGGTATCCACTAACTTCACTGGAAGACACACTGAGCTACTTCCAGGTATGATTGAGCCAATGGTTCCTAGTGACATCGGTGTTAACTCCACAAGTGATGAACCCACACCAACAATAACCACCACATTCCCAAATCTTCCTTCTCACCGCATCAAGATTACATACTAGAGACGCTCCAAACGAACCCTTGTTCAATCTCCTCTGATTGAACAAGTTCCCCCTATTCTATCCAAAAAGGCTAGAGTGGAAACATAGGCTCCCATTCAGTTTGAGGTCCCACCTTTCTTCACAATTAACCTTAATATGGGTATTGAGTCTCCTCAGTCTCAATCCCATGAACCCTAAACCCAAGCTGAAAACCCTCAGGATAAGTCTCTATACTCTCCTAGGCAGTCTAAAAGGGATAGCCCCATCGTAGGCTCAATGCCATTAGACATTGATCAAAGTCCCGGGTCATTAGGCTTAACTTTCATATCTTTTACTGACCTTCATATAGTTACTGATGAAGAAATCATGTCTCTTCAAGGCAATGAAGTTGATCCACAACACCTCTCTAAAGATCAACTAAGCCTAGATAGATCTTTAATTTCTAGCCCTCATCAGCAAAACCAAACTGAGGTGAGTCCCATTGGTATGGAAGGGACTCATCTAGATTCAACTGCCACTACTGAAGGTGCCTCATTGGACCCTCAGGACAATGGTAACATATTTAAGACTCAGTCTATGGAAACTGTGCCTTTTGATGACTCTAAAAGAGACATCACTAAGCAAGAGAAACCAGGGCGCCAAAAAACCACATCTGGTGGTGAGGATGAACATACTAGGTATGTTACCTTATCTCCTTGTGATTCTTCTAAACAAGATGTGGGAAGTATGTAACTTACCATTCAAGACCTACTTTCTAAAGTCTCAAACCTTGAATCCAGGGTTAAGACTTTAGAGGATAAGTCTGCCACTCAACAACTTGAGATTGAAAATCTCAAGGCTCAACTAGCTGAGAAACAGATTGAGAGATCTATTAGGCATGTACCTCAACAAGTCTCTCTGACTTCCTCCTCTAGCTCATCTACCTCTCAAGATGATGCTACCAAAATAGGGGAGAATGTTCAGAGTGAAACACACATGGAGCAGCAAAGCTTAATTTTCTTTACTCTCTCTTCAAGATATCCTGCTCAGCAATCAACTGTTTTCCCAAAGCCTCCCATGTCATCCTTCAAGTGGATCCAAGGATGCTCATTGATTTAAATAGATTCCTAACCAAATTTCTAATGAGTTCCTCCCTTGAACAGCCAAGCCTAGATGTTGCTTTGGCATATTTTGGAGTTGAAGAGCTTCAAAGGTGGAATACACCATCAACCACTGTCAAGGAAGTTGTTCAACCTAAGGTCCACATTGAACCTGAGATTAATTTCGAAGGGATATGGGGACTGATGGCCCAGCAACTGAAACAATTGGGACAGATAGTGAAATGCCACTAACTTCCGAAGCTGAAGTCAAAGCAACGGAAGAAATATTTCAAACTTTCGAAGCTGAGATCCAAGCTGCGGAAGGACTATACTCTCTGTCTTATAATCTAATTATCACAGATGCAATTATTGAACTAGCATATGAGGTAAATAGTGAAGACTTTCCCAAAACACCTCTCACTTAAACATCATCATCATCACAGACTAAAATCACCACCAACCTAAAACCTCTACGCAAGAACCTCCAAAGTCGAAAGCTTCTGAAGACATTAAGGGTAAAAGGAAGCTGACTGCGAAAGAACAGAAAGATGAAGAAAGGTTGGAAAGCTTAGAAGAAAAAGTAGGTTTCCCTATGAGAAACTATTAGCAGTAAGTAGCAAAGCAGCTGTAGTCAATCAGGAGGCTATCAACAATCAGAGAAGGGTGGAGATTATTGACAAGCTTTTTAATCTGGGTGCAGCTAGTGAAGATCTTCTCCTCCTACCACTTGAGGAGTTGATGGAGTTAGAAAAGGCAACCTTGTTACGGATAGAAAGAGAAGAAGCAACAAGGTTGTCCTTAGAAGAGGAAGAATAGAGAAAGAAGGAGGAAGCTAAGCAACAGCTTAGGGATGAAAGTATAGCTTTTCTAAGCTCCAGGGGATTCTCTCTTGAGGAACTTGCTCCTCATGATAATGATACGGTTTTGTGGCTTTTCAAAAAGGAACAAGACCAAATGAACAAAGAGAGAAAGAGGGCTTCTAGGGAAAAGCTGAAGGAGAAGAAGAAGAAGCTCAACTTGCAACTGTCAAGAAGATGGGAGATAAAGCCTGGATGAAGAATTATCTCAGGGCCCATGGCTTCTCTAGCAGGCAAGTTGGCCTCATGTCCGAGAAGACCCCGCAGCGACATGTTAGTGACATCAAGGCTGATATTCGCTCAAGAAGAAGGAAGGAGATGTATGGAAGAATGCAGGGGGATGACTTCTGAACACATACCACAACCACAACCTCAACCAAAACCAACTCCTCTTCCTTTCCCCATTAAAACCAAACCAACCAATGAACCTTACACTCCTTAACCCACACCATCAATCATACCCTCTACCATACCCATTCCATCAAAACAACCACCACCACAACATATTCTTAAACCCAAAACACTCTCCAGAACCCAACCATCATCTACCCAACAACCACCTAAGTCATCCTCTCAACCCTCTAAACCTCTGACCTTAGAAGAGTTTAAGGAGATCAAGAGGAAGCTCATAAAATATACTACTCTGAGTCTCTTGTGAGGAGGGGTATATCAAGCTAACCTTCATTGATGGCTCCTCATGTTCCCTCATAAGAGAACAATTCCTTGATCTGCCTAGAAGAACACTGGACCAGGCTCTCAAACTCTTGGTAACTAACTCTGACTCTCTTGAAGAAGAAGAGAAGAAGCTAAGAAGAAAGCTGATGACTCTACTGGACACTAGGAAGGAAGACAAATTACCATCTCAACCTCTTGTTCCTAGGAAGAAAATAGTCCAATGGAGGTTTGAAGAATCTTCTCACAACTTTATTGTGGAAAGAGAGAATGGTGAGATCAACAGGCTTAATGCCTCCTCTCTGCTACACTTAAGCAGATTTGATATTGCTGAGTTAGCAGAGAAACCATTCTCCAATCCCTCCAACTCTAAGATAGTTGCTCACATCAGAAATCATCTGAGCAGTCTTCATCTGACTGAAATAACTGCAAGGGTCAAGATTAAAGAAGAGTTGAAGCTGAGAGAGAAGGATAAAAAGGAAGGGTCAGCAACCAAAGGCAAAGCCTTTCTTCAAATGGTTGAAGGCCCTGAATTGGAATCTATAGTTAGATGGGAGTATGACTACAACTCCCGTCAACTAACTCTCTTCAGAGGGTCACAACAAAGGGTACACATCATTCAGATTGACAGACTTGATCTGTTATCTACAAAGGATTTGTACAAACTTCTTAGCACTACATCTTGAAGAACAAAGAGACAGATAAACATCTTCTCTCCTTAGTGCTGAAAGTTTTGAGAAGTAGAAACAAGTGAGGTTTTGGTAGCATTAGCCTAGGGTGAGTTTGTTGGATCTAGTAAGGCTGGTGCAACCATAATAAACACTTATAACATTTTTGGTGCAACTGATGAAGAACTTCTGAAGGCAAAAGAAGAACTTCCGAAGGTCAAGACTGAAAGAGCTTCCGAAGAGGAACTCTAACTTCTGAAGACAAAGTCTTCCCTCTTCCGAAGATCAACATTTAGAAGATTTCAAGACAATGACTTCCGAAGTATGAAGATCATCAAGCCTTGGAAGAAGTGGAATCCTTCGAAGTATAAGTGGCTTCGGAAAAACTTGTTCTTCCAAAGCCAGTTAACTTTCGGAAGAACCTGCTATGAACCAATGGACATAAGTATGATCCTTCTGACAGATCCATTGTAACCTCTGAGATACTGCATGGTGCTTTCCCACACCCATGTAGTTGACCATACTTTATTCCACTGTTCATTCCTTATCAATTAGTACTGTTACCAACTTTAGTTGGTAATCGAAAGGTAAGTCATGAACATATCATGACTACCAAATCTTAGATAGTATTTTATCTAGGATACCTTACCTTTAGCAATATAGTATTTGTTTTAGTCATAGGTTCCCAGCTGGTATCAAAGTATAACTGGCTGTAGATAGTAGTATATATAGTTTCTCATTATAACTCTATAAACATGCTTGTAAGAGACTTGTAAAACTTTGAGTTGAGAAGTAATATATACAAGTATCTTGAAAAACTATCTTCTTGTGTTTGTTTACTTAATATATTATTACCAGCTCTTAAGGGATTCTGCATCATCAAACCGAGTGACTTAGTGAGTTTGAGAGATAATACTTGTGTTGAGTGACAAAACCCGATCCTGCATTTAGCTTTAAAACCAATTTATTTTTCAAGCTTTCTTATATGATTATTTCAATTTGAGCAGTTGTTAGCGCATAAATGACTTTATTAATATATTTATGTTTGTGAATGTATCTAATAACTTATTTATTTCTCTTTAAAAATGTATGATATATTGGACTTAGATTCAAATTGATATATTTCAAGATCTAAATTTGATACTTGTGATGTTGTCACATTTAACTGACAGTTAGCATACGATGGTGCTAAAAATGTTTCTCCACTCGATCCTATAATTATATATATATACTAATTACATACTTGATAATGTATCATGGGTGTACCATGTGCTAAGTGGGTTGTACCCACCTTTTGTATATTTCTTAAAGAAATTTTAACTTTTGTTTATTTTAACCCAATACTTTTACCTCTTTTACAATTCAGCCCCAAGAATTTTTCACTTTCAACTTTGTTTTCCTATACTTCTCAAATTTTGAGAATATTTCGTTTTACGTTTCGATCTAAATTTTATGAGTTAACACGCCGCAGCGTGCGTGTGTGGTTCGTCGTGTTTACGCTTATCTTTTCCCGTTTAACGGGCTAGGTACTGTTCCTGGATTGATTTACTTATTATTTTTGATGTTCTACGTTTCGCATGTGTTGTTCAACGTGTTTACGTCTACTTTCGTTTGGTTTTATTTTTTTGTTTTTTAATTTTTCTAATACGAGTTTTTTCTGGTGTGGGTGGTCACTGACGCTGGTTTGTCATTAGTGCTACTTGACATGGTTTAATGCTCCCCATGCAACACGGTGGGCTTAATACTAGTTAGAAATAAAAACCAATATAAGTATCAGCTTGTTTGTGTTGTTTGTGATTCCATTTTTGACACACTCGGGTGGCAATTTAGTGTACAATCACACAACCAAATATATTATGTGGGACATATTTGATTTTCTTGTTGATATTAGTGGTAGTGTGGAGTATATGCTATCATCACTTGAATTTAATTTAATTAGTATAATAGCATATAGATTTTCTTGTCCTCATGTATGTGATGGTAATTTTCATATTAATAAGAGTAGTTTTCAACATTCATCTAGATAAACATATATCATCTTGATTACATAAGCCTCTTACTATGGTTCACATTGTGCCCAGTAATGGTTCTTATAACTAATTGGTTAAACAACAACATTTAAACCATGTCAAAGAATAACATTACATATTGTTAGATATATGCTACATTGTGATAATTAAAAGAAAAAAAAACAACTTACATTTGACCATATAAAGATGCATATCTTGATACCATACATCATTAAAATAGTCTGTATGTGTCCCTTGATTCTAAATAGATAGGAATTCTTTATATGAATGACTTAATGATTAGTTGATTGTCGTGAGACACACATCACACGTGATATATGTTATAGTAGAAAGACTTTTAAATTATTTGAGAGGGTGTTCGTTGCCACCTTTAATATTCACCTCATCATAATGTTACTTAGGTGACCTATCTGGTCATGTCATATGGTGAAATAAACCTGTAGTTACTTACTATATATGCTAAGATTTGTTTATGTATGATATATTGTTGTTAGTAAATCTTTATTGTTTTTTTCTCTAATATCGCCTTCTTTCGATATTTATCATATGTAATTTGAAAATATTTAGCATCGTTACAGTCACAATTTTAATGTGATAACCGTCTCGTTAAATTAAATTTGAAGCTTGATATACTTGTTTAGGATTTACTAGAATATATAACTTTTGGTTCACGTAGATAAGGTTATCAACCCTGTAATAGTATAAATAAGTGCAAGCCTCTATCGAGGAAAATTTATTAAAGATGTCTTACAATTTGTGTCATTGTCTACTAGATATTTGTCTCCCATATTTGTGATATCTCTATTGTAGATTTTAGGTATACATCATTGTTTTAGTCATTTCGTATATGTAGCAGGTATTTTCTTTCATGTTTAAAGACCTCCCCTTTGATTTCCGTCCTTTACTTGAAGCACTAACTTTTTTTACCATGCTCATAACCTTTACTAAGGTAGTAAACTCTTCTTTTCCTCCATTTGCATTATGCAATAACAACACTCGTTTCTGAAAGTGGCTAGCACTGATTGATCACACTTTATGATGATATTTTGAAGCTTATTCACTTTAATCTAGAACTGAACGATTTAAGAATGAGTTTCAGTTATTTACAAAAGGGTGTTTCTATAGGTGGTGGTAGGTAAAGATCATGGCTTTAGTCTTTGATTGGAGTGAAGTTTGCTTCCTATGAGGATCTTCTTTCCTAGGCTATTTTTATTAAATGAATTATGACATTAAGAGTTAAGAAGGTAGGTGTGCTTTTAGATGTCAAATGCGACAAACTCGAGTTTGTAAAGTTTAACCTTGTATAATTTACTGAAGTATTTATTGGGCTTGATAATGTGCCTTTAGATATATTTGGTAGAACTTTTAGGTTCTTAATAAGTAGTAGAAAAAAATTACAGTTCCTGTGAAATTGTATGAACAATATAAGTTAATAGTAAAGCAAACTTTCACATAATCTCTAAGGGTGACTCCAAATTAATGTATAAATAAGACTTGAAATTTCTTATATGAACTATAGGGTTCTAAAGTTGTGCAATATTAGATAAGGTCAAAGAACATGCTCACAATATAAATCCTTAAAGACATTGATAATAAATTAAATCCTATATTATCATTTTGTTTATGATCACTGATACATTTATAATTATAGATGTAAAGAATCCATATTCTCTCTCGTTTTGAATGTTTTTTGTTATAAATTCACTTGAATTTTGTAGTTTTAGATTTTTATGTGATGATTTTATTGGAAAACTCTAAAAATATAAGTGAAGTGAAGCTTTGAAGTTCTGCTACTATATTGACATAACCATTTGACAACATCACATGACCATGTAATGTTGAATATGCTAAACATTAACCGACACAAGCATGTCGGCGCCAAACCCCATTTTTAACCTAGTTTGAGCCTCAATTTATGTCATACAAGTTTTTGGACCAAAACCTTAATTCTCTCTTGTACTCAAGGTTAGTTTTTGCACAACTTTAGAAGGGAAGAAAATGATCAGCTCCAAGGAAGGATTTAACAACATTCTACCCATTCTAGCTTGATTTTGGTTTGATTTACTCTTTATATAAACATGTATCTTTGATTATTCAAGTTAATTTGGTGTATTTGTAGATACCATGAGCTAGAACTTTTAGTTCACCTGAAATAGATGGATCCTAGCTAACTTTGATGGTATACATGGGATTATTGATAATGATTATGTTGGTAACTTGCATATTTTCTCGAATCTTCTTCAATGATTATGTGTGTTTAATTGACTTAATTATATATTCAATCTCGTGGATATCTTGATCATATTACAAGGAAAAACCGTATGTGTTAGGGTATATATTCTTGAATATCTATATGTATGTGTGTATATTCATGGCATTTGACTAGGAAAGGTCGTAACAATCATTATAATTTCGTATCATTGTGCATGTGTGATGAGGTTTTACTAGCGTAAGTTTGTATTTCATATATTCATGATATGATATTCACAAGTTAAAGGACTTCAAGATGTTACTTTCATTATGTGATTCGAGATGGTTTGTATGTTTTTGTTGTATTAGCTTTCCAAAAGGTTATGAGATTAAATAACATTCACAAGAGTTTGTCCACTTTTATAAACAACATAATTACATTATTGGATAGAGATTTTTACATATTTCCCCTTCTTAAGATCATAAATTACATATTTTCCCAAGACATAAAATTATACCTATTTCCCCATCCTAATACATATATATGTTACATATTTATTTATTGAATTAAAATTAACCTATCAAATGACTATTTTATTTTGTTTTTACTAAGGATTTTCATGTATTGATGAATTGTTATTATGGTTGTTTAAAACATCAATAATTGTATTCGGATATATAACTTTTATTATCAATGATTATTGTTTTAAAATGAAGTTTTTAACCTTTGTATTTGGAGTTGTAATTTTATTATTTTTTATTTATATATAAGACTCGACCTTGAGGAAGTATGTGTGTAATGTCCTTAGAAAGGGAAATTTGAAAAAAAAAACTTAATAAAAATATGATACGATAATCATTCAACAACTAATTTTAATAAAATGAGTAAATATGTATTATATATGTTTTAAAAAGAAGAAATATGTAATTAATTTTTTAGGTTGGGTAAATATGGAACTAATGTGTTTCGAAAGAGAAAATATGTAAATGCCCCTTTCATAAATTGGTTTTAAGTTATTACTATGTTAAGATCGTTTTAACTTTTTTGATGAGTTATATGATTAGGTTGCCTTGATCGAGGTCTTGTATATTTTTGTGTTACATGATCTCATCATGATTTTTGTATGTTTTTATTGTTTGGCAAGGTTCATTCAAAAAATAAGTGAACATTTTTTTGTTTGATTATATTTTCTGATTTCTATCTATTTTATTTGTTTATGTTTAATTAAGTTTTAAGATATAAAAATATCAAATCATTTATTTTTGTCGGGTAAAAAAAACAAAAGTTTACCATCAGTAGTTATCGTATCCTTGTATCGATACTTGATTCTTGTCAAATCTATGGTACATATACAATAGGTACGTTTAACATTTTTGTGTGTCATTCAGTTATAAGGTGAAAATCATTGCTAAAAATTTAAAATTGATTTGTTTGGAAAAATAAGGGCATCGCCATCTAGACACCCCATAACTATAGATCAACACCCTAAATTTCTATACGGGTCGTATAGCATCATACTTGTCGTATAAGTGGGTCATATTAAAATGGGATGTATGTATATTAGGACCCTTTATTATTAAAAATATCTACCCCACACACATTAATCACCATCACATCTTACTAGTGTATGGACATCTAGGTAACAAATACAATCTAGAGTATATCTGATGAAATCCAATAACTTCACGTGTGAAAGAGGGGGTTGATGTATCCCAAGTCGAAAATACATGACTTAAGAATATAAAGTCCAAAAAGGCGTTTATGAGGGCTAAAGATAAATCAGAGTCCATACAATGGTATAAACAAAGACAACAAGATAAAACCTTAAGATGGCGAACAATTCCATGACAACATGTATCCTCTACAGTTTCTAAATGACAACATGCATGCAACCATGCATTTATGAAGCGTGATTGACATCTCTCAAGCATTAAACGGAGGGACGAATCATAAGATCTTAATTCTACAGATTAAAGGGAATAACCCATAGACCAAACATTTATCCAGAAACTCAGTTTCTAACCCTGATGAATCTGGGCTTTGACAACATGTGAATAATATAATTATTAGTTGTAATATGAAATGTTTAATCCCAGGTTCAACTCATATTAAATTCTCTGATGTTGCTAGAGAAAGAACAGAAGTATATACGGTGATAACTGAATTTAAATGGGGAACAAAACCCTTGTATTAGTAATGAGTTTCCTTCTAAATGGATTAAGGGTGTAGTCTGATCGAGAAACGGATAGGTGGGCCCGATTAGGATAACATTTATCCTCCGAAACAGGATCGAACATTTTTCGTTAAAAAAAATACGTCATGGGTCCAAAATGTATGATCATGGATCATGAACAAGAGCCTATACCGGTTGGGTTATGAATCATGTGCAAAAGCAAATGTTGGAGTATCTTAGCTCGATTCTCGGGATATACTAAATTAACTATAACTTAAAGGTAAAGGTCGGTCCACCGGCCTTTAGTCCCCCTTAACTTTAAATTTTGACACTTTCACCCCTCAACTTTTTTGAAACCTTTATAAAATGTTAATTTGCCCTCCTAAGTTTCTAAAGTTCATGGTTTACCATTATACAATATAAATTTGTGTCCCTCTATGTTTGAACGTAATCAGAAATAACGGGTCAAATATAAAATGTTTACGTGCTTAACTTTATTTATGTTTTTACACTATCTACGCTCTGACATACGTCTACCCACCGGCATTTACTCCCCCCCACAACTTTAGCTTTTGACATTTTCACCCCTAACTTCTTTAAAAACTTTGTAAAATATCGGCTCTATTGTAATTTATATGTCATCACTTCGAGTATGATGTCGCAACAACGCGAGGCAGGTAAAATACCTTTTTTTTAAATAAATATGAACTTTTTTATTTATATACTGAGTTTTATAATATTTAATCATTATAAATATAATTTATTGCTATTATCAACATTGTATAGATAGAGTTTATATATTTGAATTGATATTATTATAGTATCTTAAGTGTTGTTATTATGGAATTATTAGGTTTTCTATTCTTATAAATACACCTTTTATATTTTATTATCAAACATCTCTCTACATCTATGGCTCATACTTGTTATTAGGCTAGTTTTACGACATATATAAATAAGATTGTTTACCTCGTTAAAATGAATTAAATACATCCATGTAGTTGATTTAAAATAAAAATAAAAAAATACATATTTTGATTGACGTTCCAATAAAACTCATATGTTTGACTGAGACAATATCGCAATTCAAACCAACTAAATTCCAATTCTTACGGCTGATAATGATGCTTTGACCAGTGGGTTTCAGTATTTCAGCCGTCGCGCAACCCCTATTTCTAACGGGTTACAACATATGCCTTTGAAGCTACAACGATAGCGGTGGTATTACAATGACATCGGTTGAGTTAAATTGATGTCAACACCCCGTAAAGAAATAGGGGTTGTACAACGGCTGGATGTGGACCCTTATTGGAGCACCAAAGCCAGCCCCGCGAGGAGGGGCGGGATGGACTCCCGTCCAGAGCACATTCACTCGGGGGCACATTTTTTAAATTTTTTTTAAAATTATGTATATATTTTAATTTAAAAATTAGTTATAAACTATAACTCAATAAATAACTTAACCCAATTATATTTTAAAACCAAATATGATTTTTTGGGCCCATTCTATAAACTCAACTAAAAACATTTTTTAAGAAAATAAAATACTCAAATCTCGTGGGCCATGATCTATTATTACTAGTTTAATTATTTAGATGGTCAATTAAGCAGTCAAAAAATAAAAAATAAATAAAATACTCAAATCTCATGAGACATGATCAATTATTACTAGCTTAATTATTTAGATGGTCAATTAAACAGTCAAAAACTAAAAAATAAATAATATTGACACCCAGCCAATTAAAATACGAACAAAATATATTCTGAGTAACTCTAATGGTTAACTGATAACTCGTAGAGATAAATATAAAAATCATAGTAATATATAACTAGAACAAACCCTGTGGAACACCACGTTGATACATTAGTAATGGCTTCTAATGACTAGATTTTACAACAGAACCAATTCAAATTCTAGTCCGTGGATGTGATTGGATCTAAACCCAATTTATATTTCAATGAGAACAGAAAGATCGACCCACATGAAACATTGTTTAGATTTTACAAGTATTAATTAGGACAATATAGCAATGCAGGTAATATGCATGCAAAACTATAGAAAGGAATTCTATAGAAAAAAACTAGTATGAGGTAGGTGACACGTTGGATAGACTCGGCTGGCTGATAACGTGATGAAAATTGAAAAAAAAAAAAAATAGGGATGAGATACTAATTTCATTCATATTTTAAACCATTTACAAGCAGATACACGCATATATGAAACTTATGGCAATGATATAAGAACGAATTAATAGAAAGAGTAATTAAATAGTGTCTGCCATATATGTTGCTTATAAAATATGTATAATATAAGAGTGAACTGTCTAAACAAATACAATATTTATATTCAAATTATTATAAATAATTTTAAATACAGACATTATGTCCCATCATTGTTCTCTCTAATTACTCAAAATTATATGTATCATTATGTCATTACAGTTTTAGCTTGATTACGCTATTATACATGCATGTATACGTCTCTTGTAAGACAATATATATGTATACGTATGGATGAAAAGAATAGTTTCTCCTCGCGTTGTAAGGCCCCGTTCCCGGGACGCCTACAGTTGGTCATTCATCGCACATAAAACATATAATTACATTGCATTAAGAAAACATTGCAGCGGAAACATTCAAAAATGACATCACGTTTCATTATAATTACTTTTGCCAAATAATACACCATTATACGGTTACAAAATTCATGTTTGCATTACATCACAAAAGCTATATAATTGGATGTCATCCCAAAAGAGCCGAGTAGCCTCGCCGTGCCATCCTCAGCAATCATTTACCTGCCAACTGGAAAATGTAATAAAAGTCAGCGTTGCTGAGTGAGTTCTAGTTTTTATATAAAACAGACTTTACTTTCATATGAAACCATTCGTTACTTTAACGCGATCACACATCATACGTACGCATAGATAATATCATTATTATCTTCTTCCTTCATTTGTTCAATCATTCGTTCATTCGTTCCTTTTAACTTACTTGCGCATCGGACATCATCCATACCAATACCATATGCTACACCCCAATTAGTCTCAGCTACCGGGCCGAAGTCAATAAATGAACAGCTAAACGTATGCCACGGTACTAGGGGTAACCGATCAGTCTTAGCTACTGGGCCGAAGTCAATAAATGAACAGCTAAACGTATGCCACAGTACTAATGATAACTGATCAGTCATAGCCACTGGGCCGAAGTCAATAAATGAACAGCTAAACGTATGCCACAGTACTAAGGGTAAGCGGTAGAGGTTCCACATAATGGTCAATCACAAAGAAGGACCCGTTATCCGATGCATGCAAGACGTGTCATCTCTTTCCACTTTACGTTACATAATACTTCATTTCATTCATCATAATACGTAAAGCCATAGGAAAAATAGTCATACATCATATTAAGGAACATATTATACACATTCATCATCATCATAAAGGGCAACATCATACATACATAATATGCATAAACATGCAACATCATCATCATCATGCCCTACATGTTCCCTAAGGCCATAACCATCCTCTTACATGTTCTTACAGGTTACCTTACGTCCAAACTTACATCTGCACCTTACCCCGAAGGCCAGAAGTCAAACTACACATTCCTTCGAGTGCAACAGCCCTATTCGGGCGTATGGACAGTCTTCAGTCGCATGGCCTCCATGCGACTGAACATCATGCGTCTGGACCCATGCGGATGGTCATCTATGCGAATGAACATCCAATCGTGCGTATGGACCTCGTGCGAATAGGATTACTGCGAATGGGCACCTATGCGACTGACCTCATGCGAATGGACTCATGCGACTAAGCATCTATACGACTGAACCCTCAGTCGTACCATCCCCATGCGACTGGACTCCCAGTCGTACGACTAAAACCTTAGTCGTGCGATTGAACCCTCAATCGTGCGAATGAATCCCAATCGTGCGAATGACCCTTAATCGCCCTCATTCGGTCGTATGGCCTTCATTCGGTCACCTAGCCCTAGCTGATGCAGAATGGAGTTCATCCCGAACCCAATCTGCCATTTTCGGCCTCCAAGCTCATCCAAACCCATTCTAAGCCTGAATCAACCCTCCTGGACCTTAGGAATGCATACCTTAACACCATACAAGCACACACAAGCCCGGAAACATGCACAAAACGCATCATACACATCACACCCAAATGGGTCAAACACACACACTTGTAAAAACGGGTTTTGAACATCTTCCAGCCCCAAAATCAGTTGAAAACAAGTAAAAGTGGGGTCCTAGAACTCACACAATCGAGCATAAAGACAAAAGCTTCGATTTGGCTTGCTACTCGACGGATTTGGACACTCGAATCACCCAAAACACCACTTTTCTCCCTTTTTCTCCTCTTTCTCCCTTCTCCCCCTTTCAAATCTGAAAATATGTGAAGTGTGGGGAGAGTGGGCTGCCCTCTCCCTACACATATCACCACATTACCCAACTTTTCTTCGTTGGCGAGTTTGGTCCCTCGACTTTGGACTTTATTTTTTTTCTTTCTTCGCCGGCTTCAAAATAATAAATTTCCGGGTGTTACAAGTCCACCCCCCTTAAATAGGTTTCGTCCCCGAAACCTGTTATTCCTCGAACAAACGTGGATAATGCTGTCTCATTTCTTCCTCAGTCTCCCACGTTGACTCGGATCCCTTCCTGTGCTTCCACTGTACACGCACAAGAGGAACCACTTTATTCCTTAGCCTTTTCTCCTTTCGGTCAATGATTGCCACTGGTTGCTCCACATAATTGAGCCGTTCGTCTACCTCGATATCTTCCAATGGGACAATCATATCTTCATCCGCTAAGCACTTCCTTAGATGAGATACATGGAATGTCGGGTGAATTCCACTTAACTCATCTGGTAACTCCAGTCTATAGGCCACCTCTCCTACTCGAGCATTGATTCGAAAAGGGCCTATATACCTTGGGCTCAACTTGCCCCGCTTTCGGAAGCGAATGATACCCTTCCAAGGTGAGACCTTCAACATAACCCGGTCACCCACCTGGAACTCAATCGGCCTGCGTCGTTTATCAGCATACGACTTCTGTCTGTCTTTGGCTGCCTTCATGAAGGCTTTAATCTTCTCAAGCTTCTCAGTCGTAGCCTCGATTACTTCGACGCTTCCCAATTCCTTCTGACCAATATCACCCCAACAAACGGGTGTTCTGCATCTCCTGCCGTATAGCATCTCATATGGGGGCATACCAATGCTGGCATGATAACTATTGTTGTATGAGAATTCGGCTAACGGTAGGTGGTCATCCCAACTTCCACCAAAATCAATCACACATGTCCGAAGCATGTCTTCCAGCGTCTGAATGGTCCTTTCTGACTGACCATCAGTCTGGGGATGATAAGCCGTGCTGATGTGTAACCTCGTCCCCATAGCATCGTGGAACTTCTTCCAGAATTTAGATGTAAACCGAGTGTCGCGATCCGACACGATAGACACCGGCACACCATGACGAGTCACAATCTCCTTGATGAACAGATCAGCCAACTTCTCAGATGAGTATGTCTCGCGGATCGGTAGGAAGTGAGCACTCTTCGTCAATCGATCAACTATCACCCATATGGCATCGTACCCTTTCGGAGTACGCGGTAGCTTTGTAATGAAATCCATGGTGATGTGCTCCCACTTCCATTCCGGTATATCCAAAGGTTGTATCTTCCCATACGGCTTTTGATGTTCGGCCTTCACCTGTAAGCAAGTAAGGCACTTACTCACATACTCCACCACATCGCGCTTCATACCCGGCCACCAATAATCTTTCTTCATATCGTGGTACATTTTCGTGGCACCAGGATGAATGGAGTACCGAGTCTTGTGAGCTTCATCCATTATCTTCACCCGTAGATCCCCAAAACGAGGAATCCACACACGATCGAATCGGGTTCTAACACCGAGCGTGTTTTCACCCAATTCTCCAACCAGACCTCTCATTCTTTCAGAGTTAAGATGATCTTCCTTCAATGCCTCATCTTGAAACTCTTTAACCTGCTTCATCACATCGGAGGTCATGATCAGCTGATATGTTTTAACCCGAATCGGCTCGGGCCTCTCTTTCCGGCTAAGGGCATCAGCCACCACGTTGGCCTTGCCCGGATGGTAGTGGATCTCACAATCATAATCCTTTATAAGTTCCAACCACCGCCTCTGCCTCATGTTCAAATCCTTCTGCTCAAAGAAGTACTTCAAACTCTTGTGGTCAGTGAATATGGTGCACTTCGTCCCGTACAGATAGTGCCTCCAAATCTTTAATGCAAAGACCACAGCTGCTAGCTCCAAGTCATGAGTAGGATAATTGACCTCATGAACCTTCAACTGTCGGGATGCATAGGCTATAACCCTTCCTCTCTGCATTAACACACATCCCAACCCCGAGTAAGAAGCATCGGAATAAACCACCAGATCTTCACTTCCATCGGGTAACGACAGAACAGGAGCTTGAGTCAATCTCGCCTTCAATTCTTCAAACGCCTTCTCTTGAGCTTGACCCCATACGAACTTCACCTCTTTTCGGGTCAACTTAGTCAGTGGAGAAGCAATCTTAGAGAAGTCTTGGATAAATCTTCTGTAGTAGCCCGCCAATCCCAAGAAACTGCGAATCTCGGATGGCGTCTTTGGTGACTTCCATTGCATAACCGCCTCCACTTTCGCCAGGTCCACCATAATCCCATCAGGGTTCACCACGTGACCCAAGAATTGAACTTCGCGCAACCAGAACGCGCAATTGGAGAATTTTGCATTCAACTTCTCCCTTCTCAACGTCTCTAGAACCTCCCGAATGTGACCGGCATGCTCTGCTTCGCTCCTCGAGTAAATCAGGATATCATCAATAAACACAATCACTGATTTATCCAACATAGGTCGACATACACGGTTCATCAAATCCATAAAAGCAGCTGGCGCGTTGGTCAAGCCAAAGGACATGACAAGAAACTCGTAGTGACCATAGCGCGTACGGAAAGCTGTTTTAGGAATATCCTGCTCCTTCACCTTCAACTGATGATAACCAGATCGAAGGTCTATCCTTGAAAACCAACTGGCACCCTGAAGCTGATCGAACAAATCATCTATCCTCGGTAAGGGGTATCAATTCTTCACTGTCAACTTGTTCAGTTCGCGGTAGTCGATGCACATCCTCATACTACCGTCCTTCTTCTTTACAAACAGGACCGGAGCACCCCAAGGAGAGATACTCGGTCTAATGAACCCCTTGTCAAGCAACTCTTGCAACTGCTCCATCAACTCTTTCATCTCGGTCGGAGCCAACCGATACGGTGCCTTGGCGACAGGTTGGGCACCCGGTATCAGATCAATCTGAAACTCAATCTCTCTGTCAGGTGGCACTCCTGATAAGTCTTCTGGGAACACATCTGGAAAGTCACACACAACCGGTACATCAGCTAGTTGTGGTGTTGGCGTATCCACATCCTTTACATAGGCCAAGTAGGCACTACATCCACGCCTCATACACTTTCCCGCCACCGCCATCGAGATCACCTTCGGAATCGTAGTAACCCGATCACCATATACCGTCACTGAACTACCGTCAGGCGCCAACAACCGAATCATCTTCTTGCGACACACAATGTTCGCCTCAAAGTCCGCTAAACAATCCATCCCAAGAACCAAATCAAAACCACCTAAGGCCATCACGAACGGTCTAACCGGAAACTTATGACCCTCAAGCTCCACATCACAGTTCTCTATCATCTCAGAAATCCTGGTAGACTTACCTATGGCAGTTTCTACATCAAAGGGCGCATCAACACGTCTACTACTAACAGGCAGCTTAGCACAGAAAGCAGCAGAAATAAAACTCCTACTAGCACCAGAATCAAATAACACAGAAGCTAAAGTTTGGTTCACCAGAAACGTACCCGACACAACGTCAGGGTCCGTCCTAGCCTCCTCCTGTGTCATGGTGAATGCCCTGGCGCTCGCCCTCGGTCCATCACCTCCCGTCCTCTTCGCCCCTGAACTCTCAGCCCTCGGCTTCTTACAATCCCTGCTCATATGACCAGTTTCCCCACAGTTAAAACATTTGCCCGTCAGGCAATCCTTCGCCATATGCCCCGTCTTCCCACACTTGAAGCACACATTCAAGCCCAGCCTGCATTCTCCCGCATGCTCCTTTCCACACTTACCACATCTCCTCGACCCTGCTCCCGGTGTGGCCACGCGGCGGTCATCCACCCGTGCCTTTTTGTTACTCGTCGAGACCTCACCCCGACCAAACCTCTTCCCGTTCCAGCTTCGATCACCACCACCCTTCCTATTCGCTTCAACCACCACCACTCCCCTCTCATCATAAAGTCTCCCGGCCAAATCGACCGCCGACCTAAACGTACTTGGCCAGGCGGCGATCATATGCCGGCGAACATCCACCGGTAAACCCTGAATGTACCTGTTGATCTTCCGAGAAAGCGGCGTCACCTGATCCAGCACCAACCGTGCCATCTCGTTGAACTTGGTAGTGTATTGCTGGTGTGTCATAGATCCCGCTTCCAGCTGCAGGAACTCCCTCTCAATCTTATCCATTTCCCAATGAGGACAAAACTCCTCGATCACCATCTTCTTCAGTTCGGGCCACCTCATTCTCCCGATCGCCCGATTACCCTCTGCTTGGACAATGTTGTCCCACCAGCATAGTGCCGAGTCCACGAAGGAGTGGGTGGCAAACTTGACTTTCTGATCTTCTCGGCACTCGCTGATGTCGAGAACAGCCTCCATTTCTCTCACCCATCGGTGAGCAGCGGCAGCATTGCCATTACCGTCAAAAGTAGGGGGCTTACATCTCATAAACACCCCGTAGTTGCAGCCTCGTGCCACCTCCCGCACAGGCTCCTCTTCCTCTTCCTCCTCATTATCGGAGAAAATAGTTTCAGGCTCCGGTTGCTCCCCCGAGGCCCGGTTTCTCTCCTTCCTTTCCCCTTCCTTCACAGCCTTGATGACTTCGGTCACCACAGACGGTAAGATTGTCTGCATGACCTGATGTACTTCCTCCACAACAGCCTCCTTTACCGAGGCCCTTAAGTTCGCACTCTCATCCCCAGCTTCTGGATGAGGAGTCTCAGGTTCTGCAGGAACCTCTTTCTCAGCTATAGGCCTTCCTCTCTTAGGGCGTGGTTCACCAACAGGGCCATCACGGCCTCCACCCCTAGAAGCTCTAGAAGATCTGCCGCCAGCCATTCTCTAACACACTGAAAGATTCAAACACCAACACGGTCATTCAAGGAAACAACTCAGTTTATGTCAAGTATAGTAAGTCCCTAATTACAGTGGCCAGTTGTGATTAGCCACTTACTGTACTCTTCATACCCCAAGTATTACCTGTCCTGACTACATTAGTATTCAAATCTACATACAACACATAACATATACCATGCGCACATAAACCGGTTAACTTTAAGAAAATACCTGATGGCACGCAGCTACTCAGTTTGGCATCCCATTCCCCATTCATCCCATTTTCAGTTTAAGTTAAGGTTTATTTTGAAAATTTACCCATTTCACTTAAACTTTGGCTCTGATACCAACTTGTAAGGCCCCATTCCCGGGACGCCTACAGTTGGTCATTCATCGCACATAAAACATATAATTACATTGCATTAAGAAAACGTTGCAGCGGAAACATTCAAAAATGACATCACGTTTCATTAAAATTACTTTTGCCAAATAATACACCATTATCCGGTTACAAAATTCATGTTTGCATTACATCACAAAAGCTATATAATTGGATGCCATCCCAAAAGAGCCGAGTAGCCTCGCCGTGCCATCCTCAGCAATCATTTACCTGCCAACTGGAAAATGTAATAAAAGTCAGCGTTGCTGAGTGAGTTCTAGTTTTTATATAAAACAGACTTTACTTTCATATGAAACCATTCGTTACTTTAACGCGATCACACATCATACGTACGCATAGATAATATCATTATTATCTTCTTCCTTCATTCGTTCAATCATTCGTTCATTCGTTCCTTTTAACTTACTTGCGCATCGGACATCATCCATACCAATACCATATGCTACACCCCAATTAGTCTCAGCTACCGGGCCGAAGTCAATAAATGAACAGCTAAACGTATGCCACGGTACTAGGGGTAACCGATCAGTCTTAGCTACTAGGCCGAAGTCAATAAATGAACACCTAAATGTATGCCACAGTACTAATGATAACTGATCAGTCATAGCCACTGGGCCGAAGTCAATAAATGAACAGCTAAACGTATGCCACAGTACTAAGGGTAAGCGGTAGAGGTTCCACATAATGGTCAATCACAAAGAAGGACCCGTTATCCGATGCATGCAAGACGTGTCATCTCTTTCCACTTTACGTTACATAATACTTCATCTCATTCATCATAATACGTAAAGCCATAGGAAAAATAGTCATACATCATATTAAGGAACATATATACACATTCATCATCATCATAAAGGGCAACATCATACATACATAATATGCATAAACATGCAACATCATCATCATCATGCCCTACATGTTCCCTAAGGCCATAACCATCCTCTTACATGTTCTTACGGGTTACCTTATGTCTAAACTTACATCTGCACCTTACCCCGAAGGCCAGAAGTCAAACTACACATTCTTTCGAGTGCAACAGCCCTATTCGGGCGTATGGACACTCTTCAGTCGCATGGCCTCCATGCGACTGAACATCATGCGCCTGGACCCATGCGGATGGTCATCTATGCGAATGAACATCCAATCGTGCGTATGGACCTCGTGCGAATGGGATTACTGCGAATGGGCACCTATGCGACTGACCTCATGCGAATGGACTCATGCGACTAAGCATCTATGCGATTGAACCCTCAGTCGTACCATCCCCATGCGACTGGACTCCCAGTCGTACGACTAAAACCTTAGTCGTGCGATTGAACCCTCAATCGTGCGAATGAATCCCAATCGTGCGAATGACCCTCAATCGCCCTCATTCGGCCGTATGGCCTTCATTCGGTCGCCTAGCCCTAGCTGATGCAGAATGGAGTTCATCCCGAACCCAATCTGCCATTTTCGGCCTCCAAGCTCATCCAAACCCATTCTAAGCCTGAATCAACCCTCCTGGACCTTAGGAATGTATACCTTAACACCATACAAGCACACACAAGCCCGGAAACATGCACAAAACGCATCATACACATCACACCCAAATGGGTCAAACACACACACTTGTAAAAACGGGTTTTGAACATCTTCCAGCCCCAAAATCAGTTGAAAACAAGTAAAAGTGGGGTCCTAGAACTCACACAATCGAGCATAAAGACAAGAGCTTCGATTTGGCTTGCTACTCGACGGATTTGGACACTCGAATCACCCGAAACACCACTTTTCTCCCTTTTTCTCCTCTTTCTCTCTTCTCCCCCTTTCAAATCTGAAAATATGTGAAGTGTGGGGAGAGTGGGCTGCCCTCTCCCTACACATATCACCACATTACCCAACTTTTCTTCGTTGGCGAGTTTGGTCCCTCGACTTTGGACTTTATTTCTTTTCTTTCTTCGCCGGCTTCAAAATAATAAATTTCCGGGTGTTACACGCGTTCTACATTTTGTCATGTTATCAGCCTGACTGTCACCGACAGGGGCGAATGTATGTATGATTGAGGGATAGCCTCCGCTACCCCTCAACTTATTACGGGTAGCGTAAGAAAAAAAATTCACGGTATTATTTAAAAAAGAAAAACAAAGATTACAGTTTTACGTTACCCCTGAGAAGAAATTACGTTACCCCTAAAAAAATTTTGAACTCAACACTTCATAGAAAGTTTTAAATTGTATAAATAAAAGTCTAATAGTTTATAACAAATAACACACTATAAAATCATAAATAACCATTACCCATTATCCATTACCAAATAACATAAAAACTCAATATATCCATTACTCAACCCAATTCAATAACAAGCCGAAATTTTTTTATATATATATACTAATTATCATTTTGTATATACTGTAAGTTGTATTATCTGTTTATGAGTTGTATCCATTTTTCTTTTAATCTTTAATATTTTTATTTTAACACAATACTTTTACGTTTTTTACAATTTATCCTCAATATTATTTTTTACTTTCGACTTGGTTCCCTATACTTTTTGTATTTACCAATTTTCTATACGTTTCGTTCTTAATTTTACGAGTTAACACGCCGCAATGTGCATGTGTGGTTCAATGTTTTTTTGTTTATTTTTTTCTGTTTCACGGCCACGTCATAACACGTTGGTCATAAATTGATTTACTTATTGTTTTATATGTTTTATGTTCCACTTGCTTAAGTGTTTGGTTCGATGTTTTTACGTCTACTTTTCATTCGATTTACTTTTTTTGTTTTATTGGTTTTTTCAGTGTTGGTGGTCAATGGCGGTAGTGTGCGTGTTGCTTGGCACGGTTTTACGCTTCCCGTTGCAACGCGATGGGGTTTAATACTAGTATATTACATAACTAAATTAGACCTTTTTTTACAATGGTGATACACATTTTACATTCTTTTATGCGAAAAAAGAAAAAAAATAAAATAATTGATGTTTATTGTTTCATGTTTAAAAATCTTGAAAATTTGCGAAGGATCATAAGACGCGTACGGAACACTATAAAATGTACGTTTTTTTTATTTCTTTTGAAATTTTATTTTTCTTAACAATTCAATACAATTTAATTACGTCTATTTCGACCCAACTCGATCGAAGACCCAAAAATAATTTTGTTTTTGTTAGAAGCTAATTATCAAAAACAGTTCCCCCCCCCAGGAAATAATTACTGGTTCCGTCACTGCATGTACGGTAAAAAAATTTTACATTACCCCTGAACTTGTCTTCTAGATCCGCCACTGGTCACCGATTCTCCAAATAACCTAATCTTCATTCTGTGTTGGATGACGATACGACCACAAAACCACCGACCATGAACAAGTACATTTTTGGGTTTCTTCAAAATAATATGGCTTTGTTCAATACTCAAAGAAGATGGATTCCAATTAATGAGCATTTGCATATTCAATCATTTAGCATGTGGAAAAGAGATTAGCCTACAAGTATTTACTACTACAAGTTCTATCATCAAAAGCCACCACTGTTAACTCTGATCCAGCATGTTCTTATAGTAAACAAAGTTCAAGCAGATCTCGAAAACTTAAACTACTGAATATTGAGCTACTTGAATGTAGGATTTACCTGACAATATGAAACGGAATTCTTTGACGTGGTTTAAATACTTGTGTTTAATCAAGTAGTTATAAGGATCATTGGTATCCATAATGTAAATTATCGTAAAATCATATGTAGTTGAGAGGAAATATATTTATCTAGAAAATTATTAAAAACCGCTCTTGATAAGGTGTGACATAGTATTTTCAGGTAAATCCTACATTCAAGACTAGATAATAAAATCCAATTACCGATCAAAAATGCTCCCTGTTACAATTAATCTCTAGAAAAAAAATCAAATATTTCTCATATAAAAATATTTGATTGTGCAATTTATATGCTAATACGACCACCAAAATATAAAGTAATTGAATCACAAACAACACAGATATTTAAATCAGTTATAACCTTTACTTATATATTTACTAAAGGTTATACCACCTAGGTATGATCACTCTTAGGGACTGTTTGACAGACTTTTAATCAACCTCTTAATGGTTTAGAGGTCTGAATGGTTCAACACTTAATGATTCAGACTATTTGTCTCGCGAGTAAATATCTGAATAATTTAGACATTTGCCTTTGAATAATTAAGCATTATACTAATGCTGAATGGTTAAGAGGTCTAATGCTGAATGGTTAAGACCTTTTATCTGAATTGGTCAGTCATTTGCATTTGAATAGTTAAACAATATACTAGCTCTTAATGATTCAGACCTCTTAATGGTTCAGCACTTAATGGTTCAAACCTCTTATTGGTTCAGCACTTAATCATTCAAAAGTTGACAAACAACCCCTTAGTCAAATGTAATAGTATTTCCAGTTTTAGGAGGAGATTATAATCATGAAAGCCTAGTAATAGAATAATAAAATGCTTCATAAGTGTCAAATTTAGTTTAGATCTCCAAAGAGGTCGTTATGAATTTGTAGTCCAATAAGACATAAATTTGAAAAGAGTAACAAATAAGTTACTAGATGCATTCACAAACATAAACAAAATGACAAAGTCACATATACTAACATTAAAGGGTTGTTTGATTGCATCTAAATCATTAAGTGCTGAATGATCAAGAGCTCTAAATGATTAAGAGGTTTGAATGGTTAAGTGCTGAACCAATAAGTGGTTGTTTGGTTGAACCTCTGAATACATGTGTAGAATGACTATTTTACCCCTCTGAACTATTTTATGTTTAATATAATATATCTGTTTGGTTATATATCTTAATGAATTCACTGAATGATAAATATTTAAAAAAATACAAAACATCATCAAATATTATTCCAAATACAACATAATAAAATCCAAATACAACATATTAAAATCCAAATACAAACTAATCCAAATACAACATATTAAAATCCAAATACAACATACTAAAATCCAAATGTTAATCACTTGAAACTAAACGGGTAGCTATCGCGTCACATAAATTATTCATATAATTATTGCTTTGTGAACCCCATTCTATATCGTGAACGAACTGGCCATCACTATTACCATTTTGTGGTTCTGCAAACATTGTGTTCTCATCGTATGCAAAAAATAACTGATCATGAATGTTGCATTTTTGTATAAAATTATGGACGGCGAAACAAGCAATAACTATGTCTCTTTGAATTTTAAAACAAAAGGGAGCCATTTATTTTAAGATTGGAAATATTGCCTTAAACACACCATATGCGTGCTCAATAACATTTCTGAGTTGTGCGTCAGTATGATTGAATCTTTCTTCCTTAGTTAATGCACGTTTTCATCGAAAATCATCTAACCAATACCTCGTATTACAGTATGGAGTCATAAATCCACGAGTGTTGGTGTACGCAACATCGCAAAGGTAATACTTATATGTAATGTTAATAACGAATGTATTAAATAAAAAACAAAATAATGTTATTAATAAAACATTTTAAAGAATTATTTAGAACTTGGTGAGGGGAAAGGAAAGCCGGAAGTTGGGTTAAACGCAACCTCTTTCAAAACTCGAGAATCATGTGCAATGCCCTCCTATAACACTCGGAAATTTTCTTTGAAGCCGACGAAAGAAGAAAAAGAAATAAAGTCCAAAGTCGGGGGACCAAACTTGCCAAAACGGGAGAATGTAGGATGAGTGGGGGGTATAAAAGGGAAAAGGCACCCCACACTCACCATTTTCAGTCAAAGAGAAGGAGAAAAAGGAGCAAAGGGAGAAAAGCTTGGTTCGGGTGGATTCGAGCGTGAAAAATCGAAGTGTAGCAGGTTGAATCGAAGCTCTTCTTGTCGGGATCGTTTGTGTGAGTTCTAAGACCCTTATTTTACACATTTTTGAACGATTTTAGGGCTAGAACTCAACAAAACCCATTTTTGAAAAAGTTGGGTGTTGAACCCGTTTGTATGTGTATGTGTATCAGTTTGATGCGTGTGGGGTTTGATTCCGGGCTTGTGTATGCTTGAATGATATTGTGGTAGGTGTTTCTAAGGCTTAGGATGGTTGATTCGAGCTTAGAACGAGTTTGGGTGAGCTTGGAGGCCGAAAATGGCAGTTTGCGATCGGCTGAAACTGCATTCTACATCAGCTAGGGCTAGGCGACCGAATGGAGTGCGACTGGAGGCCATACGGCCGATTGGCGTGCGACTGAGGTCCATACGCATGAAATTCATGCAACTAAAGTTCATGTGCCTGTGATACATGCGATTGAAGGTTATGCGACTGAGGCTCATTCGCAGGAAGGTTATACGTCTGAGGTCCATGCGCCTGGAGGCCATGCGACTGAAGTTCATTCGCACGAAGGGAATGCGACTGAAGCCCATGCGCCTGAATTCATGCGACTGAAGGCCATGCGCATAGAAGCTATGCGACTGAGAGTCCATACGCATAGATGTCCATTCGCCCATAAGTCCATTCGCATAGGGTCCATTCGCCTGATGTCCATTCGCCTAAGTGTTCAATCGCATGGGAGGCCATGCGACTGGAGAGTGTCCATACGCCCAAGTAGGGCTCATACGCCCGAAGAACAAAGGTTTATTTTCTAACTTTCATGGGAAAGTGTAGATGTAGGTTTTGACTTAGGAGATTCCCGAGGGTTTATGTAAGTTGACTTTTGAGGTCGTAGACATTATGATGGGCATGTGCGATGTATGATTGATGTCTGATGATGTTATGTATGATGTTATGCATGATGGTAGGTGTGATATATGTTATGTATGCATGCTGTTATGTGTGATGATTTGCATGATCTCGTTGATGTTTCTGTTTATGTATGTTTATCTTCACGTGGTTGTGTGATGAATGTTAATGAATGTAATGAAAATATTATGTAACGTAAAGTGGAAGATAAAGAAAAGAGGAACATGATGAATGAATGCATGGATGAATGAATGAATGAATGAGAGTAAGAATGGCTTACAAGTAAAAGAAAGGAGCTTCACAACTCATTGAGAGTTTGTTAGCTCAACTGTGTGTGTATTTACAGCATGCGATCTTGGCTAACTCATAAGGGACTATAGACATAGTAAGAGTTCAGTCTTGGTGAGTGCTCCGATACGTGCGATGTGGTATTCACTGTGTGCTATGTAGCATGCGATTTTGGCTATCTCATGTGGGTTCATAGACACAGTAGGGGGTTCAGTTTTGGTAATTGTCTTGATACGTGCGATGTGGTATTCACTGTGTGCTATGTAGCGTGCGATTTTGGCTAACCCATGAGGCAGCGTGCGATTTTGGCTAAACCCCTAAGAGTTCACACACATAGGGGGAGTCTGTCTTAGTGACCACTCCATTGGTGCGATTTATGCGATGTGTGACAATGGGTACGAAGATACGAAAGTGCGATATGTGTGGGCGTGCAATATGTGTGATATGAACGAACGTAAGAAAAGAAGTCATGAACGAATGAAGCGAATGATAAAGTACCGTGCGATGATTAAGGAATGGAAGAATGTAACGAACGTAATGGAAGATAATAATTATATTATCTGTATGTATGTATGTTGTGTGACTGCGTACGAAATTAACGGATGATTTTAAAAAGGAAGTAAAGTATGTTTTATTTAAAACTAGAACTCACTCAGCAAAGCTGACTTTTATGTGTTTCCAATTGACAGGTAAAGTTGCTGAGGATGGCACGGGGCGGCTACTCAGCTCTTTTGGATGGCATCCATATTTATGATGCTTTTGTAATGTAATGGAACAAATATTTTGTAATTTGGACAACGACGTATTATGTTGCAAAAGTTTTTATGATGAAATGGAATGATGTTTAATGTTTCCGCTGCAACGTTTTATTTAAGTTAATGTAATTATATGTTTTATGTGAGATAAGGATCCAACTGTAAGCGTCCCGGGAACGGTGCCTTACAAGTTGGTATTAGAGCCAAAGTTTAAATGAAATGGGTAAATTTTCAAAATAAACCTTAACTTAAACTGAGAATAGGACGCAAAGGGAAGGGATGCCAGTCTGAGTAGCTGCATGCCACAGGTATTTTCGTAATGTTAACCGGTATTACGTGCGCATGTTATGTGGTTTATGTGTTGTATTAGATTTAGATACTGATGTAGTCAGGATAGGTAATGCTCGGGGTATGAAGAGTAAAGTAAGTGGCTAATCACAACTGGCCACTATAATTAGGGACTTACTATACTTGACATAAACTGAGTTGTTTTCTTGAATGACCGTGTTGGTGTTTGAATCTTTCAGTGTGCGTGTGAATGGCTGGTGGTAGATCTTCGAAAGCTTCTCGTGGTGGAGGTGGTGGTGGACGTGGTGCTGAACCACAGGTCATAAGGGGAAGATCCAGAGTTGAAAAAGTAGTTCATGAAGAACCTGAGACCCCTCATCCGGAGGGTGGTGATGAGAGTGCGAATTTGAGGGCCTCAATGAAAGAGGCAGTTGTAGAGGAGGTTCATCAGGTCATGCAGACGATCTTACCTTCTGTGGTGACTGAAGTAATTAAGGCCGTAAAGGAAGGAGAAAGAAAGGAGAGAAACAGGTCCTCGGGAGGACGGGAGCAACCGGAGCCTGAAACGGTTCTCTCTGACAATGAAGAAGAGGAAGAAGAAGAGCCTGCGCTGGAGGCTGCTTGAGGTTGTAACTATGGGGCGTTTCAACGATTCAAGCCCCCTACTTTTGATGGTAACGGCACTACTGCTGCTGCTCACCGGTGGGTGAGAGAAATGGAAGCTGTTTTGAACATCAGCGAGTGCCGAGAGGATCAGAAAGTAAAGTTTGTTGCCCACTCTTTTGTGGACTTGGCTCTGTGTTGGTGGGACAATATAGTCCAAGCTGAGGGTAGTCGGGCTATCGGAAGGATGAGATGGTCAGAGTTGAAAAGGCTGGTGATTGAGGAGTTCTGTCCTCACCGTGAGATGGATAAAGTTGAGAGAGAGTTCCTGCAGCTGGAGGCGGGAACATTGACACATCAGCAATACACCACCAAATTCAATGAAATGGCACAGCTGGTGCCTGATTAGGTGACACCTCTATCACGAAAGATCAAGAGGTATATTCAGGGCTTGTCAGCAGACATCCGCAGGCACATGATCGCTGCCCGACCGAGCACGTTTAGGTCGGCACTGGACTTGGCAGGGAGGTTGTACGATGAAAGGACTGTAATGGCGGAGGTGAGTAGGAAGGATGATGGAGACCGGAACTGGAGTGGGAAGAGGACTGGACGAGGTGGTGTCCCGGTGAATAATAAGCACGCACGGGGGGATGACCGTGGTGTGGTCACACCTGGTGCGCGGTCGAATAGATGTTGTAAGTGCGGGTTGAGCATTCGAGAGAATGCAAAAGGGGACCGAATACCAGCTTCAAGTGTGGGAAGCCTGGCCATGTGGCTAGAGAATGTGGGGTTGTGAGGTGTTACAATTGTGGAGAAATTGGCCACATGAGCAGGGACTGTAAAAAGCCAAGGGCAGAAGGTTCGGGAGTGAAGAAGACCGGAGGAGGCTAGGACGGACCCCGATGTTGTGTTAGGTACGTTTCTAGTAAATCAACTATCACACCCCATCCTTGATGGCGGAATCGTCGAGATGTGAGGGTTAAGATTGTTCACAGCCACATAACGCTATATTTAAATGTAAATATTCAAATTATAAGTTTCAAAAGGAATTACAAACATAAGTCTCAAACATGAAATAAGTTCAAACATAACATAACAAAATATAATCTTTTTATTTCATTAAATAGGTCCAAGTCCTAAATTATTGCAAGCTTCAAAAGGTCATTGTAAACTAGAGGATGACCTGAAACATGATAAAAATAAAAGATCAACTAAAAATAGTTGGTGAGTTTCCAAGGTTTTCATACATAATATGATAAGGTTACAAGTAGCAATTCATGTCATAGGTTATAAGTTAGCAAGGTTATAGAACACATATCGTTACAACCAAACCTCGACTTGATTACAAGTATATAAGATTGGCTAATTGTATTTGGTTCCCATGATGAACAAGCATACGTTATCAGGAGCCGGCAATACATCGACTTTAGCACCAAATAGGCTTGTCAGGCCCAAAGATCTAAGACGTCGCCAGGCTAGCAATAATTAATGATTGCAAACAGATATGTATCTCATATAATCACTTACAACACACAAATAACCATGACAAAGATATGAATTGCAAGTGCTTACAAGTCTCAAACGTTTATAAGTGTATGATGTATAAGTATCATGTTTCACCCCAAAATAGTGTGAAAAACATAAAAAAAGGACAAGAAAACTCACTTGGTCAAATAAGTATAAGAATGATGATTAATAAGAAATTATAATAACGTTCCAACGCAATCCTTCAAAAGGTACCTAAGAATATATATTTACAAGATTTAAGTTGAATAATAATAAGTTTAACGTTTTAACGAGAACTAGGGTATTAAAATTTGGTATTTGGGGCTTTCTCTTATAATTATTTTTTAAGAATTGGGAACCAATTATATTTTCTTAAAAAATATATTTACATTTTATATAAAGATAAAAAAAATAAGAAAACATTTATAATAAATTTGTAAGATTTATATATAAAGTTTTATAACTAAATAAAATAATCATGATTTAAAAAATAGTTTAAAAGCAACATTTGAAATAATATTTATTTTTTTCTTTTTATTTGTAAAAAAATTTATAATTTTAAACAATAAAGTTTGAACCAATAACAATTTCTAATGAATTTAAATCATTATTTAAAGTCTTTTCTTTATAATAATAACTAAATATAATTTTGATTTATAAAATATTATAATTACCTAAAGAATCAATTCACATAAATTTGATAAAATGATCTAAAAATAATTAAGGTTTACAAAATTATTTATAATAATTTTTTGGAATTTTTGTATATTTTTTTTGAAGGCCAAAAAGACCCCAAAAATTATATGAGGTTCCCCGGATTCGAACCGGGGACCTCCTGCTTAGGGGGCGTGTGACTTACCAGCGAACCAAGGGCCTTAGCCGCATTAAGGGTTTGTTTTAAAAACTTAAAAACACCAGTTGCTGAAACCCCAAATCTCATGAACCTAGTTTGTTAAAACCCCAAATTGAAGAACGATTTGATGTTATCACTCGAATTAACCATAGAGCTTTTGATCCCTAAGATGTAACGAGTATATGAGTGTGTTTAATTACCTAAAATTTGATTGGGAATCGATGGCACCGGTTGAAGAACAGTCGCGACCAAGGCGATATAAGGTTCGTGATTCAAACGTTGATAATTTCCAAATTCGTTGCACAGGAAGCTTCCAAGAATGATTAGAAACAATAACCCTCTATCAATTTGAGTTCAGAATGCGTGAAAGATGATGAACTTCTCGATCGTAGGTCGCGGTGAAAAGTGGAAGTAGTCGGATTGTTTAGGAGTGATTCAGATGAAATTGCGATTGTTAAGAGTTTAGGATTAGTTAAACGTTCGATTAAGTTACACTTAATTCGATTATTATTGTGTTTTAATGACCGAACGGTTCGGTGATTGAAGACAACGGTTATTCGAGTAGTTTCTTTAATGGAACGGCCGTTTTGATCGAATTGATAATGGTTACATGTTCGATTGGTGTTCATGTTCGAAAGGGCGCGGTTTAATTGCAACAAAATCAACCGACATGGGCGTTGAGAGGTCGCCGGAGCCGCGCCGGTGGCTTGCCGGGCGGCGACCGGAAAAACGGGATCAAGGGGGGGAGTTGGTTTGGTTTTAATAGTTTTACACAAATGGTCCCTAAAGTATCCTTCCTTTATCATTTTATGCCCAAAAACTTCTATTTAAGTTTTAAATTTGACACAAAGACCCCCTCAACCTAGTTAACTTTTAGTTTTAATTATTTTTTTTACAACCTATTAATTGTTTATCTTTTATAAATTATTAACTTTCATTATTATTAGCATCATTGTTATTATTATTATCATTTATTATTATTCTTTTTATTATAACTATTATTTTTTTATTATTATCGTTATCTTTATTATCATTACTGTTATCATTTATTTAATTAATTTAGAAACTTTTAGATTAAACAAAGAATCAAGCATGAATAGTCCCGAAAGTTTCATAAATAGCATAAATAATCCTCACAAGAACATAACAAAGTTATCTTTTAATTCAATGAAAATACGAGATGTTACATCAACCTTTCGCCTTTGTGTCGTTTGATTCTGGAACTAGTAAAAGTTTTATTCCTGCTACTATCTGTGCTATATCGCCTGTTAGTAATAAGAATATAGATACGCCCTTCGATTTGGTTCTCGGGAGGGATTGGTTAGCGGACTTCGAGGCGAACATTGTGTGTCGCAAGAAGATGATACGGTTGACCGCGCCTGACGGGGTCACGATGACGGTTTAAGGTGATCGAGGCTACGACTGAGAAGCTTGAGAAGATCAAATCCTTTATGAAGACAGCCAAAGATAGACACAAGTCGTATGCCGGTAGGAGACGTAGACCGATCGAGTTCTAGGTGGGTGATAGAGTTATATTGAAAGTCTCACCTTAGAAGGGTATCATTCGGATCAGGAAGCGGGGCAAACTGAGTCCGAGATATATAGGGCATTTCCGAATCATTGCTCGAGTAGGAGAGGTGGCCTATAGGTTAGAGTTACCAGATGGGTTAAGTGGAATTCATCCGACATTCCAGGTATCTCATCTAAGAGAATATTGGCAGACGAGGATACGGATTTACCATTGGACGATATCAAAGTGGATGAACGGCTCAAATATGTGGAGCAACCCGTGGAAATCATCGATCGAAAAGAGAAAAGGCTAAGGAACAAAGTGGTTCCTCTTGTGCGTGTACAGTGGAAGCACAGAAATCTGAATCTACGTGAGAGACGAAAGAATAGATGAGACAGCATAACCCATCTTCGTTCGAGGAATAACAGGTTTCTGGGGCGAAATCTAAATAAGGGGGTGTACTTGTAACACCCGGAAATTTTTTTTGAAGCCGACGAAAGAAAAAAAAGAAAAAAAAGTCAAAAGTTGGGGGATCAAACTTGCCAAAACGGGAGAAGGTAGGATGAGTGGGGGGTATAAAAGGGGGAAGGCACCCCACATTCACCATTTTCAGCCAAAGAGAAGGAGAAAAAGGAGAAAAGGGAGAAAAGCTTGGTTCAGGTGGATTCGAGCGTGAAAAGTCGAAGTGTAGCGGGTTGAATCAAAGCTCTTCCTGTCGGGATCGTTTGTGTGAGTTCTAGGACCCTTCTTTTACACATTTTTGAACGATTTTGGGGCTGGAACTCATCAAAACCCGTTTTTGAAAAAGTTGTGTGTTGAACCTGTTTGTATGCGTATGTGTATGTATTCGATGCGCGTGGGGTTTGATTTCGGGCTTGTGTATGCTTGAATGATGTTGTGGTAGGTGTTTCTAAGGCTTAGAATAGTTGATTCAAGCTTAGAACGAGTTTGGGTGAGCTTGGAGGCCGAAAATGGCAGTTTGCGTTCGGCTGAAACTGCATTCTGCATCAGCTAGGGCTCGGCGACCGAATGGGGTACGACTGGAGGCCATACGGCCGATTGGCATGCGACTGAGGTCCACGCGTATGATTGCCATGCGACTGAGGTCCATACGCATGAAAGTCATGCGACTGAAGTTCATGTGCCTGTGAGGCATGCGATTGAAGGTTATGCGACTGAGGTTCATTCGCACGAAGGTTATGCGACTGAGGTCCATGCGCTTGGAGGCCATGCGACTGAAGTTCATTCGCACGAAGGTAATGCGACTGAAGCCCATGCGCCTGAAGTCATGCGGCTGAAGGCCATGCGCATAGAAGCTATGTCCATACGCATAGATGTCCATTCGCCCATAGGTCCATTCGCATAGGGTCCATTCGCCTGATGTCCATTCGCCTAAGTGTTCAGTCACTTGGGAGGCCATGCGACTGGAGGGTGTCCATATGCCCAAGTAGGGCTCATACGCCCGAAGAACAATGGTTTATTTACTGACTTTCATGGGAAAGTTTAGATGTAGGTTTTGACTTGGGAGATTCCCGGGGGTTTATGTAAGTTGACTTTTGAGGTCGTAGACGTTATGATGGGCATGTGCGATGTATGATTGATGTCTGATGATGTTATGCATGATGTTATGCATGATGGTAGGTGTGATATATGTTATGTATGCATGCTGTTATGTGTGATGATTTGCATGATCTCGTTGATGTTTCTGTTTATATATATATTTATCTTCCCGTGGTTGTGCGATCAATGTTAATGAATGTAATGAAGGTATTATGTAACATAAAGTGGAAGATAACGAAAAGAGGAACATGATGAATGAATGCATGCATGAATGAATGAATGAGAGTAAGAATGGCTTGCAAGTAAAAGAAAGGAGCTTCACAACTCATTGAGAGTTGTTAGCTCAACTGTGTGTGTATTTACAACATGCGATCTTGGCTAACTCATAACGGACTATAGACACAGTAAGAGTTTAGTCTTGGTGATTGCTTTGATACGTGCGATGTGGTATTCACTGTGTTCTATGTAGCGTGCGATTTTGGTTATCTCATGTGGGTTCATAGACACAGTAGAGGGTTCAGTTTTGGTAATTGCCCCGATACGTGCGATGTGGTATTCACTGTGTGCTATGTAGCGTGCGATTTTGGCTAACCCATGAGGCAGCGTGCGATTTTGGCTAAACCCCTAAGAGTTCACACACACAGAGGAGTCTGTGTTAGTGACCACTCCATTGGTGCGATTTGTGCGATGTGTACGATGGGTACGAAGATACGAAAGTGCAATATGTGCGGGCGTGTGATATGTGTGATATGAACGAACGTAAGAAAAGAAGTCATGAACGAATGAAGCAAATGATAAAGTATCGTGGGATGATTAAGGATAGAGAATGTAACGAACGTAATGGAAGTTAATAATTATATTATTTGTATGTATGTATGTTGTGTGACCGCGATGAAATTAACTGATGATTTTAAAAAGGAAGTAAAGTATGTTTTATTTAAACTAGAACTCACTCAACAATGCTGACTTTTATGTGATTCCTGTTGGCAGGTAAAGTTGCTGAGGATGACACGGGGCAGCTACTCAGCTCTTTTGGATGACATCCATATTTATGATGCTTTTGTAATTTAATGGAATAAATATTTTGTAATTTGGACAACGACGTATTATGTTGCAAAAGTTTTTATGATGAAATGAAATGATGTTTAATGTTTCCGCTGCAACGTTTTATTTAAGTTAATGTAATTATATGTTTTATGTGCGATGAGGATCCAACTGTAAGCGTCCCGGGAACGGGGCCTTACACCTCCAATCCAGCCCATACGAACGTTAATATCATATCAAAATCCTATATTCCTAACAGATTTTGGTAGCATTCACCTTTTCCTCTTCCTCTATAATGAGTGTGTTGATCGGCTGGTACGACAACATGTATAAGAGTTCCATCTAACGCACCTATTGCTCATGGAAATATTTGTTTTAGCTTTTTACGTCTTTCCGAAGTATTTGTGATTGCGTTAGAAGATGCTGGAACTATAATTTCTCTTGCAAAATTCATCATTGCATTTAGGACCTCATGAAAAACATCTATGAATCGTTTTTGTTGAGTGTTGAAATCTTCGTTTTACCGCCCGATACCATTCATTATGTCCTATGAAGATTAAAAACATTGCCAACTTCTCTTGAAAGGTTATCGACCTACTACTTTGCAACCAATTTCTTTGTTGAAAATGATTACACAATAGTACTTATGCTTTACGTGAAAGACGCATCATCTCATGACATTGTCTAGAAGATCCATGTAACAACTCTTCCGTATACGCATGACCGGACAATGTTGAATTCAATTCTCTTATCCTTTCAATTCTTCATGCGGCTAATCGTAACCATTGCCAAGAAAGTAAAATGAAAACGATAATCTCGTCCTCCAAATCCATATGCTACCTATTAACATCCATAAACACATTACTAATAATTCATGACATCCATTAACATATATTTATCAAACACACCAATCAAAATAAATAAAAACATCTATAAACATATCATCCATTGCATCCATCATACATTAAAAAACATATCATCCAAAAAGTTATCCATCCAAAAAAACCTACATACGTCAATTCGAAAAATTCCATAAACATATTATCTAAAAGTCTAATCATAACATCCAAAAAAACAAAACACTAAAACAGTCCATATTTCGCTCCAGCATTTTTGACCCAAATCTCACATGTTGACGGTTGTAGTCGCAGCCAAACTTTCCTTATGTCCGAACTCTCACCAAAAAGCAAAAGTGCCGTTTGATATTTCGCATCAAACATTCCCCATCCTAAACTCTCCAACTTGTCGATACACGCATTCATATCATTAGACAAATTGTTTTTTAATTAACATCTTTGCAACGTGAGAGATTTGCTCCCCAACCTCTATTAACTTTGAGTTTAATGTTTCATTCTCCTTTTTAGCTTTAAATCGTATTGTTGACTCCTCACTAACACCAACAGTCGGGGTTTTCCTTTTATTTTTGGAACGATCAGATGACTTTTCACTAACACATACTTCTAGGTGAGTGCAATCGATTTCATCAAGGTCATCTACTTTTGATCAAACACTTCATCAGATGACTTTTCACTAACACATACTTCTAGCTGAGTGCAATCGATTTCATCAAGGTCATCTACTTTTGATCAAACACTTCATTAGAAGGACGAGGAAGTGTTTATGATGGCCCCCAACTATCGAACCCATTGGAAGTAGAACCCTCAACTAATTGAACACAAAGCTCAAGGTACTAAAGGGGAACACTTCTCAAAGCCTCTACATATTTGTTTGACTGTGTGAAAAAATATTATATAAGATTATTAAAATATAATAATAATTATTATTATTTAAAAATATTAATGCAATAGCTTCATCTCTAACTGTCATTCTTCTTCTGACAAATTAAATGTCTTTGTTACGGGATCATAAATATTGTCGGTTTTGTTTTTTAGCTTTGTCCAAGCGGCAAATTTAGCTTTAAGATATTCATAATGATTCTTCATTTGTCTTTGATCCTCTATAAAGTTGTGTTCTGTTTTCAATTTTTCTGCTACATTCTTTCCAGAAAGTTGCTTAAGACTGCTTCCCTCACATCCATGAAGAGTCAATTCATAGACACATGTTTCTAGAAAAGTTGTTTCTACCCCATCTTGCTTCCAGTTAATCCTAATCCTTTTTTGAGTCATTTTTTTCAAATAATACAAATATGCAAGAAGAAAAATTCTTAAAAACTAGGATTACGACAAACTTTAATAAACATAACTTATTCAATTAAATGGTTATACCAACTTGCACAAACTACCAACATCAAATGGTTAACCCAACTTGCACAAAATCTTCAAACAATCAAACAAAACCTAATTTCATAAAGTATAAACTATTGAATCAAACCAAAATCTTCAATTAAATGGTTATACCAACTTGCACAAACTATCAACATCAAATGGTTAACCTAACTTGCACAAAATATTCAATCAATCAAACAAAACATAATTTCATAAACTATAAAACTCTTGAATCAAACCAAAATCTTCAATTAAATGGTTATACCAACATCCACAAACTACCAACATCAAATGGTTAACCCAACTTGCACAAAATCTTCAAACAATTAAACAAAACCTAATTTCATAAATTATAAACTATTGAATCAAACCAAAATCTTCAATCAAATGGTTAAACCAACTTGCACAAACTACTAACATCAAATGGTTAACCCAACTTACACAAAATCTTCAGACTATCAAACAAAACCTAATTTCATAAACTATAACTATTGAATCAAACCAAATTCTTCAATTAAATAGTTATACCAGCTTGCACAAACTATCAATATCCACAACCTTGCACAAATTATTCAAACAATCAAACAAAACCCAATTTCATAAAAGCCCTATTTTTTGAAACTTATAAAACCCTAGAACCAAATCCATGAAATTATGTATGTAAACATGATGGTAATCAAATAGACGAGAAAACAAATAGAAATAAAATGTTGTAGAGCAAATCTTGAAAGAAATCAAAATAAAACAAGAGAAATCAAACCCTGAAAGAGTTGTAGGTGGAAGTCTTGAAGCGAGCAGGTTGCGACGGGGGTAAGAGCGGCGGCTGGCGAGGGGGTAAGAGCAGCAGCTAGCGACGGTGACGCGGCGAACGGCGGCACGCAGCGGGCGGGAGTGTCGCGGGCGATGGTGGTTTGCGACATATTTTTTTTTTGAGGGGGGAGGGGGTGGGGAACGATGGTGTGGGTTCTTTCTTTATGTTTGTGAAGGGTAGATGGGTAAAATTTTCCATTCAGCACTTCGCCATCACTTAACCATTCAGTGCTGAATGGACCCATTTTAGAGGTTACTTTTTTCTGAAACAAGCACATACATCACTTAACCATTCAAAGGTAGCCTCTTAATGAGACCATTAAGAGGCTACCAAACAGCCACTAAATTCAACAGCTCGAGTTGAAATAATCACATAAATAACACGTGAAAGACAAATCAGCTCCAAATATGCAAACCAACAAAAATCAGATGAGATAGAGTAATGTAGTTTTTGTAAGCCAGAACTGGTTGTATGGAAAACCCTTACAAGAAGGTACTTTGATAAAACCCTAGAAGAGACAAATGTCATAGAAGAAACTAATCCAATTCTAGAAGAAAATGATGATGACCTAAAAGAGGAATATAAAATTTTAGAAGAAACACTCGTATTTAATTAACAACAATATCTCGATAAATCGTGTATAAAATGTACAATATTTCACACCAAACTAAAACACATGTTAATTTAATATACGTATATGCTATAGTAATATATGTAGTCAAGAAAAAGAACATACACAGACATAAACATAGCATAAAATGACATGATGTCTTAAAGGCAACCTTTGTTTGATAAACATTTCTTTTTTGCACCTGTTGTTCTAGCATCCATAGACATCATATCAATAGGTTATATAAATGAGTTTATATACAATAAAAAGAAAGAAAGTAGTAAGAGTATGTGATGTAAGGCATGACTTGTAACACAAAGCGTTTTGTCCCATATCATGTTTACGAGGAAACATATTCCCCTATAGTGGATGCGTAACCCTTAAATGATTATATTTGTCTCATAATCTCAGAAGGAGTCCAGATGAAAGAGAGTTGAAATTGACATCTTCATGAAAATCCCTGAAGTGTTAAAATACATGAAGCATTATAATTATCACCTTGGGATATGTATGCTAAATCTATATATGATCTCAAACAACTCATCGTATTTTATAAAAAAATTTTTGATAAAGCTAGCCAACGTGTTATTAGCACAACTTATTTATTTATTGACTTCTACTTCAAGTATATACATTATAGATTTGTTATCAATCTATATTTAGAAGATGTAATCACATTCAATATAAAGAATGTTGATCCTATAAGAACATCCATAGTTCTCCTATCATTATATATAGAATCCCTACGGTTCAAAATACCTAGTTAAACATGATCAATACATTGATGTATCTTGTGAATATTACAAGAGATAATTTTACATTCTTAGTAAATATGTTAGCAACATATATCTCAAATGCTACACATTTCACTCTTTTTCTTTCACCAAGTTCTTTTCTTTTTAGGTTTTCATACTAAGGTTACCAAGGCAACATAATCAATACAATAACACCAATTTATGTTAAACCATTGAGTATAGATTTAACATAACCTAAAGTGTGCTCTTACTAATGTAAAACGATCGGTAAAATATTTGAATAGAGAAAATGCGAGTTGTACTTTTTTTCTTTAGCTAAAGTTTTGTCCCACTAGGTTTGCATGACAAGGTTTTAACAAGACAAATCAATGAGCATTTTAATGGATACATTCATATCCTTGAAGGACCTGATACATAAGATTATTTTTACAAAAATAAATATAAGAGTCCCAACTAGATGATTAAGGTGATGGAGTATGCTTATATGAATCACACGGAGCTTGATATCAACATCCATATGTTTCACCAATGGAAGACAATAAGCTTGTATCACTCAAAATATAGAACTTGAAAATCATTTATAAAAACCAAACAAATAACATGTCTTAGATAAGGGAAGATTACATCAAAGACAAGTGAAGAAATTATCATAAAAAATAAACTCTACATATGAAAATACATGTATTAATACAGGATCGGGTTTGTCACTTAAACACTTGGATTTCTCTGAAACTCGCTTACAAAACACTCAAATCAGATGAGGTAAAGTCTTTTACAAGTGTTGATAATAATATAATAAGTAGCAAAGAACACACAGAAATAATTTTCAAGGCACTTGTATATATTACTTCTCAACTCAAGATATTACAAGACTCTTACAAGCATGAAACATGAGTTATAATGAGAAACTATATATACTAGATCCTACAGCCGGATATACTTTGATACCAGCTGGAAACCTAAGACTAAAGCATATACTACAATGTTAAAGTTAAGGTATCTTAGATAAAGTATTATCTAAGATATGGTAGTCATGACATGTCCATGACTTACCTTTTGTCACCAACTAAAGATGGCAACTGTACTAACATAAAAAGGTAAACAGTTGAATAAAGTATGGTCGACTACATGGCTTTTGAGAAAACGCCATGCAGTATCTCAGAGGTCTGCAGCGGAGTGTCAGAGAGACCATACTTATGTCCACTGGATAATAGCAGGGTCTTCCGAAGGTAAGTTGGCTTCGGAAGAACAAGTTCTTCCGAAGCCACTTATACTTCGGAAGAGGCTTCTATACTTCCGAGGCTTGAGGACTTCTATACTTCGGAAGTTGACTTCAGTTCTTTCATTCTAAGTCTTGATCTTCGGAAGTAAGTTCTTTGTCTTCGGAAGTTGGAGTTTTCCTTCGGAAGTAAGTATTACACTTTGTCTTCGGAAGAGCTCCTTTTTTTCCTTCGGAAGTTCCACACTTAGCTTCGGAAGTCTTTTATTTGTTGTACCAAAATCTTTTAAGTGATTTGGTTTTGGTTGCACCAGCCTTTCTAGATCCAACAAACTCCCCCTAGGCTGATGCTACCAAAACCTCACTTGTTTCTGCTTCTCAAAGCTTTCAACACTAGGGACAAAAGATATTTGTCTGTCTCTTTGTTCTTCCCTGAAGTGGTGCTGAGAAGCTTGTACAAGTCATTGGTGGATAGGAGATCCAGTCTATCACTCTGAATGACATGTACCCTTTGTTGTGTCCCCCTGAAAAGAGTTAGTTGACAGGAGTTATAGTCATACTCCCATCTAACTATGGATTCAAGTTCAGGACCTTCAACCATTTGTAGAAAGGCTTTGCCTTTGGTTGTTGATCCCTTCCTTTTCTCCTCCTCTCTCAGTTTCAACTCTTCTTCAACCTTGCTTCTAGCAGTTAGCTCGGCCATATGAAGACTTCCTAAATGATTTCTGATATGGGTAGCTACATCAGAGTTTGAAGGTTTGGAGAATGGCTTCTCTACTAACTCAGCAATGTCAAATCTGCTCAAGTGTAGCAGAGATGAGGCACTTAGCCTGTTGAGCTCTCCATTCTCTCTTTCAACAACAAAGTTGTGAGAAGAGTCTTCGAACCTCCACCGGATGATCTTCTTCCTAGGTGCAAGAGGTTGTCTTGGCACCCGATCACCTTTCTTGGTATCCAGCAGAGTCACCAGCCTTCTCCTTAACTTCTTTTCTTCCTCATTCAAAGTGTCTGAATTGAGGCCAAGGAGATTTGCAGCTTGGTCCAATGTTCCTCTGGGCAGATCAAGAAATTGATCTCTAGTGAAGGAACGTGAGGATCCATCAACATAAGTCAAGTTGACTGAATCCTCCTCACAGGAGATATCACTCAGGGTTGTGCAACTGATGAGCTTTGTCTTGACTGCTTTGAATTCTTCTAAGGAGAGATGTTTAGAAGGCTGAGGGGATGGTTTGATGGGTTGATGGGTAGGTTGAGGTGTTTGGGTTCTGGCTAGAGTTTTGGGTTGGAGGATGGGTAGTTTAGGTGGTTGAGGTGAAGAGATTGGTAGGGGTGATGGTGTAGGTTCAAGGGTGTATGGTTCAGTGGTTGGTTCGGTTTTGATGGGGAATGGAAAGGGTATTGGTTCAGGTTGTGGTTGGGTTTGGAGTTGGGGTTGAGTAGTTGATTTGAAGATCATCCCTGTCCCCTTCTGTACATCTCCTTCCTCTTCCCCGAGCGAATGTCAGCCTTTATGTCACTGACATGTCGCTGGAGAGTCTTTTCCGACATAGGACCCACCTGCCTGCCAGAGAAGCCATGAGCCTTGAGATAGCTTTCATCCAGGCCTTCTCACCTATCTTCTTGGCAGCAGTTAGTCCTGCTTCCTCTTCCTTCTTCTTCTTCTTCTACATCAGTTTTCCCCTGGCAGCTCTCTTTCTCTCTTTCTCCATTTGATCTTGCTCTTTGTTTAAGAGCCATAAGATCATATCATTGTTGTGTGGAGATAATTCTTCTCGAGAGAAACCTCTGGAGGTTAGGAAAGTTATCCTTTCCCTCCTGAGCTGCTGATCAGCTTCTCTTTCTTTCCTCTCCCTTTCTTCTTCTAAGGCCAACTTGCTGCCTCTTCTCTTTGCTGTTTTTGCAGCGAAGTTGCCTTTTCCAGCTCAACTAACTCCTCTAATGGTAGCAGGAGTACATCTTCATTTGCAGCTCCTAGACTGACAAGTCTATCAATGATCTCTACTCTTCTTCTATTGTTGACTGCCTCCTGGTTGGCTGCAGCTGCTTTGGTACTGGCAGCTAGCAGTTTTCCAGTTGGAAGCCTACCTTTTCTTTTGAGTTTCTCTAACCTTTCTTCCTCCTGAAGCTCTTCCTTAGTCATCTTCCTCTTTCCTTTGATGTCTTCGAAGTGCTAGACTTTTGGGGTTCTTGGATGGAAGATTCAGGTTGAGTAGTAGAGATGAAAGCTGGAGTTAATGCTGATGTTTGAGCTAGTGGTTGGGTGAGAAAATCCTCCCTATTAACCTCAGATGCAAGTTCTAGGATTGCATCTGTGACTATTAGATCATCGGATAATGAGAATAGTCCTTCCGCAGCAGCAATCTCAGCTTCGGAAGTTTGAAATTGTTCTTCCGAGGCTTTGAATTGTGCTTCGGAAGTCTGTGAGAATGCACTATCTGTCCCAACTGTCTAGTTGCTGGGCCATCAGTCCTTCCCCTTCGAAGTTAATCTCAGGTTCCACTTGGACCTTAGGTTGACCAACTTCCTCAATAGTGGTAGAAGGTGCATTTAACCTCTGAAGCTCTTGAGCTCCGAAGTAGATCACAGACAGATCAGGACTTGGCTGTTCAATAAGAGATTCCAATAGGAACTTGTTAAAGAACCTATTGAGATCTTGGAGCATCCTTTGATCCATTTGAATTACAACTGGAGGAGGCTCAGGGAAAATTGAAGCTTGTTGCATAGGATACTTTGAGCTCAGGGAAGTGAGAGCTTGACTTTGGGGTTCCTCTTGTCTTTGACTTTGTCTCTGAACACTCTCCCCCTTTTTGGTAGCATCATCCTGAGAGCTTGATGAGCTAGAGGAAGAGGTCAAGGAGACCTGAGTTGGTACATGCCTAACAGACCTCTCAATCTGTTTCTCAGCTAGTTTGGCCTTGAGATTTTCAATCTCAAGTTGCTGAGTGGCAGACCTATCCTCTAAAGTCCTAACCTTGGATTCAAGATTTGAGACTTTAGAAAGTAGGTCTTCAATGGTGAGTTGCATTCTTCCCTCATCTTCTTTTGAAGAATCACGGGGAGATGAGGTAACATACCTTGTATGTTCATCCTCACCACCAGATGTGGTTTCTTGGCGCCCTGGTTTCCCTTGCTCAATGATGTCTCTTTCAGAGTCATCAAAGGGCATGGTTGTCGTAGATTCAGTCTCAGTGATGTTACCACTGTCCTGAGGATCCCTTGAGGCTCCTTCAGTAGTGGCAACTGAATCTACATGAGTCCCCTCCACATCAGTGGGACTCACCTCAGTAAAGGTTTGCTGATGGGGGCTAGAGATAAGAGATCTCTCTGGGCTTGTTGATCCTTGAGAGGGTGTTGTGGATCAACTTCATTGCCCTGAAGAGACATAATCTCTTCATCAGCTCCAATTAAAAGGTCAGTAAAGGATATGGAAGTGAAACCTAGTGACCCGGGACTTTGATCAATGTCTAAAGGCATTGAGCCTGTGATGGGGCTGTCCCTTTTTGGCTGCTCAGGGGAGTATAGAGACTCTCCCTGAGGCTTTCAGCTTGGGTTTCGGGCTCATGGGTCTGAGACTGAGGAGACTCAAGACCCATATTGAGGTCAATTGTGAAGGATGGTTGGACCTCAGGCTGAGTGGGAGCCCTTTGTTCCACTCTAGCCTTTTGGGTAGAACATGAGGAGCTTGTTCAATCAGAGAAGATTGAACAAGGGTTCGTTTGGGGCGTCTTTGATAAGTGAAGGTAATGGGTGGAGAAGGTAGATTTGGCAAAGTGAGGGTAGTTATTGGTGTGGGTTAATCACCTGTGGGGTTAACAGGGATGTCACCAGGAGCCATTTGCTCAATCATACCTGGAAGAAGTGCAGTATCTCTTCCGCTGAAGTTGGTGGACACTCTCTTCAAAGGTTTGAAGATGGTCGGCCTCATTTGAGGAGCAGTCAGAGCAACTGAGCAGACAAGCTTGCTCTGGTCCAGCTCACAATTGATTATGTGCTGGAGAAACCTGGGATACATGAAGAATGTGTCCCTTTGAAGATTTCCCATGAGATTGGTCAGCACAAATCTTGAGTAGTTGAAGCGGAGGCTTTTCACCAAACCATGAACTAGGCACCCAATTTAATATGGGATTTGATCCCATCCCCCAGATTTGTTGAACAAGCAGTGAAGAACCACATGCAGCAGGAACTTCCAATTGTAAGAGAAGTTAAATTTGTAAACAGTTGACCTGCTAACATCTCCACCATATCCCATTTGGATATAAGTATTGTCCAAATCTGCTTTGGGGAATTCCGTTGGAGCGCCCTCATCATGAAGCTCTAGATGCTCCCTGATGATTTGTTCAGAAATGACCAACTCCTGGCCACAGATGCTCGATCGAATGACACGAACCCCATTTAGGGTTTCAATCTGACCGTTTGCCCAAAATTCAGACATATGGTTTGAGTAAATCGTGGGGTTAACAGTCAGAGCGGTGTAGTAAGAAGATTGGGTTAGAAAGGAGATGATGTCTGAGAAGTCAACATCCCTTGAAGAGTCAAGGAGTGCGACTTGGTTGTGCTGAGGGTTAAGTGCCATTACAGGAAGATAGTTCGGAATAGGGTAAATTGAAGATGAAGAAAGCTTTTAGGGCAGTAATGTTGGTAAAAAGGATGTAAGTGATTAGCCGGAGGTATTTAAATGGGTGGAATGGCGGTTTAAAGGGGTTTGGATAAGACGATGTGAGGTTTCAGTGGATGATGTGACATGGGCGGTAAGGTTAGTCCATTTAAATAATCCGACATCATTAACAAAATCTTTACTTTTTACAGAGTGGGGCCCAAAAGATTTCCGTTACACAGTAAAATCTTTCTTCCGAGTATAAAGCATTTCCGAAGGTAATGTTCTTCCGAAGGCAAATTTACTTCCGAAGGTAAAGTGATTACTTCCGAGAGTATATGTTGCTTTTCAAATGGAGAGTGTTAAAAGCTTCGGAAGTAGATCTGATATGAAATCAATCGCTTCTTTCGAGACTTAACACTCTTCCGAGAAGAAAATTATCCTGACAGAAATTTGGTTCGGAAGATATGTAACATATCTTCCGAGGGTTAATTCCTCTTCGGAAGAATTCATACTTGGATAAAATTTTGGAGAAAGATCTTTTGTAACAGGGCTTAGATTTTTTTGACATAAGACTTTACACATTAAAAGGTTTTCAAATGAGATCAACTAATCAAGGTTTATCATCCCAATAGCTGTAATGAGATATTTAAATCTTTGTTCATCAAAGGCTTTGGTGAACAAGTCAGCATATTGTTCATTTGAATCAACTTTGATTAGCTTGATAAGATTTTTCTCATGAATATCTCTAATGAAATGATACCTGATATCAATGTGCTTAGTCTTGGAGTGCTTCACTGGATTTTCAGTAATGGATATAGCACTGTTGTTGTCAATGTGGATAGGAGTGCTCATGAAGTTGAATCCGTAGTCTATCATCTGGTTTTGAATCCACAGCAGCTGAGCACAGCAACTAGCAGCAGCAATGTATTCAGCTTCAGCAGTTGATGTAGAGACACAGGATTGCTTCTTGCATTGCCATGAATGATCCTTCCACCAAGAAATTGACATCCACCAGATGTTGATTTCTTGTTGATATTACAGCCACCATAATCACTGTCAGAGTAACCATAGAGATTGAAATCACTATTTCTTGGATACCAGAGACCTAGTTTAGGAGCTCCTTAAGGTATCTAAGAATTCTCTTGGCAGCAATTAGGTGAGACACCTTTGGAGCAGCCTGATATCTTGCACAAATGCAAGTTGCAAACATGATATCAGGTCTACTTGCTGTGAGATACATCAGAGAACCAATAATCGCTCTATACTGATGTTGATCAGTATCCTCCCCCTTAGAGTCAGGGCAGAGATTGTGGTTTCTGGCTATAGGTGTTTTGCTGCTTTACAATCTTTCATATCAAATCTTTCTAAGATATCATTGACATACTTAGATTGATTGATAAAGAACCCTTCCTTCATTTGCTTCACCTGAATTCCAAGAAAAAAGTCCATTTTTCCCATGGAACTCTTCTCAAACTTCTTCTTCATAATGCTCTCAAAGTCTTTACACATTTGGTCATTTGAAGAACCAAATATGATGTCATAAACATAGACTTGAACGGGCAAGATGTCCTTCCTAGACTTCCTTATGAAAAGAGTCTTATCAATGGTACCTCTAGTGTAACCATTCTTCAGGAGAAACTGAGACAAAGTCTCATACCACAGCCTAGGTGCTTGGTGCAGCCCATATAGAGCTTTATCCAATTTGCACACATAGTTGGAATGATGTGGATCTTCAAATCCCGGAGGTTGGCATACATAGACTTTCCTATCTATATCCCCATATAGAAATGCACAGTTGACATCAAACTGGTAGACAGTGAAATTCTTGGATGCAGCATAAGCAAGGAAGATCCTAACTGCCTCAAGTCTTGCAACAGGTGCAAATAAATCAGTATAATCGATTCCCTCCTCTTGAGTGTATCCTTGAACCCCCAGTCTTGCCTTGTTCTTGATAATCAAGCCTCTGTCATCTCTCTTGTTTCTGAAAACCCATTTAGTGCCTATAGGTACTTGACCAGATGGTAGAGGACATAGGTTTCAAACCTTTTGTCTTTTGAATTGAAGCAGCTCCTCTTGCATTGATTCAACCCAGCTACTATCTTTCAAGGCATCTTCCACCTTCTTGGGTTCCATTTGGGATAAAAAGCATGAGTACAAGCAGATATTCTCATTATGAGTTTGTCCTCTTGTTCTCACGCCTTCAGAGACTTCCCCTATGATGTTCTCAGCTGGATGAGTGTTATGAATCCTAAGTCTAGGAATCACCTCCAGTTGCAAAAGATAAATCCAAATTGGACATATTTTGCTCAGGAGCTTGAATACTTGGTCCAGCTGTTGTTTCAAGCTCATTCAATGAGGACTGATTGAATGAAAGAGAAACATCATCATTTGTTTGCTGTAAAGCATCATCAACAGTTGCCTGTTCCTTTAGAATGTTGCTTTCATCAGCTTGGTGTTATGCAGGCTCACCTGCAGAGATTTGAAAGTCAACAGGTGAATTGCTTGTTAAAGCTCCACTATCTCTTGAGATGGTTATACTATCAGATCTTTCAATAGTGGGAACTTGATTTGCTGCAGCTCTTGGAGAACTTGAAATAGGTCTGGGAAGCTCAAACAGTTGCAGAGTCACTTTGAGCACCAGTTCCAGCTGAAACATTCTCATAAGATGGTTTAGAATAGTTTGGAAACAATTCTAAGTCAAAGATATGATCAGGGCCATTCCCCCTAACACAAGGAGTGTGCTCATTGACTACACTGTTGGAAGATTCCTCAAATTGTTGATTTTTAATGTTATAAACTCTATAAGCTTTAGAGTAAGAGGAATATCCAACAAAGATAGCATCATCTGATTTTTCAGCAAATCTTGCCAAATTGTCTTTTGTGTTAAGTATGGTACACCTGCTGCTAAAGGACCTTAGAAAGCCAATGAACGGTGGCCTCTTGTTCCATAACTCATAAGGGGTTTTTCCATGTGGCTTTACTACAAGAACCCTGTTCTGCACATAGCATGCAGTGCTGACTGCCTCTGCCCAAAATGTTAGAGGCAGCTTTGAATCAGCTAACATAGTCCAAGCAGCCTCAATAAGTGTCCTATTCCTCCTCTCAGCAACACCATTTTGTTGAGGTGTTCTGGGAGCACTATATTGTCTGGCAATCCCTTTTGAGTTACAAAATAAGTCAAGAACTTGGTTCTTAAACTCAGTCCCTTGATCACTTCTAATTATTTTAACCTTATGATCAATTTGATTTTCTATTTTAAGAATAAAAGATTTCAAAGTTTCAGCAGTTTCATCTTTGGTTCTCAAAAAGAATACCCATGTAAATCTAGTAAAATCATCAACAATCACAAGGCAATATGATTTCCTTCCAATGCTCATTATACTTGTAGGACCAAATAGATCCATGTGCAATAAGTGTAATGGGGTGGTGATGGAGTTAACAACTTTGGATTTATGAGATGTCCTGTGTTGTTTTCCTTTCAGGCAAGCAACACAGTTATCTTTGCAGAAAAATTCCTTTTTAGGCAAACAATGTACCAAGTTATTTTTAGCCAATTTATTCATTGTCTTAAAATTTACATGACACATTCGTTTATGCCATAGTGTTGACTCATCACCATCAGCTTTGGAAAGAAAGCATGATACTTCTCCCATTGGGGAAGCATTGTTCATATCCAGCTTGTACATATCCCCTTTCCTGGGAGATCTAAGAAGCACCAATTCCTAAGGAATTGTCATCCCGGGTTTGAGGATTATGCACTCATTTTCTGTGAAGAGCATTTGATGCTTTTGATCACAGAATAAAGAAACACTTAATAGGTTGTGTTCAAGCTGTTTGACAAAATTAACTTTGTCAACCTTTAATTTTCCATTGGATATACTTCCTCTGCCAGAAATATATCCTCCGGCCTCACCTCCAAACTGAACAGGACCTCCATCATAATGTTGAAATTGTTAAAGGATAGATCTGTTCCCTGTCATGTGCCTGGAGCATCCACTATCCACAATTCAAATATTGTTATTCTTGTCATATGGATGTCCCTCCACATAAGATGAGATGATTAGTTTTGATTGGAAACCCAAGTCTTATTGGTCTTGGGTTCTTCCAATAAAAGTGACATAATTGAACCAAAACTTATGCATGGGGGTTCAATGGATATCTTTGAAGAAGAGGTTTGGGCTACAACATCTTCCTTGATCTTCCGTTCCATCCCTTGATTGATCATGGAGGATGAGCTTGTTGAAGCTTTTGTAGCTTGGCATTCTTCCGAAGCTTCTTTCTTTTTGGAAGAAGCCTTCACCACCTTTTCTTCCGAAACAGTCTTCTTCTGGGATGGTTTCAAAGGGACTCTTTTATTCTTTTGAGTCTTGACAGCTTTAGCTTCCGAAGCCTTTTTTACTTTCGGAAGAAGGATCTTCTTCCGAAAGCAGCCTTGCTTCGGAAACAAGCTTTCCCTTTTTCATCACTTGAACTATTTGATATGGTCCAAATGAGAAACCTTCCCTGACTCCTTCCTTTTTAACATTATTTGCATAATGTGTGCTAGCAGGATTGTAGTAACAATCTTTGGCCATGTGGTTTTGCAGACCACACATTATGCATGCAATGTTAATCTTTTGGGAACTTGAGGATTGCTGTTTCTTGTTCTTTTTCTCTTCATCAGCAACCTTTCCCTTTAACTTCTGATCCTTTGGTAGGATAGGAGTGCTGGTACTACACCCCTTTCCTGAATCAGAGTTTCGAACCACCAGGAATCCAGCTGAGATGAATACACCCTTTTGCTTTGGGTCTATCTTCAGCTTAGACTCAGCCACTTTCTTGGCAGTTTTTCTGGCTGCCTTAGCTCTGCTTCTTCTGGCTTTGGTGGTCAGGGTTTGATCATCATTGGCATGGGAGAGTATAATTACCTGGTTCTTCCCTGTGATGGTCTCCATGGTTGCATCATTCTTTGACTCATGAGAAGGTGGGTCAGCAGATGGAACCTGTTGCTCCTCAGTACCACACCTTGGTTGTCTTATAGACTCATAGGAGTGTGGTGGGGCAATTTCATTGGTCCCCAACCCACCTTTGTTTTGGTAGCAAAGTTTTGAGTGAGAGGATGATGCAAGAATGGCTTGGAAGTTCTGCTCGGAAATAACATACTTCCTGGCTTAAGCCTCAGCTGTGTCAAGCTAGCCTCAATCAATTTGGATATTAAATCCTTTATCTGAGTCTTATAGTTTGTGTGTTCGTGTTTTAATAGGGACACAGTTTTTTCTAACTCCTCAATATTTCTTTGATAGTCAGATTCAGCCCTTTTAAAATCAGATTTCAAAACATTTAGAGACTCAATATCGGATTTAATTTCCATATTGTAGTCATGATACAATTTAACCTTAGCAATACAAGCAGGAGTACAAAGATATTCATATACCTTACTTTCATCTGTTCCGGCCATGAGTACTTGAGCAGGAGTCACATCCTGTACCATGAAGCTCCAGTCAACTTCTTGAGCCATTGCAGTTGTTTCTGTTGACTTTCCGGTGGGCTTTGGTGTAGAGGGATGTGTGGAGGCCTGTGGGGTTCCCGGGTTGGACATGGGAGCCTTGCCTTCCCTTGCAAAATGACCAAGTTGGTTACAGTTATAACATTTGGCCTTGGTTTTGTCAAACCCAAATTTGTTGTTGATTGGGTTCTGAGGAAATTGCCTTCCAGTTCTCTTAAAGAACTTCTTTGCTCTGTAGGTTAAAAGAGCCATTTGTTGGACTATGTCCACGTATTCCACGTCATCCGGGCTGAAGCACTCTAGATCATCAAAGCAATATTGATAATCATTTGAGTGTCCACTTCCTGAGACAAAAGCACAGCTGTCCTGAAAGGAGCTTTGCTGAGCTTGTTGAGACCTTGGAGTATCAGGAAATGTGATGTATGGCCTAGAAGAACAAGATGGCTGCTGGGTGTAAGTCAGGTATTGTTGAGGCTGAGAGGTTCCTGAGCCTTCAGCAACCATTAAAGCGTTGCTAGCAGGAAGACTCAAGGGTCTGATGAGCCCTCTTACTTTCCATTTCCAAACGGTATCCATCAAGGATCCCATAGAGTTCGGTCATGGTGAGTGTATTCAAAATTTCCGTTCTCTTGATAGAGACACAGTAGAATGTCCACTCATTGGGTAATGCACTCATGAACTTTCTTGTAAGGTCTCTAAGTTCATGAGCAATTCCCACAGATTGAAGGGAAGAAATGAGATCCATGTACCTGAAATATTGCTGGCTAAGAGTCTTTCCAGCAATATAGGTGAAGTTCTCGAACTGCTGCTTCAGTGAGTCCTTCTTGGAGTCATTTGAGCTTGAGTACATTTGAGCAAGCGCATCAAACAGTTCTTTGGCAGACTTGCAATGCTCAAACCCCACCATGATGGAGTTGGGTATTGCAGTCATGAGAACAGTCATATCATTGCTGTCGATGTCTAGCTTCTTCCGGTCCTCATCAGAATAATCTTCAACAGCTTTCTTGGCACCGTTTCCACCAGCTACTTTTGGCTTATACGGGCCATTGACAATGGATTGCCACATCTTGCTGTCTTGATACCTGATGAAGCCTTCCATTCTTCTGCTCCAGGACCTGAAGTTTTTAGGGGTGATGATGGGTGCTTTGGTCATCGTCCCTATCTCTACTTCAGATTTGTTGAGGGCCATTTTGAGTGAGGTATAAGGAGGAATGAAAAACAAGTTGATTAGGATGGTAAGATCTCACAATCAAGAGCCTAAAAAGCTCTGATACCAATTGCAAGATCGGGTTTGTCACTTAAACACTTGGATTTATCTCAAACTCGCTTACAAAACACTCAAATCAGATGAGGTAAAGTCTTTTACAAGAGTTGATAATAATATAATAAGTAGCAAAGAACACACAGAAATAATTTTCAAGGCACTTGTATATATTACTTCTCAACTCAAGATATTACGAGACTCTTACAAGCATGAAACATGAGTTACAATGAGAAACTATATATACTAGATCCTACAGCCGGATATACTTTGACACCAGCTGGAAACCTAAGACTAAAGCATATACTACAATGCTAAAGTTAAGGTATCTTAGATAAAGTATTATCTAAGATATGGTAGTCATGACATGTCCATGACTTACCTTTTGTCACCAACTAAAGATGGCAACTGTACTAACATAAAAAGGTAAACAATGGAATAAAGTAGGGTCAACTACATGGCTTTTGCGAAAACGCCATGCATTATCTCAGAGGTCTGCAGCGGAGTGTCAGAGAGACCATACTTATGTCCACTGGATAATAGCAGGGTCTTCCGAAGGTAAGTTGGCTTCGGAAAAACAAGTTCTTCCGAAGCCACTTATACTTCGGAAGAGGCTTCTATACTTCCGAGGCTTGAGGACTTCTATACTTCGGAAGTTGACTTCAGAACTTTCATTCTAAGTCTTGATCTTCGGAAGTAAGTTCTTTGTCTTCGGAAGTTGGAGTTTTCCTTCGGAAGTAAGTATTACACTTTGTCTTCGGAAGAGCTCCTTTTTCCTTCGGAAGTTCCACACTTAGCTTCGGAAGTCTTTTATTTGTTGTACCAAAATCTTCTAAGTGATTTGGTTTTGGTTGCACCAGCCTTTCTAGATCCAACAATTAATTTGATAGGGAACATTATACATGTTTCATTATTTTTCACTAGAATAAGTTTTTTTCCCATCAGGTTTTCGTAGTATGTTTCTTAATAAGATAGCATGATTGATCTAGTATTATCAGTTTATTTTCTAGGTCATGAGTATCAGATTTAAGATCACTCAAAAGTATATTATTACTAGTGTATATTGAGTTATAATATGTCTAAGGAAATATTATGAATGATTAGAAATACAAACATTTATGTCCCATCATTATTCCGTCTATTTACTCTTAGATTTTTTTTATGATATTATCGTTTAAGCATAATCTTGATATGAAAAAAAGCAATTTCTTAATCCTCCACATGACATATTCCTAAGAGTTCAATCAATACTTTTCTTGCTTAAACTAATTTCCTATGGATGATAAAAACATTTCCTTTTCAACTTAACCTAATAAATCTATTGTTTCCAAGTATAGATTTTGTATTTTTTATTTAGAAATCACAATTTCTTAACTTTAATTCTCAAACTCTTTTGGTTTAAAGTGCCTGGTCTCAAACTTAATCAATGCTTTAGCTTTTGAATGGTCTCAAATCTACACCTTTAGTTTTTAAAGTTTTCAAAAGTGTTAGTCTTTCTCCGTGTGTTATCAAGAAATCAATTAACAATATCTGGTGTTCAATAAACAAACAATCAAACACACCTGAGAAAATCCCACTCAAATTATCTAGTGTTTAATAATACTATAAAAAATGGATGCATTATCTGTGACTTATAACGTAGAGACTTCGTAGCTTTGTTTACATATTAGTTTGAACTAACTTTTTTGTAACTTTGTATTTGCATTTAGTTATTACACATCCATGTTCTTTTATTGTTTTAGCATGTTGACAAGCGGATCAGAAATGTGTATAGATCGACTAAGATGAAATATTCTTAAGAATTTAGGAATGAAGGACCAAAGTGGACCGCTATGGGTCCTATTGATTGACCATAATGGTCCACCAAAGAGAAGGCTTTGAGACTAGAAAACTGGGTTCCAATGCGTACCGCTAAAAACTAGGTAACGGTCTACCGGGATGGTTGCAAATCACTAAGGTTTTGCTTAATGGTCCATGAGGAATATTCATTTGGTATATGAGACTATTCCATATGAAATATACGAATATCCCGTTTTAAGTCGATAGCAGCCCACCATGGGTGGCTTAACGGTCTGCGATGAGGGCCGATCGGAAAAAAATGGTTTAAAAGCTTCAATGACTCGATTTCATCCATTTCTCTCTCTCTCTCTTTGTCTCTCTCTCACTCTCACTCTCGTCACTCACTCCATCTAAACACATTATTCCATCTCTCTACAATTTTGATGAATTAGAATGCTCTGGTGGATGAAATAAGCTCGTATTGCACTCGTGGATGTCATTTTGGCTTAGAACTGACGTTTTGAGGCTCGGATTTTGTGGGTAAGACTTAGTCCCTTATAGATATGAGTTATGGTTGTATATGTGCGAGAACATGACGTATGAAACCCATGTTTGTGATATATGGTTGTATGAGATCATGGTCATGCTAACAAGAAAAGCCACACTTTATATCTCCCGTGGTAAGGTCTTAAAGCTCCAAATTATGCATCATCATGGACTATTTGGGTAAAAAATTAGGATTTTGAAAAGAGCTAAACTAGTAGATAATGATTAGGATGCATATTATTATTATGGTACAGAAATGATAATGTTTTCATAAATGAATTTTTCACGGGACATAGTTCGGATATAGTAAGAAATGGATAATACATAATAGTGTCTTAACCTTATGGTTGACATATAAATTAAGTTTTTAAAGGATTTTAGGTGATGACAAGATAAGTCCATCTAGGCACTACATTGGGCTTATGTGTGAGCCCTAGCTTTTCGACACATGTTCATCATGAGATGTGATGGGAAATGATAACTAGGGGTTGTGGAAAACCCTAGCCTGAGGTCATTAACATGACTAGGGCTGGTCAAATAGATTATCCCGGGTGAGTAATCCCGAGGATTTGCACGTTGAAGTTATATCAACTTGACATGCGTATCGTATGATACAGGATTGTAAAATGCTTAACAGCGAGTGTGTGAGGACTTGCTTGGGAAGCTCATCATAATAAGTCTAACCATCTTCTTTTTCTTAAATGTTTTAGGCTGTATTTAAACTAGTAAAATGATTTAATGAAATGTTAAATCTATACGCTGAAGTAAATTAATCCGGAGACGTAGGTAGCCATGATCTTAGGTATGTCCATAGCGATGGTGAGCACTAGACACATGCAAATCATTAAGAAAAATAAAGGATTATTGGTATTTAATGCTTGACTTAATTCATGGGACATATATACGCTTAGCTAGATCCATCTAGGTAGGGAAGCCACAGTCTAGGTGAATACTCAATCGGAGGCCACAAAAGAGACTTTTGATATGTTCGAGGCTACATAAAGACAAGGGATAGGACTGGGAGATAATGATAGTCTTAGGCCATAGTGGAGATCTATAGACAAGACTAGGGCTAGCCTGAGGCCAAGACAAAGACCAGAGATATGGTTGAGCGGATCTTATGACGAGGGACTCGGTAGGCCGGTGTGCCTATAACCTACCCTCCTATTGTTATATATATAATAAGCTTATAGTGGCAAATTTGTGATCAAAACTGATGATTGCTACAATGACTTTGGTATAATTGATTTGTTGATATTTACTTGCACACAATGTCATATTGTCTAACAGCTTTAAAGTTATTGGTTATGACTCACCATCAACATTGTTGTTGATGTTTTTAGCTCACGATGCAAAATTAGGGAATACTGAGAGGTAGAAAATCATATCAAGGATAATTAGTGATTTAAGTTGAATAAAGTCTTCATGTAGATGATATTAACTGGATTGAACATGCCTTGGGCAGTTTGATGAACATATGCTTTGTGATTTTAAATGCGTTGGACGCGTGGTTATATATAGCATCGTTAATTTAGTCTAGTTGTGGTCTTGAACGTGTATAAGACTTTCACTATGTTATGTTCTGAGATTGATACAACTTGTCGCGTCTGTGGATTAGGGTGTGACAATATTTATATAGCACATACATTCAATGGTTATCATCATAACTTTTGTTTGCATTCAATGCATCATTATTATCTTATCTTAGGGTTCAAACCGAAAAACGTAATTACATGGAAACATGTCATATCTTTATACTACAATTGTAACATATAAAAATTGTAAATATTGTAACAATTCATATATTTATATCCATGTAAGGTTCTGTTGTAGATTTATTAAAAAGTTCTCAGATATAGCAAGACCCATAACATAATTTCTTGAGAAAGACGTGTCATTTGTCTTCTCTAATGAATGTATACTTACATTTGATACACTAAAAGAGAAATTGATGTTCCAACTATGGTTTCTTTGGATTGAACGTTACCATTTCAACTCATGTGTGAAGCAAATGATTGTGCTATAGGGGTTGTTCTAGTTTAACAAAAGAAAAAAGCATTTCCATCTAATCACCATGCCAACAAAACACTAAATGAAACTTGAGTGTTGATAAGTGGATATGGTAACTCCTAATACTCAATCTTTATCATTTTCTAGTCGGAGAAAAATGTAAATGATAGGTATTTTATACTAAAACAGTAATAGAGAAGTAAAATAAACATAAATAAAGATGGACACTCCCGATCAACAACTATATCACTTATATTCGAATCCTCTTAGTGTAATAAGGGCTCAATATATGGTAATATAGATAAATGATATGATCGCTTAATATGAAAAGTAGAAAACGGTCCCGTAAGAGTTACCTAATTGGATGACTCTTTGGAAGGAAGAAAGAAGTTGGCATATAATCACGTGAAATCATTCTGTTAAGAATAGCTGACAAATTATGTTTATGCAATAAAACGAAAGACCCAATAAGGCTATCGATTTCTACATGCTTACCACCTCAAAGTTGAAATAACGAATCAAGCCAATGACGAACTTCAAAAGAAGTTCTTCAACTCAATAATGCATGTCAATAAAGGTGGGTCATGTCAATGAATCCTGAATGAAATAATTGTTAGAAAATAATTGAGATGAGGAAGACTCATGCTAATCATCATGGTTTTACTACACCTATTATGAAAAGAAGATATTTAACCAACTTACATGAAGTTTAATCTCTATCCACCATTCCTAGTGTAATAACACAAAATTTGTATATAGACTTAAAAATTATGAATGTATGCTTAAAAAAGGTTTTCCAATAACAATGTTAAGACATACAAGATTAAAAACTATAATCCATAGGATTAAGCACTCACATGTTATAAAGAGAGAGTATGACTTGAAAAAAATACATAAGAACATCAAAATTCGTATATTTATATCAAAATACATTTAGATTCATCAACCCCAAGAAATACAAGAAGATCTAGCCAACAAAGTCCATAAAGATTTACAAAATCAAAGTTTGGTAACAAGATAAACATGGTAAGATTACAAGAAATCAAACCAAAAACCAAATGAACACACAATTGTGGTTGAATGATTATCCTTCAAAGATGATAAGAACAACAAGATGAAATGAAAATAGGATTGGAACAGTAAGTTCTTATCCAGAAAAGTGCTCTATTTCAAGTGAACCGATGAGGTCCTACTTATAGGTAGAATCACAACCGTGCAAATGAACACACAATTGTGTCTGCAGGACCATTACACATGTACTTTGATTTGGCTTAGGTTAGTCGACGTTAGTCAGTGTATAGAAGCACACCCCCTTGCATGTTTGCTTAGCAAGGTGTCACGTAGCTTGAATGACTTGATCAAGGTAGGGCTTTAGGTCTACACGTGTCGTGCATCTAAAAGGCAAGGTTGTGCCTTGGTTGCTTCTTCATTGTCTTTCTTGATTTTCTTCGTTTTTTATGTAATAAGAAGCCAAGACCTTCGCAAATTGATATATAAAGTAATTAAGCATCATATAACACAAATTTGCTATACAATATCCAAGATTGTGGATAAGATGCAGATAAATATATACAATGATGGCACATCACATGTACTGATTATGTAGTTTGGTTTTTGATACATTAGTCATGCATTGTATCTTAAGCTTTGTAATAGTGAAAGTACTATGTTCGTGATGCTTGTGCTTTGTGTACAATTGATCACGTATAACCTAGTTCTTGGATGGTATTTGACAACTATATACTTCTACTGTAAACTACTTGATATATACTATACGATATTCTTCATGTGTTTGATTATTTGTTTGCTTATAAGAGATTTGTTTCTGTCAAACAATTCAGATCACTAAATTCTATAAAATACTTGTAGCAAAAATTATTTGAGGAATCCTAATTAACAAAGAAAACATGGCTTTAATAACATAGTTTTAGATTTACCCCAAGTAATGTAATCTTGAAAGAATATTCCACAATAAAAAGTTTGTGGGTTATGAGGCTGGGGTTTGCCTTAAAGCCAGCGATGGTGACAATGTGGAGCGGATCCCTCATCTTCTTTGGATTGCTGGACATGGACCCTTGAGATAGGGGGAAAAAGGCATGTGGATGAATGGGGGACACACCCTAACATTAATATTTTCTTCACTCCCCTTCTTTGAAATTATTGAGTGACTGACCCACAACAAAGAAACAAAACAAAACCCCTCTTCTCTCTTCTTTCTTCTTTCATCTCTCTGCTACTGTTCTTGAATTTCTATACCCACATTGCTCAATCATCAAGATCAAAGACCACAACTCAGTTGTTCATGGGGGTTTCTTTCTGAATCTGTTGGTGATTTTGAGATGCCTAGACCAGGGCCAAGGCCTTATGAGTGTGTTAGAAGAGCATGGCACAGTGACAGACACCAGCCCATGAGGGGTTCACTCATTCAAGAAATTTTTAGGTTTTTTTTTCTCTCTTTAACTTACAATTTCCCTCTCTAACTTTCACTTAGTCAAGAAATTGATGGGTTTTTTTGAGATGGGTTTTTGGTGTTTGTTTAGGGTTGTGAATGAGATCCATAGCTCAGCAACCAGGAAGAACAAAGAATGGCAAGATAAGCTTCCGGTTGTTGTTCTAAAAGCTGAAGAAATCATGTATTCTAAAGCAAGTTCTGAGGTGAGCACTTTTTTAATTGTGATTGTTTATGTGGAAAATATGAAAAGCAATTTAGGGCACTTTGTGTTGTGTTTGAAATGGACAGAGAATCTAATTTCGCTTTTTGATTTTCTACTTTTGTTAATTGTAGGCAGAGTATATGGATCTTGAAACCCTGTGGGATAGAGTTAATGATGCCATTAACACCATAATTAGACTGGATGAATCTGCTGAAACTGGGGTTTTCTTGCAGCCTTGTATTGAAGGTACCTTCACACTTCACCAATTTCTTTCCCTTGTTTATTATTATTTTTTCTCGTTTATGATTATGAAACTGTCATAGATTCAAATGGGTACCTCTCCATTTGCTCAATTTGTCACCAAGAAAACGAATCTTGAATAAAGTTTTGAGCTTTGCTAGTTAAGTATACAACTTCCTTTGCAAAATCCGATAATCTGTTGCTTAGAAGTGTGGATAGTTAGGTAACCTTACGTTTATCTCAAAGAAACTGTATTATCATATTCATACCAAATAATCAAAAGTCTGTTTGTTTTTACCCCAAATGATTAAGAACTTGTAATAGTTACTAGTTTAAACAAACACTTGGTCAATTTTGGGTGTGTTTTGATTTTATGATGCATGAAAGTATGTTACTTTATCTTATGTTATTTTTTGTTGATTTCAATATTTACTATCTTCATTGTAGCTGCTCTTAATCTGGGTTGCACACCGGTCAGGACGTCAAGGAGTCAACGCAATAATCCCTCAACCTACTACCTTAACATCAAGAACACCAACCCTACTTTATGTCCTTCAAACAACTTAAAGAAAACAACCCAAGATACTCCTAACACAATTGCTCCACTGGCTTCTCATTATTCACAAATCATGAAGCCCTGTAGCATCAATTTGTCTCTGTTTAAACCAAAACCCCAAATCCCAATTCTCCCAAACGATAAATCTCTCAGAAACAAATTCTGTTTTCCATCTCCACCGAGTACTAAAGCACCGTCAGTGTATCCTCTATATTTTGGAAATGGTATTCATCTCAAGGATCCTAAGATCAGCCATGATGAGTTGAAAGAAAGGGGTGAAAAGGTATTTGTTCAAAACCCATCTTTTGGTGATCGCATGAGCAAGAGCAATGCAAAGGAAGGTGATTTGAAGCATGTGAGTGAAGAGCACTCGAGTGAGCATGAATGTGATTTGGCACTAAGAATAGGTCCTAGTCAACCGAGTCAGTCTTCTGGTCACATGGGTGATTTTAACAAATCAAGAAAATGTAATTCTCAAAGTGAAGATTTTGATGTTGAGGCTAGAATGAGGAAGCGAAAGGCAGCGGTTGTTGGTAACCTTTATGACAACTTTCAGTTTTGCTGGCAGCCAAATGCCTCTTCTTCTAACGGTGGATCGTTGACAAATGCAGGTTTGTAGCTTACAACTTGTGCTCATTTAGGTTTGTTTGCAAGTAGTATTAACTTTAGTGTGTACATTTGAACCTTATTTGCAACCATGTACTGGTTTCTTAAATGAAGATTAAAGAAGTTTTGGTCATTTAAGATTTCTGGGCAGCCTATATATGAAGATAGAGCCCATGAAACCAACAGCATTATTACAGTGATATGATAATAAAAGAAACCCAAAGCAGTGTTGGTGGGGCTTGGAGTCCTTGGGCACAACCATGAAGTGGGGATGGTGTTACTTTGGATGGTGTTTAGTTGTTTCATTTGTGGGGTACATCAACTGTCCCCATTTTTCAGTGAGATTTATTTATATGCTTTTGAGTTAGGTGATCTGAATTAAATACAACAACCACACTTTAACCTCCAACTTGATAATCATTTTTCTTCTTACTCTTATGTTATAAACCGCGCCTTTCCCTTCTTTTTCTGTAGCATTCACGCTTGTCTTTCTCTTATGGCGCGTATGCTAACATTCCAAAAATTTGTATGATGATAAAAATAGTTAGTTCACGTGCCATCTGAATTCAATTAAACACCCTTTTTATAACTTTATATATGATGAAGGGAGTAAGAGACAGAATGATTAAAGGGATGTTGTGGGGCTAGGGTGTTCTTAAGTGTTGCTAATGCTTGACCAATCCCTTTTTGATCTCTAAGGATAAGAATGGTAGGTCTATACTTCCTCTCAACCACCCAAGAAAATATGATAATAAGTTGTACATTCTCCATTCAATATTGTACTTTTACTTTGTTTGAGATCCTTCATCTTGAAAATGTTATGGGTTCGGCAATCATTATGATAATCTTTTATTAAGGTAAATAGCTTGGATAACCCTATTATTGTGTGTGTTTGTGTGTGTGTGTTTTTTTTTTCAGATTATGTGTTAATGGAGGATGTGGGATTGAGAGTTACGTTTCTTGTGGTTTGGGTTATTTTTTATTTATTTTATTAATAGTATTGCTAGTGAAGCTTAAAAAAATTAAATCTCTAAAAAATGTAAGATAATTTTATGTTCTAAAAAGGTAAAAAATTTGGCAGTCTCTGAACTCAATTTTAGAGACAAACTCTTCTTATGAAGAAGACTTAGCATGTGCGACTAAGTAGAGCTTTACTTATATCTTAATAAATTCATTAGTTATGATACATCATTTATAGTTGTGTTAATTGTTTTATCATCTTTTCTTATGCTTCTTCACTATGTTGGATTTCCTTTCTTATAGTCATTTCTCACGTACTTATTGATTACTTGTTGAATAATAATCCTTGAGAAACAATGTCTAACAAGATGAAAATCATGTACCCTTTAATTTATCCCAATTAGATAGACTTTTCAACATAACACCTCACGTGTTTTTGCTACAAAAGTTACTTCCATTTCTTCTATTGGCTGACCATTCTCAATCACAAAAAAGGAGGATATGGTTTTTTCGTCTTTGTATTCTTTCTCTAACTGTTTTGATGATGACGTGTCAGTGTAAAGTCTTCTGTTAGTGGTAAGATGCCTTTGGTGGCAACTTATATTAACATTAACGATTAGCTTAGTAGAAACAATGATTAGTTGAAACTTCATTAAAGTAAACAAACAGTTGTAACTCAAGAGTAATAATAGAGTATGGCAACTTCCTTAGAGTTCAATAGTTGTAAATTGCATTAGTTACAAGTTACTTTTCCTTAGCAGCAACGACAACTTGATCTTTAATGAATCATTTGTTTAGTTGGAGTTCTTATCAACTAAACATCATCAGTGGTAACTCACATCAGCAGTCTACCTTTATGGTTAGTCTTATCTTTCCATCAACAACATTAAGCAGTTGAAACCCACCATCAATAGGAACCTCATCATGTAAAGATCAATGGAAACATGACATCAGTTTTAAGTGAAAAGTAGTTGCAATTACATAGAGTTTTGTATCAAACAGTTCTAACAGAGACTTAATGCTATCAATCTCCCATGAACTAAGGATACTAGAAATTCTACCTCTGAATCAGTTAAATATAGAGTGTGTTTTGTAGAATTAAAAGACACATCTTAATGGTTTATAGAGCATCTTAATGGGTAAGTTTTAGAAACATGCTAAATGATTCAGAGATTACTTCTTGTTCGGTCAGACATTTTAATGGTTTAGCACAAGGATGACAAAGAGTTCCGTATCCTCATATATGTCTTTACCAACTCCTAAACTAGGAGTGTTAATGAGTATTTTTTTGGGTGGTTTGCTAGCACAAGTATTAAAAAATTGTTTGGTGTGCATACCATTGGTATTGAACACATTTGAGTTCTTATCTTTTTGAAAGGTTGACCACTTCTCTACAAAGATGGTAACATTTAAACATCTTTGTGATTGTTATTTTGTAAGAATCATTTTTTACATATGGATCTTGGTGATATTTGTTTTAAAGATTTTATAAGCACATGTCAGAGACACTTATATATGATTTATAACTTTTATTTTTTGCTTATTTAGCTTTTAAAGTAGAGAAAATCAAAAGTATATCATTTTGTAAGTAAGAATAATAATATCAATAATAGCAACATATTTATTTTATGGTAGTATTTTTATGTTTCATTTTTGAAATATAAAAGTCATCACCTTTTTCTTGCTAAAAGGTGGTAACTTTGTTGCTTAATGTCTTTTAATTGAATATGTTTTGTGGTGTTTGATGCAAAGGAAGCCTAAGACCATGTGTTTCAGTGTGTTGATATTCAATTCTTTGTAATGATTATCCACTTGGTAATGTAATAGTTAACTTATATTTAAATCATGAATTTTGTTCAATAAAAAATGTAAAATAGATTACGTTGTATTTTTAATTTAAAAATATAACAAATATGAAGACTAGCAAGATAAAGAACTTAGAGTTCAAAATACAGGTTTTGGAGCAAGTGGGAGTCCAAATTGAAGACTTGTTCTTGTGACCATTAGACTTTAGTGTGTGTTTGTTTTGGCTCATAAGTCATAAAGCACTATATTATCATGTCATTGTTTTAAATAGGTTAATTTGCATGTTTATGGTGTTTGTGATGAATGACTGAATCTTGCAATATCATTAAATCATTTTAATAAATGAAAAACAAATAAACGTTTCAAAAATGGAATTTTGAAAAACTTACCAGAATGTATTATAAGAAACAATTCACATTGGTAGTGTTTTGTAGTTGGCAAAGCTATAACTATGGAGCTAAAGTTGCGGTTAATGACCAAATGATAATATTCAAATTTTGTTACCAAATGGCTTTCACTAAAACTATATTTGTTTTCCGTTTAAGTTCTAAAGCTATTTCTCCTACTTCACTGTATGCGAATGGTTATATTTTGATTTCCTTGATGGAAACATTTTTGCCTGTAACAAATGTCTTGAAATTTGATGCTAGGTCTAACAACAAAGTTTGAATGATTGAAATTTTATAGCTCATGTAATGATAACTCTATTAATACTCTTACTAAACGATTAAAGTCTAAATTAATCAATCGTATCTTTGGCATTGTTAACTTGGTCTCATAAACAAGAAGCATATGTCAAAACTCCAAACTGATGGACTCTAGGAGTCCAACAACTTGGGTTTTTAACGTATGGCAATCTTGCTTTTGTGACAAATTACCAAAGCATCCTTAATTGATATGGGTAGTTGGGTTGCTAAGTTTACCGTTGTATTTTGTAGAAAAGGTTAGGTTTGCTTTATGAAACATGAATATAAAACATTTGAAGTTTTTCAAACTACTTTAAATGAAGTAGAAACTTAGCTTGAATAACAACAAGAGCCTTTTCCAGTCTGATCAAAGTGATGTATATCTGAGCTAGGACTTTGAGAAACGTCACATGAAATAAGATATAGTTCCTCAATTTACTCCACCTAGAACACATAGCTAATGGTGCGTCCAAAAGAAGAAACCATACTTTATTGGACATGGTCCAATACATGATGAGTCATGTCAGCTTGCCTCACTCCCTTTGGAGTTATGCCTTAGAAACCAAAGCTCTAATAGTCAACATGGCTCCAATCAAGAAAGGTAGATAATATACCATATGAAATATGGAATGGAAAAGCCATCCAAACTTATCCTACCTTAGGGTATAGGGTTATGAGGACTACGATGAACGTGAATCTTACAACAAGATATAACCCAGAAGGATAAAAGTAATATTCGTTTAACAACCTAAGAAAGCGAGATCATATTATTCATATCATCTTGTTGAAAATAATTTATTTATTATCCGGTGAGGAGTCTTACTAGAAGAAATTTTTTTCATAAGAGATGCAAATAAGAATGATGTGGAACTTGAAGAAATTCAAGAGCCATCATATGCCTTATCTGAAACTGGAAGTATTGACCAATAAAGCGATGTTGAGCCTCAACTACTCATGTACTACATAATATAAAAAATGATCTTTGCATATCAAGTAGGATTCATCAAGAACCCGAGAGAGATAATGTTTTATCATTGGTACGATAAAATTGATATATAAAGTGGATCAATATGAATCCATGTTGGATCAAGTTTGAAATTTGGAAGGCCATCAATAGTTGGTTTTAGTTTGTTAATGGTTTGGCCACCAAGGTTTTGAGGGGTTTCATTTTACCCCCTCCTCCAAATTAAAAAAGTTATAAGGGTTATTGTTCGATCAAATAAGGCTGGTGCAACCAAAACAAACACTTAGACAAATTCGGTGCACCTGATGAAGAACTTCCGAAGGCAAAAGCAGAACTTCCGAAGGCAAATGCTGAGCTTCGGAAGGTCAAGTTTGAAAGAGCTTCCGAAGAGGAACTTTAACTTCCGAAGACAAACTCTTCCTTCTTATGAAGAATTCAAGACAATGACTTCCGTACCATGAAGGTTTGGAGAACAATTCAAGCCTCGGAAGAAGTAGCCTCTTCCGAAGCCAGTTGACCTTCGGAAGAACCTACTATGAACCAGTGGACATAAATATGGTCCCTCTAACACTCCGCTTCAAATCTCAGGGATATTGCATGGTGCTTTTCCCACGCCCATGTAGTTGACCATACTTTATTCCACTATTCATTTCTTATCAGTTAGTACAGTTACCAAATTTAGTTAGTGGATCAATATGAATCCATGTTGGATCAAAATTGAAATTTGCAAGGCCATCAATAGTTGAATTTAGTTTATTAATGGTTTGGCCACCAAGGTTTTGAGGGGTTTCATTTTACCCCCTCCTCCAAATTGAAAAAGTTATAAGGGTTATTGTTCGATCAAGTAAGGCTGGTGCAACCAAAACAAACACTTAGACAATTTCGGTGCACCTGATGAAGAACTTCCGAAGGCATAAGCAGAACTTTCGGAGGCAAATGCTGAGCTTCGGAAGGTCAAGTTTGAAAGAGCTTCCGAAGAGGAACTTTAACTTCCGAAGACAAACTCTTCCTTCTTATGAAGAATTCAAGACAATGACTTCCGTAGCATGAAGGTTTGAAGAACAATTCAAGCCTCGGAAGAAGTAGCCTCTTCCGAAGCCAATTAACCTTCGGAAGAACCTACTATCAACCAGTGGACATAAATATGGTCCCTCTAACACTCCGCTACAAATCTCAGGGATACTGCATGGTGCTTTTCCCACGCCCATGTAGTTGACCATACTTTATTCCACTATTCATTTCTTATCAGTTAGTACAGTTATCAAATTTAGTTGGTGACAAAAGGTAAGTCATGGACATGTCATGACTATCAAATCTTAGATAGTATTTTATCTAAGATACCTTACTTCTAGTAATGTAGTATTTGTCTAGTCGTAAGTTCCAGCTGGTATCAAAGTATATCTGACTGTAGATAGTAGTATATATAGTTTCTCATTGTAACTCATGCATCATGCTTGTAAGAGTCTTGTAACACTTTGAGTTGAAAAGTAATATATATAAGTATCTCGAATAACCATTCTCTTTTGTTTTGTGTATTTATACTTAGTACATTATTATCAACTCATAGAGGATTCTGCATCATCATCTATTCGAGTGAGACTTAGTGAGTTTGAGAGACCATAATTGTGTTGAGTGAACAAACCCGATCCTACAATTGGTATCAGAGCTTCTTAGGCTCTTGATTGTGAGATCTCACCATCCAAATCAACCTTTTTATCACTCATATACTCACTTCACTCACAATGGCCCTCAACCAAAAATCTAAATGTGAGATGTGGACGATGACCAAAGCATCTATCATCACCCCCTGAAAACTTCAAATCATGGAGGAGACGCATTGAAGGCTTCATCAGATACCAAGATAGCAAGATGTGGAAGTCTATCACCAATGGCCCTTACAAGCTAAAGGTTGCAGCACCGGGTGGTAATGGTGCTATGATAGAGAAGGTGGTGGAAGATTATTCTGATGAAGATCACAAACGGCTGGACATTGATAGCAAAGCTATGACTGTTCTGATGACTGCTATACCCAACTCCATCATGGTGGGTTTTGAGCATTGTAAGTCAGCCAAAGAACTGTTTGATGCCTTGACCTCGATGTACTCTAGCTCAAATGACTCCAAGAAAGATTCATTGATGCAACAATTTGAGAATTTCATTATATTGCTGGAGAGACCCTTAGCTAGCAATACTTCAGGTATATGGATCTTAATTCCTCTTTTCAGTATGTGGGAATAACTCTTGAATTGAGATCTCTATCAAGAAAATTCATGAGTGCACTCCCAAATGAGTGGACGTTCTACTGTGTCTCTATCAAGAGGACAGAAAACCTGAACTCCCTCACCATGACTGAACTATATGGAATCCTTGATGGATACCATGTAGAGATGGAGAACAAGAGAGACCACCAGATGAGCAGATCCTCAAGCCTTCCTGCTAGCAACGCCTTAATGGTTGCTAAAGGATCAAGAACCTCTCAACCTCAGTAGTACCTGACTTACTCCCAACATCCATCTTGTTCTAAAGGGCTATACTAAGACTCTAAGGTCTCAACAGGCTCAGGAAAGTCCTTTGGACAGCTGTGCTTTTGTCTCAGAAAATGGACATTCTAGTATTTTTAACTTTGTTTTGATGATGTAGAATGTTTTAGCCCAGATGATGTGGAATACATGGACATTGTCCAACAAATGACTCTGACTTATAGGGCGAAGAAGCTCTTCAAAAGAACTAGAAGGCGATTTCCCCAAAACATAACTAACAACAAGTTTGGGTTTGATAAAGCAAAGGCCAAATGTTACAACTGTAACCAGCTAGGCCACTTTGCCCGGGAATGGAAGGCTCCTAACTCCAACCCAGGAGCTACTCAAGCCTCCACACATCCCTCTACACCTAAAGACAACGGGAAATCAACTGAACAACATACAACTGTTGTTGCTCAAGAAGTTGACTGGAGCTTCATGGTGCAAAATGTTACCGCTGCTCAAGCATTGATGGCTGGAATCGATGACAGCAAGGTATTTGAACACCTCTGTACTCCAGCTTGCATTGATAAAGTTAAATTGTATCAGAACTATAATATGGAAATTAAATCTGATATTGAGTCTTTGAATATCCTAAAATCTGATTTTAAAAGGGCTGAATCTGACTATCAAAAGAAAATTGAAAAGTTAGAGAAAACTGTGTCCTCTTTAAAACATGAACATACCAATTATAGGACTCAAATCAAAGATTTAATCTCCAAATTGACTGAGGCTTAAGCCTAGCTAGTAATAGCTGAGGCTCAAGCAAGAAAGCATGTTATTTCTGAGGAAAACTTCCAAGCCATTCTTGCATCATCCTCCCACTCAAAGATGTGTATCAAAACAAAGGTGGGTTGGAAACCAATGAAATTGCTCCACCATATTCTTATGAGTCTATAAGACAACCAAAATGTGAGACTGAAGAGCAAGAGGTTCCATCTGCTGACCCACCTCCTCATGAGTTGAAGAATGATGCAACTATCGAGACCATCACAGGGAAGAACCATGTAAATTAACCCACATCCACCAGTGATGATCAACCCCTAACAACTAAAGCCAGAAGAAACAAGGCTAAGGTAGCCAGAAAAACTGCCAAGAAAGTGGCTGAATCCAAGCTGAAGATAGACCCAAAACAAAAGGGTGTGTTTATTTCAGCTGGATTCTAGGTGATTGGAAACTCTAATCCTGGAAATGAGTGTAGTACTAGCACTCCTATCCTATTGAAGGATCAGAAGTTAAAGGGAATGACTGTTGATGAAGACAAGAAGAGCAAGAAACAACATTTCTTAAATTCCTCAAAGATTAACATTGCATGCATAATGTGTGGTCTGCAAAACCATATGGCTAAAGATTGTTACTACAATCCTACAAGCACACATTATGCAAATAATGTTAAGAAAGAAAGAGTCAGGAAGGGTTTCACATTTGGACCTTATCACATGGTTCAAGTGATGAGGAAAGGAAAGCTTGTTTCCGAAGCAAAATTGCTTTCGAAAGAAACTCATTCTTCCAAAGGGAAAATAGCTTCGGAAGCTAAGCCAAAGAAAATTTAAAAGAACAAGAGAGTTCCTTTGAAACCTTCCGAGAAGAAGACTTGTTCGGAAGAAAAGGTGGTGAAGGCTTCTTCCGATAAGAGAGAAGTTTCGGAAAAATGCCATGCTGCTCAAGCTCCAGCAAGCTCATCTACACTAATCAGCCAAGGGATGGAATGCAAGATCAAACAAGATGCTGCAGCCCAAACCTTTTCTTCACAAACATCTATTGAACGCTCTCCCATATCTTTTGGTTTAATTATGTCATCCTCATTGGTAGAACCCAACACTAGCAAGGCTTGGGTTTCCAATCATAACTAACTTTTCATCTTATGTGTAGGGACATCCACATGACAAGAATAACAATGTGTGGATTGTAGATAGTGGATGCTCCAGGCACATGACTGGGAACAGATCTCTTCTTCAATAATTTCAACGTTTGATGGAGGTCCTGTTTAATTTGGAGGTGAGACCGGATGATACATTTCAGGCAGAGGAAGTGTATCCAATGACAAGTTAATGGTGGACAAAGAAAACTTTGTCAAACAGCTTGAACACAATCTTTTAAGTGTTTCTCAATTCTATGATCAAAAGCACCAATGCTTTTCACAGAACATGAGTGCATTATCCTCAAACCTGGGATGACAATTGCTCAGGAATTGGTGCTTCTTAGATCTCCCAAGAAAGGGGATATGTACAAGCTAGATATGAACAATGCTTCCTCATTGGGTGAAGTATCATACTTTCTTTCCAAAGCTGATGGTGATGAGTCAACTCTATGGCATAAACGTATGTGTCATGTCAATTTTAAAATCATGAATAAATTGGTTAAAAATAACTTGGTTTATGGTGTGCCTAAAAAGGAATTTTTCTGTAGGGACAACTGTGTTGCATGTCTGAAAAAAAAGCAACATAGAACATCTCACAAATCCAAAGAAGTTAACTCTATCCTCACACCATTACACTTATTGCACATAGATCTATTGGTACCACAAGTATAATGAGCATTGGAAGGAAATCATACTGCTTTGTGATTGTTGATGATTTTACTAGATTTACGTGGATATTCTTTTTAAGAACTAAAGATGAAACTGCTGAAACTTTAAAATCTTTTATTCTTAATATAGAGAATCAAATTGATCACAAGGTTAAGATAATTAGAAGTGATCAAGGGATTGAGTTTAAGAATCAAGTTCTTGACTCATTTGGTAACTCAAAAGGGATTGCCAGATAATATAGTGCTCCTAGAACTCCTCAAAAAAATGGTGTTGCTGAGAGGAGAAATAGGACACTTATTGATGTTGCTCAAATTATGTTAGCTGATTCAAAGCTGCCTCTAACATTCTGGGCAGAGGCAGTCATCACTGCATGCTATGTGCAGAACAGAGTTCTTGTAGCTAAGCCACATGGAAAAACCATTTATGAGTTATGGAACAAGAGGCCACTGTTCATTGGTTTTCTTAGGTCCTTTGGCAGCAAGTGTACCATACTTAACACAAAGGACAATTTGGCTAAATTTGATGTAAAGTCGGATGATGCTATCTTTGTTGGATATTCCTCTACCTCTATTGCCTATAGAGTGTATAACATTTTAAATCAACAATTTGAGGAATATTCCAACATTATTGTTAACGAGCACACTCCTTGTGTTAGGGGGAATGACCCTGATCATATTTTTGATTTAGAAATGTTTCCAAACTATTTTAAACCCTCTTGTGAGAATGTTTTAGCTGGAACAGGTACTCAAAATGATTCTGATGATGACCAACTATTTGAATTACCCAGACCTCTTCCAAGTTCTCCAAGAGTTGCTGAAAATCAAGCTCCCACATTTGGCAGATCTGATAGCATAACTATCTCAGGAACCAGTGGAGCTTCAACAAGTTGTCAATAAAGTGAGCCTCAAAACTCATGTGTGACAATGCACAACACCAAGTTGATGGAAGTAGTATTTTGAAGAAACATACAACTGTTAATGCTGCTTCACAGCCAACTGATACTGATGCTGTTTCTCCTTCATTCAATCAGTCCTCATTGAATGAGTGTGAAACATCAGCTGGACAAAGTGTTCAAAACCTTGAGCCAAACTTTTCCAATCTGGATCTATCCATGTAACCAGATGTGATTCCTAGGCTCAGGATTCACAACACTCATCCAGCTGAGAACATCATTGGAGATGTCTCTGAAGGTGTGAGAACAAGGGGACAAACTCACAATGTGAATGTCTGTCTGTACTCATACTTCCTATCTCAGATGGAGCCCAAGAACGTAGAAGAAGCCTTGAAAGATAGCAGTTGGGTTGAATCAATGCAAGAGGAATTGCTTCAATTCAAAAGAAAAAAGGTTTGGAACCTATGTCCAATACCATCCGGTCAAGTACCAATAGGCACAAATTGGGTATTCAGGAACAAGAGAGATGATAGAGGCTTAATCATCAAGAACAAGGCAAGACTGGTAGTTCTAGGATACACTCAAGAGGTAGGAATTAATTACACTGATGTCTTTGCACCTGTTGCAAGACTTGAGGCAGTGAGGATCTTTCTTGCTTGTGCTGCATCCAAGAATTTTACTGTCTACCCGCTAGATGTTAAGTGTGCATTTCTATATGGGGATATAGATAGGGAAGTTTATGTATGCCAACCTCCATGATTTGAAGACCCATATCATCCTAACTATGTGTGCAAACTAGATAAAGCTCTCTATGGGCTGCACCAGGCATCTAGGCTGTGGTATGAGACATTGTCTCAGTTTCTTCTGAAGAACGGATACACAAGAGGTACTATTGATAAGACTTTATTCATAAGAAAGTCTTGGAAAGACATTTTGCTCGTACAAGTCTATGTTGATGACATCATATTGGTTCCTCAAATGATCAAATGTGCAAAGACTTTGAGAACATTATGAAGAAGAAGTTTAAGATGAGCTCCATGGGAAAAATAAACTTTTTCCTTGGAATTCAGGTAAAGCAGATGAAAAACGGGTTCTTTATAAATCAATCTAAGTATGTCAATAACATCTTAGAGAGATTTAATATGAAAGATTGCAAGCCAGCAAAGACTTCTATACCCAGAAATCACAATCTTTGTCCTGACTCTGAGGGGGAGGATACAGATCAACATTAGTATAGAGCAATCATTGGATCTCTGATGTATCTCACAATAAGTAGACCTGATATCATGTTTGCAACTTGCATCTGTGTAAGATATCAGGCTGCTTCAAAGGTGTCTCACCTAGTTGCTGCCAAGAGAATTCTTAGATACCTCAAAGGAGCACCTAAACTGGGTCTCTGGTATCCAAGAAACACCAATTTCAATCTCTATGGCTACACTGATAGTGACTATGGTGGCTGCAACATCAACAAGAAATCAACATCAGGAGGATGCCAATTTCTTGGTAGAAGGATCATCTCATAGCAATGCAAAAAGCAATCCTGTGTCTCAACATCTACTGCTGAAGCTGAATACATTGTTGCCGCTAGTTGCTGTGCTCAGCTGCTGTGGATTCAAAACCAGATAATAGACTATGGATTCAACTTCATGAGCACTCCTATCCATATTGACAACAAGAGCGCTATATCCATTACAGAAAATCCTTTCAAGCACTCCAAGACAAAGCACATTGACATCAGGTATTATTTCATTAGAGATATTCATGGGAAAAATTTGATTAAACTAGTCAAAATTGATTCAAATAAACAATATGCTGATTTGTTCACCAAAGCATTTGATGAAAAAAGATTTAAGTATAGTATTACGGCTATTAGGATGATAAACATTGATTAGCTTATCTCATATGAAAACCTTTTCAAAATGTGTCTTGTCTTTGTCAATATAATCTAAGCCCTATTACAAAAGTATTTCTTCAAAATCTATTAAGTATAGTTCTTCCGAAGAGAAATTTACCCTCAGAAGATATGCTATTTATCTTCCAAAGGAAAATTCCTCCAAGATTAGTTTTCTCTTCCAAAGGGTTTTTAGTCTCGGAAGAAAATTTGATGTTATATCAAATCTATTTCCGAAGCTTGAAAACCTCTTTCACTCGGAAGACCTTATTAATCTCGGAAGTAAATTTTCATTAGGATAAATTTACCTTCGGAAGTAAGATTGGCTTCGGAAGAAGAATACCTTCGGAAGAACCTTTACACTCGGAAGAAAACTTTACTATGTAACGGAAATCTTTTGGGCCCCAGTCTGTAAAAAGGTAAAGATTTTATTAATGATGTCGAAATATTTTAAATAGATATAACCTTACCGCCCTTGTCACATCATACCCCAAACCATCACTTCACCTTATCCATCCGCCACTTTCATCCATTTAAATACTTCCGACTCATTTCCTTAATCCTTTTACCAATTTCAATGCCCTAAGATTCCTTCGTCTTCAATTTACCCAAAATCAAACTTTTCCTCTGTAACTTTCTTAAACAATGGCACTAAACCCTCAGCATAACCAAGTCGCACTCCTGGACTCTTCCAAGGATGTTGACTTCTCTGAAATCATCTCCTTCCTTACCCAATACACCTACGACACTGCCCTAACTATCAACCCCACTGTTTATTCGAACCACATGACCGAATTTTAGGGGAAACGGTAAGATTGAAACCCTGAACGGAGTTAGGGTTATTAGGACGAGCATATGTGGTCAAGAGCTGATCATTTCTGAACAAATCATGAGCATCTAGAACTTCTGATGAGGGTGCTCCTATTGAATTCCCCAAATCAGACCTCGATGACACATATATCCAGATGGGATATGGTGGTGATGTGAGCAGGTCAACCGTGTACAAGTTCAATTTTTCTTACAACTGGAAGTTCCTGCTTCACATAGTCCTTCACTGCCTGTCAAACAAGTCTGGGGATGGGATCAAATTCCCTATGAACTAGGATGCCTAGTTCACGGGTTGGTAAAAGGCCTCAGATTTAACTACTCAAGGTTTGTGCTGACCAATCTCATGGGAAACCTTCAAAGGGAATCATTCTATATGTATCCCCGGTTCATTTAGCACATCATCAACTATGAGCTGGACTAGAGTAAGCTTGTCTGTGCAGCTGCTCTACGTGTCCCTCACATGAGGCCAGCCATCTTCAAGGTGCTAAAGAGGGTGTCCACCAACGTCGCTTGAAAACACACCGAACTTCTACCAAGTATGATTGAGCCAATGGCTCCTCGTGACATCCCTGTTAACCCCACAGGTGATGAACCCACACCAGCAATAACCCCCACAATGCAAAATCTACCTTCCCACCCCATCAAAATTACTTATTAGAGACGTTACAAACGAACCCTTGTTCAATCTACTCTGATTGAACAAGTCCTCTCTGTTCAATCCAAAAAGGCTAGAGTGGAAACATGGGCTCCCACTCAGTTTCACAATCGAACTCAATATGGGTATTGAGTCTCCTTAGTCTCAATCCTATGAGCCTCTAACTCAAGCTGAAAACCCTCAGGATGAGTCTCTATACTCTCCTGAGCAGCCAAAAAGGGACAGCCCTATCATAGGCTCAATGCCATTAGACATTGATCAAGGTCTCAGGTCATTAGGCATAACTCTCATATCCTTTACTGACCTTTTAATAGGAATTGATAAGGAGATTATGTCTCTTCAAATCCATGAGGTTGATCCACAACACCCACTTAAGGATCAACTAAGCCTAGAGAGACCTCTAATCTCCAGCCCCCATCAGCAAACCCCAACTGAGGTGAGTCCCACTGGTGTGGAGGGGACTCATGTAGATTCAACTGTCACTACTGAAGGTGCCTCATTGGACCTTCAGGACAGTGGTAAAATATCTGAGACTGAATCTACAAAAAACATGCCCTTTGATGACTTTGAAAGAGACATCATTAGGCAGGGGAAGCCAGGGCGCCAAAAAACCATAACTGGTGGTGAGGATGAACATACTAGGTATGTTACCTCATCTCCCCATGGTTCTTCTAAAGAAGATGAGGGAAGTATGCAACTCACCATAAGAGACCTACTTTCTAAAGTCTCAAACCTTGAATCCAGGGTTAAGACTTTAGAGGATAGGTCTGCCACTCAACAACTTGAGATTAAAAATCTCAAGGCCAAATTAGTTGAGAAACAAACTGAGAGATCTGTTAGGCACGTACTAATTCAAGTCTCTTTGACGTCTTCCTCTAGCCCATCAAGCTCTCAAGATGATGCTACCCAAAAAGGGGAAAATGTTCAGAGACAAGCACATGAGGAACCACAAAGCTTAGCTCTTTCTACATTGACTTCTAGATATCCTGCTTAGCAAGCAACTTTTTTCCATGAGCCTCCTTCAATCATTCTTCAAGTGGACCCAAGGATGCTTAAAGATCTAAACAGGTTCTTTTCCAAGTTCCTGATGGGATGTTTTATTGAACGGCCAAGTCGGATGTTGCTGCGGCATACTTTGGAGCTAAAGAGTTCCAAAGGTTGAATGCATCTTCTACCCTTGTCAAAAAAGTTGTTCAACCTAAGATCCACATTGAACCTGAGATTGAATTCGAAAGAGAAATAAGGACTGATGGTCCAGCAACTAAAACAGTTGGGACAGATGGTGCAATCCGACAGAAACTCCCTCTTAACCTTAAGCTCGTTGAATTTGGTGGTGTATTATTGACGTGTCATGGTTCCCGCCTCTAGCTGCAGAAACTCCATCTTAACCTTATCAAGCTCCCTGTAAGGACAAAACTCCTCGATCACCAACTTCTTCAGCTCGTTCCACCTCATCCTTCCAACCGCCCTGCTACCCTCGGCCTGGACGATATTGTCCTACCAACACAAGGCTGAGTCCACGAATGAGTGGGTAGCGAACTTCACCTTCTGGTCTTCCTGACACTCACTGATATCAAGTACCGCCTCCATCTCTCTCACCCATCGGTGAGTAGCAGCAATAGTGCCATTACCATTAAAAGTAGGGGGCTTGCATCTTTGGAACGCCCCATAATTATAGCCTCGTACAGTTTCTCGCACAGGATCCTTCTCCTCCTCCTCATCGGAGACCACCGTCTCAGTCTCTGGTTGCTCTCTTTCCCCCACGGGTCTCCTCCTTTCCTTCCTCTCCCCTTCCCTCACAGCCTTGATCACCTCGGTCACCACAGACGGTAGGATCGTCTGCATGATCTAGTGAACTTCCTCCACCACGGCTTCCTTCACTGAGGCCCTTAGGTTAGCACTCTCATCACCAACTTCCGGATGAGGGGTCTCGGGCTCCTCATAGGCCATCTCCTCAGCCCTATCCCTTCCTCTTGTGACCCGTGGCCCAGCACCACATCCATCTCGGCCTCCGCCTCAAGAAGCCTTAGAAGATCTACCTCCAGCCATCCTCTAACACACTATAAGATCCAAACACCAACACAGTCATTCAAGGTAATAGCTCAGTTTATGTCAAGTATAGTAAGTCCCTAATTACAGTGGCTAGTTGTGATTAGCCACTTACTTTACTCTTCATACCCCAAGTATTTCCTATCCTAACTACTTCAATATCTAAATCTACTAAAGGCACATAAATCACATAACATGCGCACATAACACCGGTTAACGTTACAGAAAATACCTGATGGCACGTAGCTACTCGGACCGGCATCATTCCATTTTGTCCCATTCTCAGTTTAAGTTTAGGTTTTTGAAAATATTTACCCATTTCTCTTAAACTTTGGGTCTAATACCAACTTGTAAGGCCCCGTTCCCGGGACGCTCACAGTTGGACAATCATCACACATAAAAAACATAAAACATACATTCACATTTACTAAAACATTACAACGGATTTCTTAAAACCATTTCATATATAAATAATTGCTTTTGCAAAATATTACAACATTGTCAACCAGTACAAAATATCATTTGTTTGCATTACATCACAAAAACATCATCGTTTATATAAATTGTATGCCATCCCAAATACTTGCTTAGTAGCTGCGCCCGTGCCATCCTCAGTAATCATTACCTGCCAACTAAAAATACATAAAAGTCAGCGTTGCTGATTGAGTTCTAGTTTTATAAAAATATATTACCTTTCTTCCGTTAAAACAATTTCTTTACTATCGCACATGATCATACATCGTACATACATCAAGGTAATATTTATTATCTTCCATCATCGTTCATTTTGTACATATCACACATTTCGTACATTTCACACTTTTCGCACTTCTTATTATCTTTCACTTCTATCTAGATCCTGTCGTATGCTTAACCCCCCTCTTGGGCACAAAGCCATATCATCTAGGGTTAAGCGACAAGGATCCCATATCGCACGTATGGAGCAGTCACCAAGACTGACTCCTCTGTGTGAACCCTCATTGGTCAGCCAAGATCACACGCTGTAACACACAGTTGGGCTAACAACTCTCATTGAGTAGTGAGCCCCTTTATATTTGCTTGCAAAACTTTCATACATTGTTTCAATATGTTCCACTTTCATTATCTTAAATCTTTCGCTTCATTAAGATAATACTTTACGTTCGGTAACATAATCACACCACGTAAAGCTACACAATAATACGTATAAGAAACGTAAAGGAAACATAACATATACATGCATAACATCATCAAACATCATCTTATAATCTTCACACATCATCCACTCACATACACATACACATACATAACAAGTACAAGTCATAATAAAACATAACCGACCCTCCACGGGTAGAGGTGTACAAACCGGTTTATGGGCCCAAACCGGTTCGGGTCCCAAACCGAAACCGGTTTGGTCAAACTTGGTCAAAACCGGTTTGGCCCCAAACCGTTTCGGGTTCAAACCGGTTTCAACCTATAAAATCCCAAACCTATCAAACCGGTTTGGGTCGGTTTGGAACCGGTTCGTGCCCAAACCGGTTTTTTTTCTGAAAATTTGGATTTTTGTTATATTGAAATAAAATTTTAAACTTTTAATTAAAACATAAACATTTATATAATTTAAGCAATTTATAACAATTTATAACATTTTATATAATTTATATAATTTAAAACAAGAGTAAATTACTGTTTTCGTCCCTGAGGTTTGACGAAAATCACGGGTTCAGTCCAATAGTTCATTTATTACATTGACGGTCCAATAGTTTTAAAGTTTGTTTCAATTTCACCCAACACGTTAACACCGTTATAAATATTCTGTTATTTTAGTATGAAAAGACAAATTTACCCTTAAGATTAAAAATACAAACTAAAAAGAAATAAAAAACCCACCCCACCCTACCCCACCCCAATCTGCTTTGTCTTTCTCTCTCTCTCTCTCTCTCTCTCCTCTCCTATCTCTCCTCTCTCCTCTCTCTCTCTCTCTCTCTCTCTCTCTCTCTCTCTCCTATCCCCCTCTCTCTCTCACACACTCTCTCTCTCATCTTCATCATCAGAATACCCACACTCTCCTTCAACCCCGATCTACCGCCACCACCACCGCCCTCTCCGGCCATCGCCATTGTCGCCACCCTCTTGACTTGCACCCTGCTCAACGATATCATCAACCACATCCCCAATTTAAATTGAACAAAGAAGATGGAGATGAAACCCTAAATCAAGGTGGAGGGTTATAATGGTGGTGGCAGTGATGGAGGACAAGGTGAAAGATGGTGTTGGTGGTGGTAGAATATGACAACACAAAGAGAAAGAGAAAGACGATTATGGTGTTGGTGGGTTGTCTTGAATCTGGATTCGGGTCTTAAATGTGGTAGGTGGTGGTGGTGGTAAAAGGGGATGACTTCAAATGGCGGCGGGGTCTAGGTGGTGGTGGTGAGCGATGGTGGTGGTCGTGGTCGACGGGTCTAGATGGTGGTGGTGTAACCGACGGGTTTTGAGTGGTGGTGGTGAGCGATGGTGGTGGTTGTGGTCGACGGGTCTAGGTGGTGGTGGTGTGGCCGACGGGTTTTAGGTGGTGGTGTGGCCGAAGGGTTTTAGGTGGTGGTGGTGAGCGATGGTGGTGGTTGTGGTCGACGGGTCTAGGTGGTGGTGGTGTGGCTGACGGGTTTTAGGTGGTGGTGGTGAGCAATGGTGGTGGTTGTGGTCAAGAGATGGAGTGTGAGGAAGAGAGAGAGAGAGAGAGAAAGAAAGAGAGAGGAGAAGAGAAGATAAGAGAGAGAGAGAGTATAATTGTGTGGATATGAGTGGTGATAGGGGTGAGGATGGGGATGGGTTTTAAATATTCAGGGGCACAAAAGTCTTTTTACATGATTTAACAGACCAAGTACTAACGGTGTTAACGTGTTGGGTGAAATTGAAACAAAACTTAAAACTATTGGACCGTCAATGTAATAAATGAACTATTGGACTGAACTCGTGATTTTCGTCAAACCTCAGGGACGAAAACAGTAATTTACTCTTAAAACAATTTATATAATTTAAACAATTTATAACATTTTATAACATATATAGAACAATTTATATTATTTAAACAATTTTTAACATTTATAAACATGTAAAACATTTAAAAAATTTAAACATTTAAACAATTTAAAACATTTATAAACATATATATATATATACTATTTATTAACATTTATAAACAATTTAAGCATTTTAACAATTTATAACATTTATAAACAACTTAAACAATTTATAACATTTATAAAGAATTTAAACATTTTAACAATTTATAACATTTAAAACATTTTAATAATTTAAACATTTAACATAGTCGTTTCTTCGTTCGTATTATACTTGTACGTTTATTCCTCGCCACCAGAACCGGAACTGTTACGAAGGTAGTCATCATATGCCGCTTCATCATCAGTCATTCCTGGTGTCAATCCGCTCTCTACCTCGTCCTCGTATAATTCTGCTTCGTATTCGAGTTCTCCTTCAAGTGAACATTTGTCTTGTACTCTTTCCGCGACATCCAAATAATCTTTCAAGCAAATTGACATTTCAACTGCTTGTGGAGTGAGTCGAGTTTGTCTTATTGATATAACCCTGCTACTAACAGAAAAAACAGATTCCGAAGCTACCGTAGAAGCTTGGACGGTTAGTAAATCTCGGGCCATGATGGATAGGATGGGAAATTGATCTTCCTTACCTTTCCACAAGCCAACAAGTCAAAATTTTTAAATTCATGTGGAGTCATGGTCGATAAAAAGTTTGTAAGACCATACCTCCCGAGTTCACTACTCGGAGTGTTACCACGTTGACGTTTATTACATTCATCCCTTAAAGTATTATATAAATCAAACATTGGATCATTCGAACTTTCGGCATTTGCCGCATGCCTTAAAGCATCATGGATTTGTGATGTTTCCCTGTATTTTAATAAATAACATCATACATTTGTTGTAATTGTTTGTTGAAATTAGCTTTTAAAGTTTTACTATACATTGGTTTACCAACTTCTAGATCCAAACTAAAAGTAATTTTATCAAGTAAAGTTTCAACCCCCTACTTGTTTAAACAAGGGTTTAAAGCAGCGGCACATGTAACAACGGGAGGCATTTCTTCAAAATACTTTTTAAGTTTTTCTTACATTGGGGGTATCATATCGGAATAAGGTCTACCCCAACACGACAATTCATTTAATTTTGAAGTCATTAAATAAATTTGGTAAAGTACCAACGGACTCATTGGGTAATAAACTCCAGAAAAACATGTAGTTGCATTTTTAAAAACTTGCAGCATTTTTGTTACTTCTTCGATGATGGCCCAACCCGATGGATGGTAAGAATTTGCCTTTCCCCGACTTACCAAACTATTATGAAAGGCTATTAGACTTTCTTTTTGTTCTATAGCCTTTTCAAACATGTTACATGTGGAATTCCATTGTGTTGGTACGTCCCAATTCGGACCTAAACATTTAGTATTTGCGTCTTTACAAAACTTGCGATATTTAGTATATCTTTGGTTATTACTAAAAATATCACGTAACATTCTTTTAAAACAATCTTTTTGGGACTCAATCGTTTTTTAACCGTCTTGAACGGCTAAGTTTATGATGTGCGCAACACATCGACTATGAAAAAACACACCTCACATATTGGTTTATGTTTTAATTTCAAATGCTCTATCGCAAGAGTGTTGTTTGACGCATTATCAAAAGATATAGAAAATATTTTGTTTTCTAATTTATACGTTTGAATAACTTTATCAATAACATAAAAAATGTTTTGGCCGGTGTGAGGATAATCAAACAATTCAAACGCAATCATACGTTTCATCATTTGCCACGAATCGGGTTCAACCCAATGGGCGATGACACAAATGTACGAGTCCGGTGAACCGTGAGGTGTCGACCAAACATCACTAGTTAAGTTAACACCGGTTTGTAAATTTTCAAAATAAGATATTAATATATTTTTAGTTTTTTTCCATATTTTTAAACAATCTCTTCGAAGAGTAGCACGACTTACATTGGTGTAATGTGGTTGGAGAGTTCGTTGAATGAGTCGAGTCAAACGTTCGTTGTCGAAATGTTTGAATGGCAAGCTTTCTTGAATTACAAATTGCACCATTTGCTCCCGAACCGCATCAACATTATAAGCCCAAATATTTCCTTCGTTTGTCATCGAAGCTTGACCTTGAGAAGGTTCACCTTTTAACGCTTTACAATATTTATTTGCAATATGGTTTTTCAACGTTGTGTTTGCATCTTTTTTGAAAAACTTATGACAAAACTTGCAACGAGCCTTGTTTGGACTGCTAGCCATTTGACATAAATCGTAATTGCACCATACTTCGGGGTTCCTATTCGTAGGAAGGATTGCTATCACCACGTTGCTTGAAGACGCTTCACAACCAACGAATGATTGAGCACTTGTTGAAGCCATTTCAGAGATTTTTGCGAGAGCGTTTACAACGAAAGTATTTGTGGAGAGCGTTTTTGAGATTTTTGAGAGTAGAAAGTGTTATAAGTTGTTGTGATTCAACCAAAACATCAAATACATATATATACTAACCTAGTGGGGGTATAATGGTAAAAAAACATAAAAAAACGGTCAAAATGGGTACAAACGACTATATAGCCATTGGGTAACGGTAACCGGTTTGAAAACCGGGTTTAAAACCGGTTTGAAAACCGGTTTGAAGTACCGGTTTGAAAACCGGTTTGGAACCGGGTTGGAACCGGTTTGAAAACCGGTTCGGGTTGAAACCGGTTTGAAGAATGGCAAGGTGAAACCGTTTAAGAACCGGCGGTTTGGAATCGGTTTGGGCCAAACCGGTTTGGGCCAAAAACCGGTTCCGGTTTTTTTGGCCGAACCGGTTCCCGAACCGGTTTTTTTGCCCATGTCTATCCGCGGGACAGCGGGGGTTCGGGGGCGGCAACCCCTAACAGCGGGGTCCTAGGGGTAGTAGCCCCTAGTGGGGTCCAAGGGGCAACACCCCTGGCTAGGGCCGTGCTGCCAGGTCAGCGCGAAAATTGTTTATTTTTAAACATTTACATAGCACATCTTGTTATAGAAAACCGATCTTCCTGTTAAAGGCCCTTAAAATCTTAGTCATTTAAAACGTATATTTGGTATGCATTTCCAGCCCTAAACAAGTTAAAAACCTTTAAAATAGGGGATCTAGAACTCACCTGGACTTGATGTGTAGCTTACCAATCAAGCTTTCTAAGCAAGGGTCACAAATCACATCCTGCATATACGTTAAACTCAAAGGGGTTAATTTCTGCCTAATTTCACTGACAAATTAGCAGATTCGCTGCTAGTTTTGCTGCCAGTATTGCTGGCATCTTCATTGCCAGTTTCCCCTAACTTTCGTTGGAAATTCAAGTCTGCGAATCTACCTATGAAACTATAGTTTCACTGGAAGATCCATAGTTTCGCTGGACGACTGCATAATTTTGCTGGATGAACACCCAGTTTCACAGAATGGGCTGAAATTACGAATCAGTCCATTTTTAACCCAAAACTTCAATCTTTTACACCCAAAACCTTGGTTTATCATCCATGAAGCTATATCTAAGCTTTTTACATGTTTTCTTACACAAAAACGTGAGTTTTGAACTATTCTTTGTCACTTTAAAAAACCCCAAACCCTAGAATCCGGGTTTAATATAAAGAAACGATTAAATGATGTTTCTTACATGGATTCTTGGTCTTTTCTTGTTGTTTGGATGTCCACAAACACCGATCTTTAATCTCTTGATCAATCGAGCCTTGAAACTTCACCTCCTCTCTACTTTCTCTCTCTAAACTCTCTCTCTAGAAGTTGAGTGTTGAGTTGCAAATGAGGGTGGCTCTAGCTGACCCGTTTACATATACCGGGTGTTCCTGGGACCTTAAACTCGTCCAACCCGTAACCCGAAAGGTTAACTCGGTCTATAACATATTTCCATCTTATTTACATTAAATAATCCCGTCTAAGCCCATTATTATTATTTGGCACATTTTGACATTATTTCGGGCGTTACAGGTAGACTCCCCACTGGGAAGCTACTAGCTATAAGTAGCAAAGCAGCTGTAGCCAACCAGGAGGCTATCAACAATAAAGAAGGGTGGAGATCATTGACAAACTTGTCAATCTGGGAGCTGCTAGTGAAGATGTGCTCCTGCTACCACTAGAGAAGCTGGTTGAGTTAGAAAAGGCAACCCTGCTGCGAATTGAACATGAAGAAGAAGCAGCAAGGTTGGCCTTAGAGGAAGAAAGAAGAAGAAAGAAAGAAGAAGCTGACCAACAGCTTAGGAGTGAAAGGATAGATTTCCTAAGCTCAAGGGGATTCTCTCTTGAGAAGTTAACTCCTCACAACAATGATACAATCTTGTGGCTTGTCAAGAAAGAACAAGATCAAATGGAGAAAGAGAGGTTCTAAGGAAAAACTAAAGGAAAAGAAGAAGAAGGAAGAAGAAGCTAAGCTTGCTGCTGTCAAGAAGATAGGTGATAAAGCCTGGATGAAATATTATCTTAGTGCCCATGGCTTCTCTGGCAGGCAAGTGGGTCCCATGTCTGAAAAGACCCTACAGCGACATGTCAGCGACATCAAAGTTGACATTCGCTCAGGAAGAAGGAAAGAGATGTACAGAAGAGTACAAGGAATGACCTCTAGGACAACACCACAACCACAACCTCAACCTGAACCAATCCTTTTCCCTTTCCCCATCAAAACTGAGCCAACCATTGAGCCATACACTCCTGAACCCACGCCATCAACCATACCCTCTTCCTCAACCACTCAAACACAACAACCACCAAAACTACCCATCCTCAAACCCAAAACACTCCCCAGAACCCAAACATCATCTACCCAACAACCACCTAAGTCATCCTCTTAACCATCAAAACCTCTTTCTTTAGAGGAATTTAAGGAGATCAAGAGGAAGATCATCAACTGCACCACCCTAAGCGATATCTCTTGTAAGGAGGGGTCCATCAAACTAACCTTCATTGATGGCTTCTCATGTTCCCTCACAAGAGAACAATTCCTTGATCTGCCTAGAGGAACACTGGACCAAGCTCTTAAACTCTGGACAACCAACTCTGACACTCTTGGGGAAGAAGAGAAGTTGCTAAGAAGAAAGATAGTGACTTTGCTGGACACTAGGAAGGGAGACAAGCTACCATCTCAACCCCTCATTCCTAGAAAGAAGATAGTCTAGTAGAGGTTCGAAGACACTTCTCACAACTTTGTCATGGAAAGAGAGAATGGTGAAATCAACAGGCTCAATGCCTCTTCTTTGTTACTCTTAAGCATATTTGACATTGCTGAGTTAGCAGAGAATCCATTCTCCAATCCCTCCAACTCTGAGGTAACTGCTCTCATCAGGAATCATCTGAGCAGCCTTCATCTGGCTGAGCTGAATGCAAGAGTCAAGATTGAAGAAGGGTTGAAGATGAGAGAGAAGGAAGAAAGGGAAGGGTCAGCAACCAAAGGCAAAGCCTTTCTATAAATGATTAAGGGCACTGAACTGGAATCCATAGTTAGATGGGAGTATGATTACAACTTCCGTCAACTAACTCTCTTCCGAGGGCCACAACAGAGGGTACACATCATTCAAAGTGATAGACTGGATATCCTGTCTACGAATGATCTGTACAAACTTCTCAACATCACATCTGGGAAGAACAAGGAAATAGATAAGTATTTTTACTTCTTGGTGCTGAAAGTTTTGAGAAATATAAACAAGTAAGGTTTTGGTAGCATCAGCCTAGGGGAAGTTTGTTGGATCAAGTAAGGCTTGTGCAACCAAAATAAACACTTAGACAATTTTGGTGCAACTGATGAAGAACTTCCGAAGGCAAAAACATAACTTCCGAAAGAAAATGCTGAGCTTCCGAAGGTCAAGTCTGAAAGAGCTTCCGAAGAGGATCTCTAACTTCCAAAGACAAAGTCTTTCTTCTTTCGAACTTCAACACTTAGAAGAATTCAAGACAATGACTTTCGAAGCATGAAGGCCTGAAAAACAACTCAAGTCTCGAAAGAAGTAGCCTCTTCCGAAGTATAAGTGGCTTTGGAAGGACTTGTTCTTTTGAAGCCAATTAACCTTCGGAAGAACCTACTATGAACCAGTGGACATAAGTATGGTCCCTCCGACACTCCGCTGCAAATCCCAGGGATACTGCATGGTGCTTTTTCCACGCCCATGTAGTTGACCATACTTTATTCCACTATTCATTTTTGATCAGTTAGTAGAGTTACCAACTTTAGTTGGTGACAAAAGGTAAGTCATGGACATGTCATGACTACCAAATCTTAGATAGTATTTTATCTAAGATACATTACTTCTAGTAATGTAGTATTTGTCTAGTCGTAAGTTCCAGCTGGTATCAAAGTATATCCGGCTGTAGATAGTAGTATACATAGTTTCTTATTGCAACTCATGCATCATGCTTGTAAGAGTCTTGTAACACTTTGAGTTGCGAAGTAATATATACAAGCATCTTGAAAAACCATTCTCCTTTGTTTTGTGTATTTATACTTAGTATATTATTATCAACTCTTAGAGGATTCTGCATCATCATCTATTCAAGTGAGACTTAGTGAGTTTGAGAGACCATAATTATATTAAGTGAACAAACCCGATCCTGCAGTTATTTGTGTTGGTGTTGGCCGATATTTGCATTGGGGTTGGGCGGTGTGGAGAGAGAGGAGTTTTCTGTTTTGCTACGACGAACTCTGAGCATCCGGCCCCTCCTTCTACTGCCTATGCGAGAGGGGTTTTAGGTTGTTGTGAAGGGAGAGGGGAGTCGCTGCCGCCTCCGCTGCCATCGGCGTCGTTGTAGGGAAGTTGGTGTGCCAACCGGCCTTCTTTTGGCCTCCAGCGGTGATGGTTGTACCGTACCCGCAGTGTGTGCGCAGTCGTAGTTAGGGTTTGCACCGCAGTGTGTGGTCGGTGGTTGTAGGGTTTGTTTGGGGAGGGGTACCCTAGGCTCTGTCATACCAGTGTACCGGTGACGAACCCACCGCCACAGTGTTTGCATGGTGGTTGTTGAGGTTGTTTGCCCAAATCGAGCCGTTGTGGGTTGGTGTTCCCCTTTCCATGATCCGATTTATGGCGGTGTTTCTCAGCGGAGAAGAAGGGGCAGGTAAGCTTAACCTTTTTCCATCCACATCATTTATCAATAATACACCATGTTTTGGTGTTTATGAGTCGAAGATGATGGCAACCCATCATCTGAGACCAATGTACCTCTGTTACTTTTAGTTGATTGTTCGAAATTATTGGGGTCTTATTTTCGTATGCTTCTGGTTTCTTGGTTATTGCTATGATGACTGTGGCTGAGTGGTTGATTGTGTAAAGTCACTGGATCGGTAGACATTCAAGCATGTTCTTGACGGAAGGATAAACAACAGCAAAAACCAAGAGACAATCAATAACACGAACTATAATATAATGGTTTCATTGATAAAACCTAACGATTACAAGCTCGTTACAACATAAGAATCAAGACTTTGCAAGGGGAGATCGAGCATGACCTCCCCTCTCATCCGGCAGCCCTTGGCCCCGGGCAGAGTCCCTCCCCCAAACCCTTGACTCTCTACACATTGAAACTGGTATATATAGGCCTCGACCCATATTAGATGCGACTGGGCCCATTCGTGTGATTGGACCATGCGTATGGTTCAATCGTACGACTGGACCATGCGTATGGTTCAATCGTGCGACTGGACCATACACTTATGGTTCAGTCTTACGAATGGCCAATCGCATCTCTCAGTCGCACGACTGCCCATTAGCAAGGCTCAGTCGCACGACTGAGTCTCATTCGCATATGCTCCTACGAATGACCCAGTTTCATGTGTTTACAACATATCAGGTGTATTACATTAAGCCTAGACTATTCGACAAGCAACGGACACACTATATATGACAATATATTCTCCAACAAATTCCCCCTTGGACGTTGCTTGCGAATAGTAGATAACACCTCTTACAATCTTCAGTCAATCTTTGCTCTGGTTGTCATAGAATTAAACGAAAACCATATTAGCCAACGTTGTCGATCCGTCAGGTTGCCACACTATCCCTGAAATAAATTTAGGCACAATAGCTTCGGTTACTTTGGGCAGAACACATCACAGCATCAAGATTCCCCATATGACTGATTTTTCCAGATAATGACATGAACAGTTTTCCATTGCTTCAATCTTCACATAGGCTAACCTGATTAACATTAACACCTGCAAAAATTCCCCCTCACATTCAACATATCCCAATATATAAATGTTGTGCTCTCTTGGCGTCTTCATACGGTGTATTGGGCAAAAGGTTGAAGGTTCCAATCCGCAGCTGACAATATCAAACAAATCAGCATGCATGTAGATTCATATCAGAAACCTGCTCACATCATCACTTTCTGATTGCGTCTTCAATTTCTCTATACATAGATTCCCCCTAAGAATGAGAATCCTCTCTGTGCGGATAAATATAATTGGTTGGCCCATAAATGTCAGATGCTCCTGACTAACCAAAAAATCAGCACTGACTGCTGACATCTTCTCTTCTCTCTTTCGTGTTCCAAATACTTCACCTATTCTGGAGGTCCGACGAATAATGGGGTATACATCGAACTGTTTGACAAAAGAACACGCAGGGTGAATGTGCTTTGCTCATCCTCAAATCTGTGCAAGAAGCAGTTCCCAGACTCTTTTTTTTTTTAGTCTGGAACAAATGCGGATGAGTCAATGCGGATGGCTCATTCGTGCGATTGAACATACGACGGTCCAGTCGCACGATTGAACATACGACGTGTCCATTAGCATGGTCCAGTCGCACGAATGGTCCATTAGCATGGTCCAGTCGTACGAATGGTCCATTCGCATGCCCAGTCGCATGAGCGCATCTGCACGCAGATTTTCAGATCTGCAGCCGCCAGGGCTGCCCAAAACCCTAATCTGACGGATTTACATGGACCGAAACAAGCTAGGCATATCAGATTCGCAAGGGTGATAGGAAGTGGTTTCGAGTTCGATTTTAACATAAAACCAACACACGTTACCAGATCTGAGCAAAACACAAGAAGAACCGAAGTGGGTTGTTTAACGTCAAGATCTGAAATTGGAATCCAGAAATAAGAGAGCTCGGGTTGCTAGAATGATTGTTAGATCATTCCAGCAGTAACCGGCTCTGATACCAATTGTGAAGTCACTGGATCGGTAGACATCCGAGCATGTTCTTGACGGAAGGATAAACAACAGCAAAAACCAAAGAGACAATCAATAACACGAACTATAATATAATGGTTTTATTGATAAACCTAACGATTACAAGCTCGTTACAACATAATAATCAAGACTCTTGGCAAGGGGAGATCGAGCATGACCTCCCCTCTCATCCGGCAGCCCTTGGCCCCGGGCAGACTCCCTCCCCCAAACCCTTGACTCTCTACACATTGAAACTGGTATATATAGGCCTCGGCCCGTATTAGATGCGACTGGGCCCATTCGTGCGATTGGACCATGCGTATGGTTCAATCGTACGACTGGACCATGCGTATGGTTCAATCATGCGACTGGACCATACTTATGGTTCAGTCTTACGAATGGCCAATCGCATCTCTCAGTCGCACGACTGGCCCATTAGCAAGGCTCAGTCGCACGACTGAGTCTCATTCGCATATGCTCCTACGAATGACCCAGTTTCATGTGTTTACAACATATCAGGTGTATTACATTAAGCCTAGAATATTCGACAAGCGACGGACACACTATATATGACAATATATGCTCCAACAGATTGGCATGGCATACTTGGTGAAGGCAAGTGTGGTGTTCTATACTTGCCACCTGTGTTGCACCCACTTTAACCGAAAACCCAGATCTGAGCCAAAAAAATTATTTTTTTGGAAACCAAACATTAACTTGAGATCAATAAACATCTTCGTTTACGTCTGTTATTTCGATCAAACTCAACTTCGCTTGAAAAAGGTTATGATAGTAAAAACAACGTGTTTATCTAAGCCTTGGTTCGATTTTCTCCGTTTTAAAGATGCGTAACGCGTGTCGGGGTACCATTCCTAGTTATATAAAAACTGCAGCAAAAACTAGATTTCATCAATATTAAGGAAAGCAAAATCTTATAAAAATACAAATAAAACCAATAGAAGTCAAACCAAAAGACATACATCACTAAATGATAGTCAAATACAAACACATCTAGATTCCACTAATACCTATACATAAGTATTTGTCCAACTACAATATCATACTATAAAGAAATCTGCATATTATATCTATTTTTTTCAAATACCTTTCTAAAAACCGTTTCATGATGTTTTCGACTAACTCGTCAATCTCCTTTTGTGTGACATAGGATCCAGTTGAATTCCAAATCTAAAAAGGAAAACAAAAAGAATTAAGTGCAACGAGACATGAATTAATATATACTTAATTAGTGTTACAAACCCGAATTTTCTAAACTAATAATAAAACATGTTCGAATCACATATTTATAACCCGAAACCCAAATAGTATAAACCCAAGAACCATGAAACCCGAACAACTTATACCGATTAAAAACAAACCCTTATAATAAATATATAATTTGTATACAAAATACTTACGTTGTTTGGAAATTCAAATTGCTTTATGAAGAGGAACTTGAACATGTGTCTTATAACCTCAAATCCATATTCCTAACCTCCTGATTGTTGTTTAACCTGCATTAAATTAACAAAAGATTAAACAACAAAATAATCATTAAATTATTTAACTAATACAAGAGATTCGGTCCAACTAAAAATAGAAACTATATACCCCCATTATTTTTCATTGAAATGACCCCTTAAAAGTAACTTAAATTACTTTTTAAAGAGCATAATTTTCTTTTCTTCTTTGGCCCTTAAGAGAATCCAAAATATATCCTTGTCGTTTCTTAAGGGAAATGATAAATGTAAGAATTCCTATAAGTCTGATGCAGCCAAAACATCCAAAGTTTCTCTGCATGCATGCACTGAAGAACATAAGTAGAAATGCTTCGGAAGTTTTACACCTTGCACTAGAAATACTCTAAGTGTAAAATCTTCTGAAGCCAAGACCAACATCTTTCGAAGCCAAAAGTGAAGTCTTCCGAAGCTTCAAAGACAAAGTCTTCCGAAGCCAAAGAGTGAAGACAGATTTCTTCTGAAGACTTTTAGAGACATGCTTTTATCTGATGTACTTTACCATAAAGCTGGACCATCTTTCTGCTGCAACTCTGTAAAGTCACCAACTTACATGAGTTGGTGAAAAGGTCCCTGCTTTTGGTAACTGTACATTGACGTCTTGAGTCTGTGCTTTCTACTTTATGTACTTTTATCCTTTTTGTAATATATTAGGATGTGAGCTATGGCATGTCATAGTCACTAGTCAAAAGGCAAATCTGCCTTTCAACTCTACATTTGATTTTATGTGTTGTCTAGTCTTATGTATCCAGATGGCCTTCAAAGTATGGCCGGCTGTAGGATGTAGTATATGTATCTCAAGTACTTGTAACTTTCTAAGGATGCTTTTGTAACATTTGTAATAGAACATGAGAAGCAATATACAGTATTCTTGAAAACCAATTACTTGTGTTGTTTGCTATCTTGTTTAGTCTCATTCTTACTTGTGTTCTTAGAATCTTTCACTAAAGTTAACCAGTTCCCTATTTGATCTGTTACGTGTTCTAAGTAACTCTCTTCATTGTGTTATTGTGTGGCAAGTGCATACCCTTCAACGGTCCTGCATTTGATATCAGAGCTTTCCAGGATCTTGATATAAGATCTCACCATCTTAAGATCCTTCACACACACACAAAATACTTAACAACTCAAATGGCAGCTATAACCAAAGCTGATATGGAAACTGGAACTATGACAAAGTCTCCACTGATCACTCCTGAAGACTTTGATACTTGGTGTCAAAGAATGGAAGGCTTCATCAAGTCTCAAGACTCCGAGATGTGGGACTCTGTTGTTGAAGGATCTTACATACCAAGCACCACTTCTGCTACTGGTGGTGGTATGATTTCGAAGGCTGTGGCTGATTACTCTGAAGAAGACAGGAAGAGAATATAGATTCACCAGAAAGCCATGACAGCCCTTCAAACTGCTCTTCCAAACTCCATCTATAGATGCTTCAAGAAGTGCAAAACTACCAAACAACTATGGGAAGCACTGAAGCTGATGTATGAGGGGTCTACTGAAGCAAACGAGAACAAGAAGGATCTCTTGTAGCAGTAGTTTGAAAACTTCACCTTCAAGGTAGGTTAAACCATGACCCAACAATACTTCAGGTATGTTAAGATTGCGGATACTCTAATGGATGTTCGATTAACTCTTGAGAACAAGGATATTGTAAGGAAGGTTATGTCCTCTCTTCCTATACAATGGATACATTATTGTGTTTTTATCAAGAGGACTGAGAACCTTAAGACTCTTACTCTCACAGAGTTGTATGGTATTCTTAGTGGCTACCAGATGGAGATGAACTTGCAAAACTTATCTGGTAACTCCAGCAATCAACTAAGTCAGCCCTCCATATGGTTGAAAGGAAAAACATTGATTCACAACATCATCTTATATGCTACCCAAACAACTCACAAAAGGGCCCTTTCATCACCTTCCCAGAGACTTCAAGGGAAAGCTACATTCAAGGAAGTCCTTTCCAAGAGACAAGTTCTTCTTATGTCTTTGTATCTGCTGATGAAACCACAGGCAACTTTCTCTTCACCTTGAAGACCTGGACTGTATCCATCCAGATGACCTGGAGTACATGGAGATAGTCTAGCAGATGGCTCTTCTCACTCACAGAGCCAAGAAGTTCTACAAGAGGACAGGGAGGAAGTTTCCAAGCAATGCTGCCAGTTGAAAGTTTGGGCTGGATAAAACCAAAGTAAAGTGTTACAACTATAACCAGATGGGACACTTTGCAAGGGAGTGTAAGGCACCAAGGACATATGGTGGCCAAACACAAACCAGACCAAACTACACTAACAAAGCCCCCAGAAAGCAGCAAGCTGCAGTTGCTGTTGAAGAAGGAGGCTTTAACTGGAGCTTTCAGGTAGAAGATGCATCTCCAAACCAAGCACTCATGGCAGACCATGATGAAGCCAAGGTATTGGAACATCTTTATACTCCTGAATGCATTGCTAAAGTTAATAGATACAGGTCCTATAACTTAGATAGGAGATCTGATCTTGAGTCCTTGAATATCTTAAAAGCTGATTTTAAGAGAGCTAAAAATGATTATAAACTAAAGATAGAGGAACCAGAGAAAACCATTTCAACTCTTAAACATGAGCACACAAACTACAGGACTTAGATCAAAGACCTCATTACTAAGTTAACTGAATGCCAGGCTGAGCTTGTGATCAGCAAAGCCAAGGCCGAAAAATGTGTTCTTGAAGAAGAGACCTTCAAGACCATAATATCCTCATACTTGCATGCAAAAGTTTGTTATCAAAATAAGTAGGGACTGGGATCTTGTGAGATAGCTACTCCACACAAAATCTTGTCTTTAAGATCTCCTAGGTGTGGAACTTGTGAAGATGAGCTTCCCCTCATAGACCCTGTGACTGAAGAGGATGAAGAGGAGATGGTGGAGAATGGCTCTTAGAAGAGTGAAGAAGAGCATTCTAAGAAGGGTCACCACCCTCTGAGGAGAGCAAAGCTGTTAGGATGACCAAGTCAAGGAGAAAGAACTTGATCAGAAAGGCCAAAAGAAAGTCCAGGAAGGCTCAAGAGATCAAGGCCACCTTCAATTTTGCACAGAAACAAGTCTTCATCTCTGCAGGATTTGAAGTGGTTAAGGCTGAAGACACCAACTTGAACTCCATCAACAAGAGTTCTGGTTCATATCTAAATCATCCCATCATCAAGAATTGCCACAACATCTGCAAAGATGAAGTTGGAGAAGGAAAGTGATCAAGTTCAGCCTTGTTCACAAAAGAAAACTCCTTAAAGGAAGAGAATGGACTGTGTTATGTGTGGGAGTACCTCTCATCTTGCTAAGGATTGTGTTTACAATCCAAAGAGTACTCTCCACATGACAAAGAAAGAAACTTCAAAGAGTTAGGAGAAGAAGAAGCAAGCTTCGGAAAGAAATTTTTTTCCTTCGGAAGCTCCAAAATGAAGAAGAAGACAAGTGGAAACTTGCCTTCGGAAGAAAATTTGGTCTCGGAAGAAAGGAATACTTACAAAGCACTGAAGCTGCTGCAGTGAAAGCAAGATCTTCCAAAGGTCCAGTCATCAAAACTTCCGAAGTCATAAAAACTTCCGAAGTATTGAAGGTCAAGTCTAAGCTTCCAAAGGTGGTGTGGAAGTCAAAGGAAGACCAAGTGGCTGAATGTTCTTCATCAACATCAACAAATGATCCTTCTAGCATGACTATAGGATCAATTACTATTGCATGGTCTTCAACTTCTTTTGATGAGCCCAAGACCAATGATGCTTGGATTTCTAAATGTAACTAACCATCTCTTTTGTGCAGGAACAACTCAAGACAAACAAAAATGTATGGATCATTGACAGTGGCTGTTCTAGGCACATGACAGGCAATAGGTCACTACTCGAAAAGTTTGAAAGAATTGATGGAGGACCAGTTGCTTTTGGAGGAGATGCATGAGGTTACATTACTGAAAGTGGCAAGGTCACAAATGGTAAGCTCAACATTGAGAATGTAAACTTTGTTAAGGAGCTTGGGAACAATCTTCTGAGTGTATCCTAATTATATGATCAGAGTTATAACATGCTCTTCACTGAGGATGAGTGCATTGTTCTCAGGCCCGGGTTGGTCATTCCTCATGAGCACATCCTGCATAGAGGACCCAGGAAAGGGAACATGTACAAGATGGATTTGCAAGAAACATCTCCCTCAGGAGAAGTTTCATGCTTTCTATCTTACGCAAATAATGATGAGTCTTTCCTTTGGCATAAAAGAATGTGCCATGTAAAATTTAAAACAATGAATAAATTAATTAAGAATGATTTGGTAAGTGGAATACCAAAGAAAGAGTTTACAAGTGATGACCACTGTGTTGCATGCCTGAAGGGGAAGCAACACAAGGTATCTCACAAGCCAAAGGAAAGAAATTCCATCATCAATCCCCTACACTTATTACATATAGATCTCTTTGGCCCCACCAGTGTAATGAGTCTAGGAAGGACCTCTTATTGTTTGGTGATCACAGATGACTTTACAAGATTCACTTGGGTTTTCTTTCTTATAACTAAGGATGAGACCCCTGAGATTCTAAAGAATTTCATCTTAAAGATTGAAAATTAATGTGATCACAAGGTCAAAACCATAAGATGTGATCAAGGGACTGAATTCAAGAATCAAATCCTTGATACATTTTGTGATGAAAAAGGTATTACAAGACAATATAGTGCTCCCAGGACTCCTCAACAAAATGGTGTTGGTGAGAGGAGAAACATGATACTAATTGAAGCTGCAAGAACTATGTTGTCTGACTCTAAACTACCTATCACCTTCGGGGAAGAGGCAGTGAACACTGCTTGCTATGTGCAAAACAAAGTTTTAGTGGTTAAGACACATGGTAAGACTCCTTATGAACTTTGGCACAAGAGAAAACCTTTCATTGGTTTTCTCAGGTCATTTGGATGTCCTTGCACTATCTTGAATACCAAAGATCAACTTGCCAAGTTTGCTGAGAAATCAGATGATGGACACTTCATTCTCTTCTCAAGCTAAAGCTTATAGAGTATATAATCTTAGAACTAGAGTAGTTGAGGAGTCAGCCAATGTGACTTTCAATGAGCACACTCCCAGTGTGAAAGGTTCTGGTCCGGATCGGCTATTTGATCTTGATTTAGTTACCAATTGTTTTAACAAATCTTGTGAGAATGTTTCAGGGTCCACAGATATACTACATACAGGTGATCCTGACCCAAGATTTGAGCTAAGAAGACCTTCAAGCTACACATCTTCAGCTCCAGTTGTAACCAGTCCTGCAAAATAAAGCTTCTACCAGCACATCAATGACAAATCCTGCTGATACTTCTGGGGTGCCTTCAAATTCCAGCTTAGAGGCACAAAACTCAGATGAAGGAGCTTCAAATGTTGGAGAAAATGGTGGTGGTGAAAGTGATCAGGAATTTATTGATACTGATAACCACTCCATTGAAGACAACATCAATGATGTCACACACTCATTGGATCAAGTCACTCTTGATAAGTGTGCTGATATGGAAGGTGAATCTCCCTTGCCAGATCAGAATTTCTCAAATTTAGTCTGTCTAAGCAACTTGCTGTGATCCCTCAGCTAAGTATCCACAAGTCTCATCCTACCACAAACATCATTGGAGATGTTGATTCAGGGGTAAGAACAAGAGGACAAACCCATGATGCAAATGTTTGTCGTCACTCTTGTTTCTTGTCCCACATAGAGCCAAAGAAAATTGATGAGGCTCTAAAGGATGGAAGTTAGGTTGAAGCTATGCAAGAGGAGCTGCTTCAATTCTAAAGGCAAAAGGTTTGGAACCTATGTCCTCTTCCTCAAGGGAAGACTACCATAGGAACCAAATGGGTTTTCAGAAATAAGAAGGATGATAGAGGACTTGTCATCAAGAACAAGGCAAGACTAGTTGTTCAAGGGTATACAGAAGGAGAAGGAATTGACTACACATGTGTTTTCTCTCCTGTAGCAAGACTTGAAGCTGTTAGGATATTCCTAGCTTTTGCTGCATCCAAGAACTTCAAGGTCTACCAACTTGATGTCAAGTGTGTTTTTTTCTATCGGGTGATTGATGAAGAGGTGTATGTCAGACAACCACCTAGGTTTGCAGATCCTGATCAACCTAATTATGTCTGCAGGCTTGATAAAGCTCTTTATAGGTTGCACCAAGCACCAAGGAAGTGGTATGAGACTCTATCTCAGTATCTCTGTCAGCATGGCTACAAAAGGGGTACTATTGATGGAACTTTCTTCATCAAAGGAATAGGAAATGACATAATGCTAGTTTAAGTATATGTAGATGACATTATCTTTTGGTCAACTAATCCAAAGCTCTGCAAAGACTTTGAGAAGCTGATGAAGGACGGATTTGAAATGAGTGCCATGGGGGAACTTAATTGCTTTCTAGGAATTCAAGTGAAGCACGTTGACAATAGCATCTTCATAAGTCAGTCAAAGTATGTACAAGACATACTTAAAAGGTTCAACATGACTGATTGTAAGGTTGCTAAGACACACATAGCTAGGAACCACTCCCTTGGACCTGATCTTGAGGGGGAGTGTGTTGATGAACATCTCTACAGGGCAATGATTGGGTCTCTTATGTACCTCACAGCTAGCAGGCCTGATATCATGTTTGCTACATGCATTTGTGCAAGATATCAAGCCAACCCCAAGATGTCACACCTAGTTACTGTTAAAATAATTTTAAGATATCTCAAAGGTGCTCCATCACTTGGCCTTTGGTATCCAAAGAATTCTGACTTCAAATCTGTATGCTTATACAGATAGTGACTATGGTGGTTATAACATGACTGCAAAGTCTACATCAGGGCTTCATTACTTCTTTAGAATTCAACACCTGAATTCCTTGTGGGTTTATTTTTAACCCGTTAAGATTATTAACCCCTCTTTTATATATGTGGAATTCAACACCCGAATCTCTTGGGATTTCAACACCCGAAATCCTTGCATATATTTAACTCCTCTTTTCTATATATGTGGAATTCAACACCCGAACTCCTTGGGATTTCACCATCCGAAATCCTTACATATATTTTACTCCATTCCAAACTATCAATACACATACTTGGACCCGTAATCATATAAAACATTTCTCCCATAATCATATTTATCATAATAAATGAACATATATCACATGTATTTAAACATGTTTCATCTCCACATAATTCATACAAACTCATAATAAATAACACATACATCATGTAGTTAAATGTATAACATAAATTAGTTACGAGTCGGTGTACTTACCTCGTGTTATTAGTAACTTTAAATGTAGAAAAGAACTTGTTAATTACTGTGATCCAATCGTCACATCTCCTATGTTTCCTTGCTCAAGCCTCGCACACGAGTTTATACATATCTTCCTCCATTTAATTGTTGATAATGTTCATATATGTCTATGTATTTAGGCGGCAACCTCCAAACCGACTTCACCATATGATACTATATGTATTCTTTATTATTAATATTAAACAAGTATTTTTTTTTGAAAAATGTGAGACGACTTACAAGTCTTCAAAGTGAAGTTTGTTAAGTTGCTTTTATTACTTTAATACACACATATGTATGTAAACGTGGCATACAAATGGTGTATGTCACAATTACTTTTATTTTCATTTGTTATTATTATTATTATTATTAATCGTTTTGTTAAACGTCATTTAATTCAATAATAGTTTGACTCAAAACTAACTCGTTAAACACTTTTTTAAAATATATATTTTTGATATTTTATTTTTACCCATAAAACGGGATAATACAACTCTCCCCCACTTATTTAGGTTTCGTCCCAGAAACCTCTTTATACCTCAAATAATTCGGGGTAATATTTTCTCATTTCATCCTCGGCTTCCCATGTGGTATCAGAACCACGCCGATGTTTCCACTGTACTTTCACCTGACTTATTTCTTTATTTCGTAAATGCTTAACTTTACGATCATGAATCGCGATTGGCTTTTCTATGTAGTTAAGCTTTTCATCCACTTCTATTTCATTTAATGGCACGTGTGTCGTTTCATCAGATAAGCATTTTCGTAAATATGACACATGAAATGTGTTATGAATACCATTCAATTCTTCAGGTAATTCTAAACGATATGCCACTTGCCCCACCCGAGCAGTAATTCTAAACGGACCAATAAATTCTGGACTTAGCTTGCCGCGTTTACGAAAACGAATCACACCTTTCCATGGAGAGACTTTCAACATAACATAGTCTCCCACTTGAAATTCTATTGGTCGTCTACGTTTATCAGCATACGACTTTTGTCGATCTTGAGCCGCCTTTAAATGCATTCTGATTTGATCAATTTTTCATTCGTCGCTTCCACCACTTCTTTACTTGCAAGTTCTCTTTGACCGACTTCTCCCCAACATACGGGAGTGCGACACTTTCTGCCATATAACATTTCGAACTGGGGCATTCCAATGCTCGAATGGTAACTATTATTATAAGAGAACTCTACTAAGGGCAAATATTTGTCCCAACTACCACCAAAATCAATAATACATGCACGTAACATATTCGAGCATTTGAATCGTTCTTTCGCTTTGCCCATCTGTCTGTGGGTGATACACTGTGCTGATTAATAATTTGGTGCCCATTCCTTCTTGAAATTTCTTCCAAAATTTAGAAGTGAAACGTGTGTCTCTATCTGATACAATAGATAATGGTACACCATGCCTTGAGACCACCTCATTAACGTACACTTCTGCCATTCGTTCAGACGAATAGTTTTCACGAATGGGTATAAAGTGAGCATTTTTTGTCAGACGGTCGACAATTACCCATATCATGTCATGTCCTTTTGCAGTTTTAGGAAGTTTCGTCACGAGATCCATCGTAATATGCTCCCACTTCCATAATGGAATTTCTAGTGGTTGTATTTTACCATATGGCTTCTGATGTTCAGCTTTGACTTGTAAGCAAGTCAAACATTTTTCCACATATTTAGAAATATCTCTTTTCAATCTAGGCCAACAATACTCTTTCTTTAAATCGTTATACATCTTGGTTGCACCCGAATGAATTGGGTACTTTGATTTATGTGCCTTATCAAGAATCATTGTTTTGACTTTACAAGTCCAAGGAATCCAAATTCGTCCAAAACGAATTTTAATTCCTTTGTCATTTTCTTCAAAATATTGAACTTGACCAACAATTCTTCCGCGCTTCAAATTTTCCTTTTTTAATGCTTCTAGTTGTGCAACTTTAATTTGATCAAACAAGTCTGAATTCACAATCAGCTTATATGACTTTACTTTAATTGGGGTGTAACTCTCCTTTTGGCTTAAAGCATCAGCTACAACATTAGCTTTACCCGGATGATAAAGTATTTCACAGTCATAATCTTTGACCAGTTCTAACCATCGTCGTTGCCTCATATTCAATTCCTTCTGGTCAAAGAAATATTTCAAACTTTTATGATCAGTGTAGATAGTGCACTTCGTACCATACAAATAATGTCTCCAGATCTTCAACGCAAATACAACCGCAGCCAATTCAAGATCATGGTTGGGTAATTTGCTTCATGTGATTTCAATTGTCGTGAAGCATACGCTATTACCTTCCCTCTTTGCATAAGCACACAACCCAATCCGACATGTGAGGCATCCGAGTAAACTACGAAGTCTTCAGTTCCTTCCGGTAGTGTCAGGACAGGAGCTTTAGTTAACTTTTATTTTAAAAGTTGGAAAGCTTTTTCTTGTTCTGGGTTCCATTCAAATTTGGAATTCTTTCGAGTTAGCTTTGTCAACGAGGAAGCTATTTTCGAGAAATTCTGAATAAAACTCTGATAATAACCAGCTAAATCCAGAAAGCTTCTGACTTCATTTGGGGTCTTAGGAGGTGACCATTTCATAATAGTCTCTATTTTAGTGGGATCCACCAAAATACCCTCCACATTCACCACATGACCCAATACTTGGACTTCTCGAAGCCAGAATGCACATTTAGAAAATTTTACGTATAACTTCTCTTTTCTTAGTACATTGAGAACCTCACAAAGATGTTGAGCGTGATCTTCTTCGGTTCGTGAATAAATAAGAATATCATCGATAAAAACGATGACAGAACGATCAAGCATGGGTTTACATACTTGATTCATAAGATCCATGAAAACCGCTGGAGCATTAGTTAGACCAAATGGCATCACAACGAATTCATAGTGCCCATAACGAGTACGAAAAGCTGTCTTAGGTACATCTTCTTCTCGTACCTTAACTTGATGATAACCTGACCTTAAATCGATCTTTGAGAACCAGCTAGCGCCTTGTAGTTGGTCAAAAAGATCATCAATTCTAGGCAAAGGGTACCTATTCTTGATGGCCAGTTTATTCAATTCAAGGTAATCGATGCACATACGCATGCTACCGTCCTTCTTTTTAACGAATAATATAGGCGCGCCCCAAGGTGAAACACTTGGGCGAATGAAACCTTTATCCAACAGATCTTGGAGTTAAGACATCAATTCTTTCATCTCATTGGGTGCTAATCCATACGGCGATTTAGCAACAGGTTTAGCTCTAGGAACTAAATCGATTTCGAATTCGATTTCCCTTGTTGGAGGAACACCTGGAAGCTTGTCAGAAAAAATGTCTGGGAATTCTTTCACTACAGGGACTTCATCAAGTTTCTTCTCTTTAAACTATCAATACTCATACTTGGACCGTAAACATATAAATATTTTCTTCATAATCATGTTTATCATAATAAATAAACATATCACATGTATTTAGACATGTTTCATCTCCAATAAATAATACATACAAACTCATAATAAATAACACATATATCATGTAATTAAACGTATAACAAAAAATTAGTTACGGGTCAGTATACTTACTTTCTTAAAAGATAACTCGTTAAATATGCAGACGAAGCCGTCTTCAAATTGCCTCACAATTCTTATATTCAATTGCTCAACTCTTACTCTTGCCAATCTATACATAAAATTCTTAGTTTTGTATCTTGTTTCTTTTTCTTTCTCATTTGAAGATATAGGTGTACATATAATAAGAATGAACAAATTTTATCCAAGTATGACACCTAGCTTCTTTACAAATATGGCTTCATTTAGTTGTTTGACTCATTAATTTAATTAATATATTAATTTCCATGACCGCCTCTTCCATTGTCATTTTTATTTAATTTCAAGAATTATACTTATTATTATTATTATTATTATTATTATTATTATTATTATTATTATTATTATTATTATTATTATTATTATTATTATTATTATTATTATTATTATTATTATTATTATTATTATTATTATTATTAAACAAAATCAACACTCGTTTAAACATAACTTAATTCAATAATAATATAACCCAAAACTACAATCCTTGTGTCTGCATTAACTGCTGAGGCTGAATACATTGCTACTGCAAGCTGCTATGCTCAAGTGCTTTGGATTCAAAATCAGATGCTGGACTATGGATTCAATTTCAAGGAGACTCCCATCCACATAGACAATAACAATGCTATCTCAATCACAGAAAATCCTGTGCAGCACTCAAGGACAAAGCATATCAATATCAGGTATCATTTGATTAGAGATAACTTTGAAAAGGGATTAATCAAACTAGTCAAAGTTAATACAAATGAACAATATGCTGATCTGTTCACCAAAGATTTTGATGAGCAGAGATTTAAATATCTTGTATCAGCTATTGGGATGGTTAACTTTGAATAGCTTTTCTTAAAACTTAATCATATTTATTTCTAAAACCTGTGTGTCCTAAGTTATCTATTATATCACCTTCATAAGCCCTTGTTTTCTTTGGAAGAAAATCTTTTCAAAAGGCTTATGAAGGTGATATAATAGATAACTTAGGACACACAGGTTTTAGAAATAAATATGATTAATTTTTAAGAAAAGCTATTCAAAGTTAATCATCCCAATAGCTGATACAAGATATTTAAATCTATGCTTATTAAAAGCTTTGGTGAACAGATCAGCATATTGTTCATTTGTGTTAACTTTGACTAGTTTGATTAATCCCTTTTCAAAGTTTTCTCTAATCAAATGTTACCTGATATTTATATGCTTTGTCCTTGAGTGCTGCACAGGATTCTCTGTGATGGAGATAGCACTATTGTTGTCTATGTGGATGGGAGTCTCTTTAAAGTTAAATCCATAGTCCAGCATCTGATTTTGAATCCCAAGCACTTGAGCACAGCAACTTGCAGCAGTAATGTATTCAGCCTTAGCAGTTGATGCAGACACACAGGATTGTTTCTTGCATTGCCAGAAGACTACTCTTCCACCAAGAAATTGACATCCCCCTGATATAGACTTTGCAGTCATGTTGCAACCACCATAGTCACTATCTGTATAAGCATACAGATTAAAGTCAGAATTCTTTGGATACCAATGGCCAAGTGATGGAGCACCTTTGAGATATCTTAAAATTCTTTTGACAGTGACCAGGTTGACATCTTGGGGTTGGCTTGATATCTTGCACAAATGCATGTAGCAAACATGATATCTGGCCTGCTAGCTGTGAGGTACATAAGAGACCCAATCATTGCCCTATAGAGATGTTCATCAACACACTTCCCCTCAAGATCAGGTCCAAGGAAGTGATTTCTGGCTATGGAAGTCTTAGCAACCTTACAGTCAGTCATGTTAAACCTTTTAAGTATGTCATGTACATACTTTACCTGACTTATGAAGATGCCATTGTCAACTTGCTTCACTTGAATTCCTAGAAAAAATTTAATTCCCCCATGGCACTCATTTCAAACCTGTCCTTCATCAGCTTCTCAAAGTCTTTGCAGAGCTTTGGATTAGTTGACCCAAAGATAATGTCATCTGCATATACTTGAACTAGCATTATGTCATTTCTTGTTCCTTTGATGAAGAGAGTTCCATCTATAGTACCTCTTTGTAGCCATGTTGACAGAGATACTGAGATAGAGTCTCATACCACTTTCTTGGTTCTTGGTACAACTCATATAGAGCTTTATCAAGCCTGCAGACATAATCAGGATGATCAGGATCTGCAAACCCAAGTGGTTGTCTGACATACACCTCTTCATCAATCACCCCATAAAGAAAAGCACACTTGACATCAAGTTTGTAGACCTTGAAATTCTTGGATGCAGCAAAAGCTAGGAATATTCTAACAGCTTCAAGTCTTGCCACAGGAGCAAAAACAACTGTATAGTCAATTCCTTCTTCTTGAGTATATCCTTGAACAACTAGTCTTGCCTTGTTTTTGATGACAAGTCCTCTATCATCCTTCTTGTTCCTAAAAACCCATTTGGTTCCTATGGTAGTCTTCCCTTGAGGAAGAGGACATAGGTTCCAAACCTTTTGCCTTTTGAATTAAAGCAACTCTTCTTGCATAGCTTCAACCCAACTTCCATCCTTTAGATCCTCATCAATTTTCTTTGGCTCTATCTGGGACAAGAAACAAGAGTGAAGACAAACATTTGCTTCATGGGTTTGTCCTCTTGTTCTCACCACTGAATCAACATCTCCAATGATGTTTGTGGTAGGATGAGACTTGTGGATCCTTAGTTGAGGGATCACAACAAGTTGTTTAGATAGATCTAGATTTGAAAATTTTTGATCTGGCAAAGAAGATTCACCCTCCACATCACCACACTTATCAAGATTGACTTGATCCAATGAGTGTGTGACATCATTGATGTTGTCTTCAATGTAGTGGTTATCAGCATCAAGAAATTCTTGATCACTTTCACCACCACCATTTTCTCTAACATTTGAAGCTCCTTCTTCTGAGTTTTGTGCCTCTAAGCTGGAATTTGAAGGCACCTAGAAGCATCAGCAGGATTTGTCATTGATGTGCTGGTAGAAGCTTCATTTGTAGGAATAGTTACCACTAGAGCTGAAGATGTGTAACTTGAAGGTCTTCTGAGCTTAAATCTTGGGTTAGGATCACCTGTTGGTAATATATCTGTAGATCCTGAAACATTCTCACAAGATTTGTTAAAACAGTTGGTAACTAAATCAAGATCAAATAGCCAATCCGGACCAGAACCTTTCACACTGGGAGTGTGCTCATTGAAAGTCATATTGGGTGACTCCTCAACTACTCTAGTTCTGAGATTGTATACTCTATAAGCTTTAGCTTGAGAAGAGTATCCAATAAAGTGTCCATCATCTGATTTCTCAGCAAACAAGGCAAATTGATCCTTGGTATTCAAGATGGTGCAAGGACATCCAAATGACCTGAGAAAACGAATGAAGGGTTTTCTCTTGTGCCAAAGTTCATAAGGAGTCTTACCATGTGTCTTAACAACTAAAACTCTATTTTGCACATAGCAAGCAGTGTTCACTGCCTCTGCCCAGAAGGTGATGGGCAGTTTATAGTTAGACAACATAGTTCTTGCAGTTTCAATTAGTGTCCTGTTTCTCCTCTCAGCAACACCATTTTGCTGAGAAGTCCTGGGAGCAGTATATTGTCTTGTAATACCTTTTTCATCACAAAATATATCAAGGATTTGATTCTTGAATTCAGTTCCTGGATCACATCTTATAGTTTTGACCTTGTGATCACATTGATTCTCAATCTTTATGATGAAATTATTCAGAATCTCAGGAGTCTCATCCTTAGTTCTAAGAAAGAAGACCAAAGTGAATCTTGTAAAATCATCTGTGATCACCAAACAATAAGAGGTCCTTCCTAGACTCATTACACTGGTGGGGCCAAAGAGATCCATATGTAATAAGTGTAGGGGATTAATGATGATGTTTCTTTGCTTTGGCTTGTGAGATACCTTGTGTTGCTTCCCTTTTAGGCATGCAACACAGTGATCATTACTTGTAAACTCTTTCTTTGGTATTCCAGTTACCAAATCATTCTTAATTAATTTATTCATGTTTTTAAAGTTTAGGTGGCACATTCTTTTATGCCAGAGGAAAGATTCATCAGTATTTGCTTTAGATAGAAAGCATGAAACTTCTCCTGATGGAGATGTTTCTTGCAAGTCCATCTTGTACATGTTCCCTTTTCTAGGGGCTCTGAGCAAGATGTGCTCATGAGGAATGACCACCCCGGGCCTGAGAACAATACACTCATGCTCAGTAAAGAGCATGTTATGACTCTGATCACAAAATTGGGATACACTCAGAAGATTGTACCCAAGCTCCTTGACAAAGTTTACCTTCTCAATGCTAAGCTTACCATTTGTGACCTTGCCCCTTCCAATAATGTAACCTCCTGCATCTCCTCCAAAAGCAACTGGTCCTCCATCAATTCTTTCAAACTTTTGGAGTAGTGACCTATTACCTGTCATGTGCCTGGAACAGCCATTATCAATGATCCATAAATTTCTGTTTGTCTTGAGCTGTCCCTGCACAAAAGAGATGATTAGTTACATTTGGAAACCCAAGCCTCATTGGTCTTGGGGTCATCAAAAGAAGTTGAAGACAATGCAACAGTAATTGATCCTATAGTCATGCTAGAGGGATCATTTGTTGATGTTGATGAAGAACTTTCAGCCACTTGGTCTTTCTTTGACTTCCATACCACCTTTGGAAGCTTAGACTTGACCTTAAATGTTTTGAAAGTTTTGATGACTTCGGAAGTTTTGATGACTGGCCCTTCGGAAGATCTTGCTTTCATGGGCTTCAGTGCTTCGGAAGTATTCCTTTCTTTCGAGACCAAATTTTCTTCCGAAGGCAAGTTTCCACTTGTCTTCTTCTTCATTTTGGAGCTTCCGAAGGAAACAGATTTTCCTTTCGAAGCTTGCTTATTCTTCTCCAAACTCATAGAAGTTTCTTTCTTGTTCATGTGGAGAGTACTCCTTGGATTGTAAACACAATCTTTAGCAAGATGAGAGGTACTCCCACACATAACACAATCCGTTTTCTTCCTTCTAGGAGTTCTTCTTTGTGAACAAGGCTGAACTTGATCACTTTCCTTCTCTATCTTCACCTTTGCAGATGCTGTGGCAATTCTTGTGGGGTTAGAACTACCTTTTGAGTAGGATGGTTCAGGTTGTACAGCAGCAATGCACAATTGATCAGCCTTCTTCCTGATGATGGGATGATTTGGACATGAACTAGAACTCTTGTTGATGGAGTTCAAGTTTGTGTTTTCAGCCTTTACCATTTCAAATCCTGTAGAGATGAAGACTTGTTTCTGTGCAGAATTGAAGGTAGCCTTGATCTCTTGAGCCTTTTTGAACTTTCTTTTGGCCTTCCTGATCAAGTTCTTTCTTCTTGACTTGGTCATCCCAACAACTTTGCTCTCCTCAGAGGGATGGTGACCCTTCTTAGAATGCTCTTCTTCACTCTTCTCAGAGCCATTCTCCACCATCTCCTCTTCATCCTCTTAAGTCATAGGATCTATGAGGGGAAGCTCATCTTCACAAGTTTCACACCTTGGAGATCTTACAGACAAGATTGTGTGTGGAGGAGCTATCTCACAAGATCATAGTCCCTGTTTATTTTGATAACAAACTTTTGCATGCAACGATGAGGATATTATGTTCTTGAAGGTCTCTTCTTCAAGAACACATTTTTCTGCCTTGGCTTTGCTGATCACAAGCTCAGCCTGGCATTCAGTTAATTTAGTAATGAGATCTTTGATCTGAGTCTTGTAGTTTGTATGCTCATGTTTAAGAGTTAAAATGGTTTTCTCTATGTCCTCTATCTTTAGTTTATAATCATTTTCAGCTCTTTTAAAATCAGCTTTTAAAATATTTAAGGACTCAAGGTCAGATCTCATTTCTAAATTATAACAATGCATTCTGGGGGGCAAAATATTTAAAATCACCTGTATCTATTAACTTTAGCAATACATTCAGGAGTACAAAGATGTTCCAATACCTTGGCTTCATCATGGTCTGCCATGAGTGCTTGGTTTGGAGATGCATCTTCTACTTGAAAGCTCTAGTCAAAGCCTCCTTCTTCAACAGCAACTGCAGCTTGCTGCTTTGGCTTCTCATTCTGGGGGGCTTTCTCAGTGGAGTTTGGTCTGGTTTGTGCTTGGCCACCATTTGTCCTTGGTTCCTTAATCTTGCAAAGTGTCCCATCTGGTTACAGTTGTAACACTTTACTTTGCTTTTGTCCAGCCCAAACTTTCCACTGGCTGCATCGCTTGGAAACTTTCTCCATGTCCTCTTGTAGAACTTCTTGGCTCTGTGAGTGAGAGGAGCCATCTACTGGACTATCTCCATGTACTTCAAATCATCTGGATGGATACAATCCAAATCTTCAAGAGTGAAGAGAAAGTTGCCTGAAGTTTCATCAGTAGAGACAAAGGCATGAGAAGAACTTGTCTCTTGGATAGGACTTCCTTGAGTGTAGCTTTCCCTTGGAGTCTCTGGGAAGGTGATGAAACGGCCCTTTTGTGAGTTGTTAGGGAAGCATATAAGATGATGCTGTGGTTCAATGCTTTCCCTTTCAACCACATAGAGAGCTGAACTCAGTTGATTGCTGGAGTTACCAGATGAGTTTTGCATGTTCATCTCCATCTGGTAGCCACTAAGAATACCATACAACTCTGTGAGAGTAAGAGTCTTAAGGTTCTCAGTCCTCTTGATAACAACACAATAATGTGTCCATTGTCTAGGAAGAGAGGACATAAACTTCCTTAAAATGTCCCTGTTTTCAAGAGTTACTCAAACATCCATTAGAGTATCCACAATCTCAACATACCTAAAGTATTGTTGAGTCATGGTTTCACCTGCCTTGAAGGTGAAGTTTTCAAACTGCTGCTTCAGGAGATCCTTCTTGTTCTCTTTTGCTTCAGTAGACCCCTCATACATCAGCTTCAGTGCTTCCCATAGTTGCTTCGCAGTTTTGCACTTCTTGAAGCCTCTATAGATGGAGTTTGGAAGAGCAGTTTGAAGGGCTGTCATGGCTTTTTGATCAATCTCTATTCTCTTTCTATCTGCTTCAGATTAATCAGCCATAGCCTTAGGAATCATACCACCACCAGTAGCAGAAGTGGTGCTTGGTATGTAAGGTCCTTCAACAACAGAGTCCCACATCCTGGAGTCTTGAGACTTGATGAAGCCTTCCATTCATTGACACCAAGTATCAAAGTCTTCAGGAGTGATCAATGGAGACTTTGTCATAGTTCCAGTTTCCATATCAGCTTTGGTTATAGCTCCCATTTGAGTTGTTAAGTATTTTGTGTGTGTGAGGGATCTTAAGATGGTGAGATCTTATATCAAGAGCCTAAAATGCTCTGATACCAAATGCAGGACCGGTGAAGGGTGTGCACTTACAACACAACAACACAATGAGGAGAGTTTCTTAGAACACTTAACAAATCAAATAGGGAACTAGTTAACTTGTTAATGAAAGATGCTAAGAACACAAGTAAAAGTGAGACAGAACAAGATTGCAAAACAACACAAGTATTTGGTTTTCAAGAATGCTGTATATTGCTTCTCAAGTTCTATTACAAGTTACAAAGCATCGATAGAAAATTACAAGTACTTGAGATACTTTATACTACATCCTACAGCCAGCCATACTTTAAAATCAAATGTAGAGTCAAAAGGCATATCTGCCTTTTGACTTGTGACTATAACATGCCATAGCTCACATCCTAATATATTACAAAAAGGATAAAAGTACATAAAGTAGAAAGCATGGACTCAAGACCTCATTGTACAGTTACCAAAAGCATGGACCTTTCACCAACTCATGTAAGTTGGTGACTTTATAGAGTTGCAGGGGAAAGGTGGTCCAGCTTTATGTTAAAGTACATCAGATAAAGGCATATCTCTAAAAGTCTTCGGAAGAAATCTGTCTTCACTCTTTGGCTTCGGAAGACTTTGTCTTTGAAGCTTCGGAAGACTTCACTTTTGGCTTCGGAAGATATTGGTCTTGGCTTCGGAAGATTTACACTTAAAATATTTCTAGTGCATGGTGTAAAACTTCTGAAGCATTTCTACTTCTGTTCTTTAGTGCATGCTTGCAAAGAGACTTTGGATGTTTTGGCTGCATCAGATTTATAGGAATCCTTACAGAAAGCTACACTCAAGGAAGTCCTTTCCAAGAGACAAGTTCTTCTCATGCCTTTGTCTCTGTTGATGAAACCACATGCAACTTTCTCTTCACCCTTGATGACCTGGACTATATCCATCCAGATGACCTGGAGTACATGGAGTTAGTCCAGCAGATGGCTCTTCTCACTCACAGAGCCAAGAAGTTCTACAAGAGGACAGGGAGGAAGTTTCCAAGCAATGTAGCCAGTGGAAAGTTTGGACTAGATAAAAGCAAAGTAAAGTGTTACAAGTGTAACCAGATGGGACCCTTTGCAAGGGAGTGTAAGGCACCAAGGAAAAATGGTGGCCAAACACAAAACAGACCAAACTACACTGAGAAAGCCCCCCAAGAATGAGAAGCCAAAGTAACAAGCTGCAGTTGCTGTTGAAGAAGGAGGCTTTGACTGGAGCTTTCAGGTAGAAGATGCATCTCCAAACTAAGCACTCATGACAGACCATGGTGAAGCCAAGGTATTGGAACATCTTTATACTCCTGAATGCATTGCTAAAGTTAATAGATACAGGTCCTATAACTTAAATATGAGATATGATCTTGAGTCCTTGAATATCTTAAAAGCTAATTTTAAGAGAGCTGAAAATGATTATAAACTAAAGATAGAGGAACTAGAGAAAACCATTTTAACTCTTAAACATGAGCACACAAACTACAGGACTCAGATCAAAGACCTCATTACTAAGTTAACTGAATGCCAGGCTGAGCTTGTGATCAGCAAAGCCAAGGTAGAAAAATGTGTTCTTGAAGAAGAGACCTTCAAGAACATAATATCCTCATCCTTGCATGCAAAAGTTTGTTATAAAAATAAGCAGGGACTGGATCTTGTGAGATAGCTCCTCCACACACAATCTTGTCTGTAAGATCTCCTAGGTATGGAACTTGTGAAGATGAGCTCCCCCTCATAGACCCTATGACTGAAGAGGATGAAGAGGAGATGGTGGAGAATGGCTCTGAGACGAGTGAAGAAGAGCATTCTAAGAAGGGTCACCATCCCTCTGAGGAGAGCAAAGCTGTTGGGATGACCAAGTCAAAGAGAAAGAACTTGATCAGAATGGCCAAAAGAAAGTCCAAGAAGGCTCAAGAGATCAAGGCCACCTTCAATTTTGCACAGAAACAAGTCTTCATCTCTGCAGGATTTGAAGTGGTGAAGGCTGAAGACACCAACTTGAACTCCATCAACAAGAGTTCAGGTTCATGTCCAAATCATCCTATTATCAAAAAGAAGGCTGATCGGTTTTGCACCACTGCTGTACAACCTGAACCATCCAGTTCCAAATGTAGTTCTTTCCCCACAGGAATTGCCACAGCATCTGCAAAGATGAAGATAGGGAAGGAAAATGATCAAGTTCAGCCTTGTTCACAAAAGAAAACTCCTAGAAGAAAGAAAATGGAATGTGTTATGTGTGGGAGTACCTCTCATCTTTCTAAGGATTATGTTTACAATCCAAAGAGTACTCTCCACATGACTAAGAAAGAAACTTCTAAGAGTTTGGAGAAAAAGAAGCAAACTCCGAAAGGAAAATCTTTTTCCTTCGGAAGCTCCAAAATGAAGAAGAAGACAAGTGGAAACTTGCCTTCGGAAGAAATTTTGGTCTCGGAAGAAAGGAATACTTCCGAAGCACTGAAGCCTGCTGCAGTGAAAGCAAGATCTTCCGAAGGTCCAGTCATCAAAACTTCCGAAGTATTGAAGGTCAAGTCTAAGCTTCCAAAGGTGGTGTGGAAGTCAAAGAAAGACCAAGTGGCTGAAAGTTCTTCATCAACATCAGCAAATGATCCTTCTAGCATGACTATAAGATCAATTACTGTTGCATTGTCTTCAAATTCTTTTGATGAGCCCAAAACCAATGAGGCTTGGGTTTCCAAATGTAACTAACCATCTCTTTTATGCAGGAATAGCTCAAGACAAACAGAAATGTATAGATCATTGATAGTGACTGTTCCAGGCACATGACAGGCAATTGGTCAATACTCCAAAAGTTTGAAAGAATTGATGGAGGACCAGTTGCTTTTGGAAGAGATGCAGGAGGTTACATTACTGGAAGCGACAAGGTAACAAATGGTAAGCTCAGCATTGAGAAGGTAAACTTTGTCAAGGAGTTTGGGTACAATCTTCTCAGTGTATCCTAATTTTGTGATCAGAGTCATAACATGCTCTTCACTAATCATGAGTGCATTGTTTCAAGGCCCTGATTGTTCATTCCTCATGAGCATATCCTGCTCATAGCCCCCACGAAAGGGAACATGTACAAGATGGATTTGCAAGAAACATCTCCCTCAGGAGAAGTTTCATGCTTTCTATCTAATGCAAATAATGATAAGTCTTTCCTCTGGCATAAAAGAATGTGCCATGTAAACTTTAAAAACATAAATAATTTAATTAAGAATGATTTGGTAACTTGAATACCAAAGAAAGAGTTTACAAGTGATGACCACTGTGTTGCATGCCTGAAGGGGAAGCAACACAAGGTATCTTACAAGCCAAAGGAAAGAAATTCCATCATCAATCCCCTACACTTATTACATATGGATCGCTTTGGCCCCACTAGTGTAATGAGTCTAGGAAGGATCTCTTATTGTTTGGTGATCACAAATGACTTTACAAGATTCGTTTGGGTTTTCTTCTTAGAACTAAGGATGAGACCCCTGAGATTGTAAAGAATTTCATCTTAAAGATTGAGAATCAATGTGATCACAAGGTCAAAACCATAAGATGTGATCAAGGGACTGAGTTCAAGAATCAAATCCTTGATACATTTTGTGATGAAAAAGGAATTACAAGACAATAGTGCTCTTAGGACTCTGAGTTAGCAGAGAAACCATTGTCCAATCCCTCCAACTCCGAGGTAGCTGCTCACATCAGGAATCATCTGAGCAGCCTTTATCTGGCTGGCATGAATGCAAGAGTCAAGATTGAAGAAGGGTTGAAGATGAGAGAGAAGGAAGAAAGGGAAGGGTCAGCAACCAAAGGCAAAGCCTTTCTATAAATGGTTAAAGTCACTGAATTGGAATCCATAGTTAGATGGGAGTATGATTACAACTCCCGTTAACTAACTCTCTTCCGAGGGCCACAACAGAGGGTACACATCATTCAAAGTGATAGACTAGATCTCCTGTCTACGAATGATCTGTACAAACTTCTCAGCATCACATATGGGAAGAACAAGGAAACAGATAAGTATTTTCTCTTCTTGGTGCTGAAAGTTTTAAGAAATAGAAACAGGTGAGGTTTTGGTAGCATCAGCCTAGGGGAGTTTGTTGGATCAAGTAAGGCTTGTGCAACCAAAACAAACACTCAGACAGTTTTGGTGCAACTGATGAAGAACTTCCAAAGGCAAAAGCAGAACTTCCGAAGGAAAATGCTGAGCTTCCGAAGGTCAAGTCTGAAAGAGCTTCCAAAGAGGAACTCTAACTTCCAAAGACAAAGTCTTCTTTCTTCCAAACTTCAACACTTAAAAGAATTCAAGACAATGACTTTCGAAGCATGAAGGCCTGAAAAACAACTCAAGCCACGAAAGAAGTAGCCTCTTCCGAAGTATAAGTGGCTTCGGAAGAACTTGTTCTTTTGAAGCCAATTAACATTCGGAAGAACCTACTATGAACCAGTTGACATAAGTATGGTCCCTTTGACACTCCGCTGCAAATCTCAGGGATACTACATGGTACTTTTCCCATGCCCATGTAGTTGACCATACTTTATTCCACCATTCATTTCTTATCAGTTAGTACAGTTACAAACTTTAGTTGGTGACAAAAGGTAAGTCATGGACATGTCATGACTACCAAATCTTAGATAGTATTTTATCTAAGATACCTTACTTCTAGTAATGTAGTATTTGTCTAGTCGTAAGTTCCAGCTAGTACCAAAGTATATCTGGCTGTAGATAGTAGTATATATAGTTTCTTATTGCAACCATGCATCATGCTTGTAAAAGTCTTGTAACACTTTGAGTTGAGAAGTAATAAATACAAGTATCTTGAAAAAACCATTCTCTTGTGTTTTGTGTATTTATACTTAGTATATTATTATCAATTCTTAGAGGATTCTACATCATCATCTATTCGAGTGAGACTTAGTGAATTTGAGAGACCATAATTGTATTGAGTGAACAAACCCGATCCTGCAGTTATTTGTGTTGGTGTTGGCTGATATTTGTATTGAGGTTAGGCGGTGTGGAGGGAGAGGGGATTTTTCTATTTTGCTACAACGAACTCTGAGCATCCGGCCACTCCTTCTACTACCTATGCGAGAGGGGTTTTAGATTGTTATGGAGGGAGAGGGGAGTCGTTGCCGCCTCTGCCGCCATCGGGCGTTGAAGGGGAAGTTGGTGTGCAAACCGGCCATCGTTTGGCCTCCATCGGTGATGGTTGTACCGTACCCGCAGTGTGTGCGCAGTCGTAGTTAGGGTTTGCGCCGCAGCGTGTGGTTGGTGGTTGTTAGGGTTTGTTTAGGGAAGGGGTACCCTAGGATCTATCATACCAGTGTACTGGTGACGGCCCCATCGCCACAGTGTTTGCATGGTGGTTGTTGAGGTTTGTTTGCCCAAATCGAACCGTTGTTGGTTGGTGTTCCCCTTTCCATGACCCGATTTGTGGCGGCGGTTCTCTGCGGAGAAGAAGGAGCAGGTAGGCTGAACCTTTTTCCATCCACATCATTTATCAATAATACACCATGTTTTGGTGTTTATGAGTCGAAGATGATGGCAACCCATCATCTGAGACCCGTGTACCTCTGTTACTTTTAGTTGATTGTTTGAAATTTTTGGAGTCCTATTTTCGTATGCTTCTAGTTTCTTGGTTATTGCTATGATGATTGTGGCTGAGTGGTTGATTGGCATGGCATACTCGGTGAAGGCAAGTGTGGTGTTCTGCACTTGCCACCTGTGTTGCAGCCATGTTAACCGAAAACCCAGATCTGACCCAAAAAATATATTTTTTTGGAAACCAAACGTTAACTTGAGATCAATAAAGATGTTCGTTTATGTCTGTTATTTCGATCAAACTCAACTTCGCTTAAAAAAGGTTATGATAGTAAAAACAATGTGTTTATCTGAGCCTTGGTTCGATTTTCTCCGTTTTAAAGATGCGCAACGCGCGTCGGGGTATCATTCCTAGTTATATAAAAACTGCAGCAAAAACTAGATTTTATCAATATCAAGGAAAGCAAAATCTTATAAAAATACAAATAAAACCAATAGAAGTCAAACCAAAAGACATACACTACTAAATGATAGTCAAATACAAACACATCTAGATTCCACTAATACCTATACAAAAGTATTTGTCTAACTACAACACCATACTATAAAGAAATCTACATATTATATCTATTTTTTTCAAATACCTTTCTAAAAAACCATTTCATGATGTTTTCGACTAACTCGTCAGTCTCCTTTGTGTGACATAGGATCCAGTTGACTTCCAAATCTAAAAAGGAAAACAAAAAGAATTAAGTGTAACGAGACATGAATTAATATAAACTTAATTAGTGTTACAAACCCGAATTTTCTAAACTAATAATAAAACATATTCGAATCACATATTTATAACCCGAAACCCAAATACTATAAACCCAATAATCATGAAACCCGAACAACTCATACCGATTAAAAACAAAACCCTTATAATAAATATATAATTTGTAAACAAAATACTTATGTTGTTAGGAAATTCAATTGCTTTATGAAGAGGAACTTGAACATGTGTCTTATATTCCTAACCTCCTGATTGTTGTTTAACATGCATTAAATTAACAAAAGATTCAAAAACAAAATAATCACTAAATTATCTAACTAATATAAGAGATTCTGTCCAACTAAAAATAGAAACTATATACCCCCATCGTTTTTCATTGAAATTGACCCTTAAAAGTAATTTCAATTACTTTTGAAAGAGCATAATTTTCTTTTTTTCTTTGGCCCTTAAGAGAATTCAAAATATATCCTTGTCGTTTTTTAGGGGAAATGATAAACAATACCCAATGAGAACTATAAAAAGAGATTAAAAATAATTAACATTAAATTATTAGCAAAATGAAGAAAATAAATTAAAATAGACTAAAAATTAATAACATTGTACCTGTTAAAATGTAAGGCCCCGTTCCCGGGACGCTTACAGTTAGATCCTCATCGCACATAAAACATATAATTACATTTAACTTTCATAAAACATCGCAGCGGAATTATCAAAATAGACATCTCATTTCATAATAAAAGCTTTTGCCAAATAATACATCGTTGACCAGTTACATAATACATTGTAGCATTACATCACAAAAGCCTTATATAAATGGATGTCATCCCAAAAGAGCTGAGTAGCCTCGTAGCGCCATCCTCATCAACATTACCTGCCAACTGGAAACACATAAAAAGTCAGCGTTGCTGAGTGAGTTCTAGTCTTATAATAACACATACTTTACTTTCATTAAAACCGTTCGTTACTTTTGCATGATCACACATCATACGTACACGTAGATAATATCATTATTATCTTCTTCGTTCGTTCATTCATCATTACATCTTTTCTTGCGCATTTGATATCTTCCGTACTATAACCATGTGCTATACCCCAAACTATATGGCTACTGGGCCGAAGTCTATAAATAGACAGCTAAACATGGTGCCGCAGTACCGGGGTAAGCGGTAGAGGTTCTATACAAATGGTCGGTCACAAAGACGGACCCCAATGTGCATCCTCTCGGGGTAGCGAACCCGCACACCGTTGGGCTAACACCTTATAATTGGTGTGTCCCGATATCCAATGCTTGCAAGACTTTCATTACTTTCGTTCATTTATACATGCATTCAATTCATGTTCCCCTTTTCATCATCTTTCACTTTACGTTACATAATACTTTCAATTCATTCATTAACGTAACATGTAAAGCCACAGGAAAGATAAACATTCATCATAATCAGGAACATCAACAAACACAATCATCAACATCATACAAGGCAATATCATGCATACATAACATACATCATGCATAAATATGCAACATCATCATCATCATGCCCAACATACCCTCTAAGGTCTCAACAGTCATCTTACATGAACTTACGGGAATCTCCATGTCAAAACCTACATCTGCACTTTCCCCCCGAAAGTCAGTAATTAAACTACACTTTTATCCGGGTACAACAACCCTACTTGGGCGTATGGACACCCTTCAGTCGCATGGCTTCCGGGCGACTGAACATCATGCGACTGGACCAATGCGGATGAACACCTATGCGGATGAACACCCAGTCGTGTGAATGGACCTCATGCGGATGAACACCCAAGTGAATGAACACCCATGTGAATGACCTCATGTGGATGAAAGTAATGCGAATGAGCACCTATGCGACTGGCCCCCAATCGTACGAATAAACCCTCAATCGTGCGAATGAACCCTCAATCGTGCGAATGAACCCTCAATCGTGAGAATGAACCTCAATCGCACCCCAGTCGGCCGTATGGCCTCTAGTCGGTCGCCTAGCCCTAGCTGATGTAGAATGGAGTTCATCCCGAACCCAATCTACCATTTTCGACCTCCAAGCTTATCCAAACCCATTCTAAGCCTAAATCAACCATCCCAAACCTTAGGAATGCATACCACAACACCATTTAAGCACACACAAGCCCGAAAACAAACTCCAAACGCATCACACGCAAACACACCCAAATGGGTCAAATGCACACACATACAAAACGGGTTTTCTATGTGTTCCATCCCCAAAATCATTTGAAAACATGTAAAAGAGGGGTCCTAGAACTCACACAAACGACCACAACGAGAAGAGCTTCGATTGGACTCGCTACACGACGATTTTGCCCGCTAGAATCCACTCGAACCAACCTTTTCTTCTCTTTTTCTCTCTTCTTCTTCTCCTCTCTTTCTTGGCTAAAAATGTGGGTGTGGGGAGAGGGTAAGGACTGCCCTCTCCCTCAAATGCCTCCAAGCACCCAACTTTCTCTCGTTGGCGAGTTTGGTTCCTCGACTTTGGACTTTATTTCTCTTTCTTCATTCGTCGGCTTCAAAATAAATAAATAACCTAGTGTTACAAGTCCACCCCCCTTAAATAGGTTTCGTCCCCGAAACCTGTTATTCCTTAATAAAATGTGGGTAATGTTGCCTCATCTCTTCTTCAGTCTCCCACGTTGACTCGGATCCTTTCCTGTGCTTCCATTGTACACGCACAAGAGGATCCGTTTTATTCCTCAACCTCTTCTCTTTTCGATCGATGATTGCCACTGGTTGCTCCACATAATTGAGCCGTTCGTCTACTTTGATATCCCCCAGTGGAACAATCATATCTTCATCTGCCAAGTACTTCCTTAGATGAGATACATGGAATGTCGGGTGAATTCCACTTAACTCATCCGGTAACACCAGTCTATAGGCCACCTCTCCTACTCGAGCAATGATTCGGAAAGGGCCTATGTACCTAGGGCTCAACTTGCCCCGCTTTCGAAAACGAATGATACCCTTCCAAGGTGAGACCTTCAACATAACCCGGTCACCCACCTGGAACTCAATCGCTCTTCGTCGTTTATCAGCATACGACTTCTGTCTATCTTTGGCTGCCTTCATGAAGGCTTTGATCTTTTCAAGCTTCTCAGATGTAGCCTCGATCACCTTGACGCTCCCTAACTCCTTCTGACCAATATCACCCCAACAAACGGGTGTTCTGCATCTCCTACTGTATAGAATCTTATATGGGGGCATACCAATGCTGGCATGATAACTGTTGTTGTACGAGAATTCAGCTAACGGTAAGTGGTCATCCCAACTTCCTCCGAAATCTATAACACATGTCCGAAGCATGTCCTCCAATGTCTGAATGGTCCTTTCTGTCTGACCATCACTCTGGGGATGATAAGCCGTGCTAATATGTAACCTCGTCCCCATAGCGTCGTTGAATTTCTTCCAAAATTTAGATGTAAACCGGGTGTCACGATCAGACACAATAGACACCGGCACACCATGACGAGTTACAATTTCCTTGATGAACAGATCAGCCAACCTCTCAGATGAATGTCTCACGGATCGGTAGAAAGTGAGTACTTTTCGTTAAACGGTCAACTATCACCCATATGGCATCATACCCTTTCGGGGTACGCGGCAGCTTCGTAATGAAATCCATGGTGACGTGCTCCCACTTCCATTCCGGTATATCCAAGGGTTGGATCTTTCCATACGGCTTCTGATGCTCGGCCTTCACTTGCAAGCAAGTAAGGCACTTACTCACATACTCCACTACGTCACGCTTCATACTCGGCCACCAATAATCTTTCTTCATGTCTTGGTACATCTTTTTAGCACCAGGATGAATAGGGTATCGATTCTTGTGAGCTTCATCCATGATCTTCATGCATACATCCCCAAAACGAGGAATCCACACACGACCGAATCGGGTTCTAACACCGAGTGTGTTTTCACCCAATTCTGCGACCAGACCTCTCATTCTTTCGAAGTTAAGATGATCTTCTTTCAGTGCCTCATCTTGAAACTCTTTGACTTGCTTCATCACATCCGAGATCATGATCAATTGGTATGCTTTCACCCGAATCGGCTCGGGCCTCTCTTTTCGGCTAAGGGCATCCGCCACCACGTTGGCTTTGCCCGGATGGTAATGGATTTCGCAATTGTAATCCTTTATAAGCTCCAACCATCGTCTCCGCCTCATGTTTAGGTCCTTTTGCTCGAAGAAGTACTTCAAGCTCTTGTGGTCAGTGAAGATGGTGCACTTCGTCCCGTAAAGATAGTGCCTCCAAATCTTTAACGCAAAGACCACGGCTGCTAGCTCCAAGTCATGAGTGGGATAATTGACCTCATGAACCTTCAACTTATGGCATGCATAGGCTATAACCTTTCCCCTCTGCATCAGCACGCACCCCAAGCCTGAGTAGGAAGCATCAGAATAAACCACCAGATCCTCACTTCCATCGGGTAATGACAGAACAGGAGCTTGAGTCAACCTCGCCTTCAGTTCCTCGAACGCCTTCTCTTGAGCTTGACCCATACAAACTTCACATCTTTCCGGGTCAAATTAGTCAGTGGAGAGGCGATCTAAGAGAAGTCTTGAACGAATCTTCTGTAGTAGCACGCCAAACCCAAGAAGCTACGAATCTCGGATGGCGTCTTTGGCGACTTCCATTGCATAACCGTTTCCACCTTTGCCGGGTCCACTATAATCCCGTTAGGATTCACCACATGACCCAAGAACTAAACCTCGCGCAACCAGAACGCGCACTTGGAGAACTTGGTGTACAACTTCTTCCTTCTCAACGTCTCTAGAACCTCCCGAATGTGACCGGCATGCTCTATCTCGCTCTTCGAATAAATCAGGATATCATCAATAAACACGATCACTGATTTATCCAACATCAGCCGACACCCTCGATTCATTAGATCCATAAAAGCAGCTGGCGCATTGGTCAAACCAAAATACATGACAAGGAACTCGTAGTGACCATATCGCATGCGCAAAGCTGTTTTAGGGATATCCTACTCTTTCACCTTCAACTGATGGTAGCCCGATCGAAGATCTATCCTTGAAAACCAATTGGCACCTTGAAGCTGATCAAACAAATCATCGATTCTCAGTAAGGGGTATCGGTTCTTTATCGTCAACTTATTCAGCTCATGGTAGTCAATACACATCCTCATACTACCGTCCTTCTTCTTCACGAACAGTACCGGAGCACCCCAAGGAGAGATACTCGGTCTAATGAACCCCTTATCAAGCAGTTCTTGCAACTGCTCCATCAACTCTTTCATCTCCGTCGGAGCCAGCCGATACGGTGCCTTGGCAACAGGTTGGGCACCCTCTCCCTTCAAATACCTCCACGCACCCAACTTTCTCTCGTTGGCGAGTTTGGTCCCTCGACTTTGGACTTTATTTCTTTTTCTTCATTTGTCGGCTTCAAAATAAATAAATAACCGGGTGTTACATAAAATATGGTGCAAGGAAATATGTTTTATCTTTATGAAGTCCATAAACTAAGAGTAAGGGTTGTTTGACACTCGATAAATTTTTCCTACAAACTTCTCTTGTAACCTTTTTGCAACTAAAGAAAGCGCATATAGAAGATCTAGGGAGATTAACGCCGTATAGATACCTAATATCAAAAAATAATATTACAAAGTTAAAAAAGTAAACTATATTAAAAATATATATTATTGTAAGAGATAAAAACAATAATAAAACTTACATTTCACACCAATGTATAAATGAGTCCGAGAGCATTCGATTGGCTAAAAATTGTAAGACTCCCTCATAGTCGGAAATTTCATTTTGAATTAAATCTTCGGTCTCAGGATACATCCCAATTGGTGCATTAATAGAAATGCTAAAAATGTTACCAAAACAATTGAAGATATGTTTAGCAAATTCTTGCATTTGGGAAGGTCGTTGATCTTGTATCTTAGTTAAGATCCGTGTCAAGATTTTAGTTGTTGTTTCGGTGAAATTTGAATTTGCACTTGTTTTAGAAGGATGTTTAACCTATATTAAACCATTAAAAGTTAAATATATCACACGGGCACACACACACATACTTTGAGTTGTTACTGACCGTTGAAAGTGAAACTTGTGTCACGTGAACTTGTGGAGTGAAAATTTGTGTAGGCGGTTCATACTATTATCAAAACATTATTAGTTAAATATATAACATAATACATATAGACTTTGTGGTGTTGCTTACAGTTGGAGTAGAGGGTTGTGTAACACGAACTTGTTGATTAGGAAGTTGTTGAGGCGGTTCAAACTATTATCAAAATAATACTAAATAAATAAATAAATAATAAATAAACATATATATAGAATTTGAGTTGTTGATTACCATATTAGTAAAGTTCCAAAGCATCTATCTGATGATACATTGTTGGGTCTTCTTCATGCTATAATACAAAATTTGAATAAACCAACCACGATAAAAAGAAACCCAATTAAAAACCAATAAAACACCCATAACATGTGGTTCATAACACGAGTTATATGTTTGTGGTAGGGTTTGGTTCCAACAAGATGTCTATATGTTTGAAAGCTACAATCTAACAAATATATTAAACTAAATCTTAAGAAAATAAATAATAAAGCACATATAATTTACATAATTAACAAATATACCGTTATCACCTTTCTTGGTCATTGAATAAAATAACCATAAGCATCACCCATATCTTTAAGTTCATCATAGCAAGAAATTGGAGGGAGAGGGACGTACTAGAAACTTCAAATCAATGCTTTCTACTTGGATTTTTACATAATCCTTGTGCATTTGTCTCCCATGTAACAGTCTACCTGTAGGGATGCACGTATGTTGTACCTACTATTTTTTCCGTACTAGAATCATATGGAAACAATAATTCACAAAATAAAACCTCCTACAAAACAATATAACATTTTTATAAACAAATGTGATATATATTAAAAAATAGTTTAACGTGGTATAAATATATACGTCAATAGGTGGATAGTGAATATGAGATACATCGGACCCATAACTTGAACCTTGAATATCGGGGCTTGAGTCTAACCCCGCATCACTTATTTGTTGAGTAGTAAACGTGTCATTATGACTTTGTTGCCTACCACTTTGAAACAAATTTCCATGAACCATTATGCGTCCTACAAATAAAATGCTTTTTTTAATTACAACAATATATATAAAAGTGTGTATGTGCGTATACATATAGTAATATAATATATTACCTATAACATTAGAAAGTGCATGTGATCATCCATCGTGCTCTGGTCCAAAAAACATAGTAAGTGGATCCTCCTTCCCACAACCATAACCATCATCAATCATTTGTTTTTCCAAACGCACCTATACAAGATATACAACGTGAACACAATCAACTACAAGACATATAGTTTATATAATTAAATAAATACATATTTACTTGCTAGTTCAGGATATGATACAACCACATCTTCTATAAGTTCATACATTTTAGTTTGTTTGTTTCTTCTTGCGCTACCCGCGATAAACTTTTTAGTGCTGTGATCTTGAATATTATCAAGGGGTTTGGATATTTTTGTAAAAGTTGATACCATCTTTCTTCAATTATTTTATCAGTCAACCTTACAAACGATAGGCGTTCGAGGTGAGAAAAGTTTTTGTCCGCCTTCGCACTAGCTTTTGCCTTTCGACTTTTTCCTTCATGTAAATAAATAAATTATGACTAATAGCTATAAATATATGCAATAACATGATAGTAGTAATAATAAAAATAATTATTAAATCTTATATACCAAAAATGCCTAGCTAGTCTTTTCGGCAAAGAATTCATTCCAATGCTCTTCATCAAGATTCTTATACGTTTTAAAAGCAGTTTTTTTATGTACCTTGCTTTACAAATTTTTTTGTAAGATAGCTCCGTCAACTTGTATGACTTTTCGCCCTTCTAATAAAAATAGATTTGAACTCGTCGCTTTTAATACACCACGTATTCAAAATATGTAGAAAACAAAAGTTAATTAAACATAATAAATAACAAATAATTCATGCTTATAACAAGCCATAAGGAAAAAAAATTTAATACCTTAGTATCAGTCCATAAATTTTCCTATTTTTGTTTATCAACATCTTTTGACGAAATATAATAAAGAATTTCGATCTTTGATTTCACTACTAACCATTAAGTATACTTATTCACATTCTCACCGGTAGCTTCACTATTTTTGTCAAATTCAATAGTATAATCACTTTCTTCCAATTTTTTTGCACAAATAGCAGCCTCACGTTTTCGGTTAGACATCTGTTCAAACAAATTACAAATTCCTATTAAACAAAAATCCATAAAAAAACTAAAATAATTATCTATACACATGAATTATATTATTAAACTGTAAGCAACATACCTTTATAAATCTAAGGCTAAAAACTTAGTGTTATGCTCAAAAATTGAAATAAATAATTATGATGACACCTGACACTACGTCTTTGTGCAATCATTTTAAAAAAAAATATATAGTATTACCATCAAGTCATCTGGTATTTCACTTTACTATGAGATAATTGATGTAGCATTCAAATGCTTCAATGAGAATGTAACATGAATGGAATGACACAGAAACATATTAGCATTGCTTAAGTTTACAACTACTTTTTATCCTAATGATTAAAAAACTTATATCCTACCACAATTCAAGACTCCCATGATTAGTCATATAGATTAAGTAACAAAAAACATATAAAAAATTACAAATTGAATTTAGATCAAGGATAAATGCTCAGATTTTAAAAGGCCAATGTCATATTTTTTGGGTCGGGCGGTTCATTTCATATTTGATTTCAGTTTGGTTCATATGATTTTGGAGGTGAATATAGTTTATTGTCATTCTTTCCACTAGTTAAATTTAAGATTTGTAGTATAAACACTTCCTTTTTATACCATTTGATTACCCACTTATAACTACTTGTTTTACATCCATCATTAGAAGGTTCAAATGTCAAAACAGTAAACTCAAATATTTTATATAAACATTGAATTTCCCATCCACAATAAGCTTAAATATTAACTATAGGTGCTAGTTATTTCAAGTAAACTATCATTTATATATCTTGCTATTGTCATCCTAAATCCCCAAATATAACTTACATGTAAGTTCAGTAATTCTATCATCAAATAAAATAATAGAAGAATATGTGTACGTTCACAAAATAATTCTATACATGTTCAACCATCTATGTTTCTCCCAAACCTGTAGAACACTTAAATAAATATCATAACCTAACCTTGAATATCCCTCTTTCTTGACCAGTCAAGCAGGCAAGGCGAGGGGAAACAATGATCTCACATCAAACATACCTAAGAACGTCCAGTTCATTTCACTTATTTTAAACCAACAGAGTAAAACAAATAAAGATCAAGATTATTATGGGAAACAAAGCTTAACATTTAATTGAAAATGAAATCTGGTAACAAACACTCCTAAACTTTCACAAGATTCTAATAACATAGTAGAAACAAATTACATTATGCATACAAGGATCATGGCACGTATAGTTGATTATCTTACAAAGTGTTCGAAGGAGATGGTGTTGTGGCGTCACCAAAGGCTGACGCAAAAAGACACAGAGATTACGTGGGAAAGTGGTCGGCGACGTAGAAATACAACGGCTTTGTGGGAAAGCTGTCGACGCCGCAAAATGAGAACGTGGCGGCGTGACCCTTCAAATTGAGACGGTTAATATTTTGCACCGCAGACTTATTCTCGAACCTTCAAAGTTTGCAAACTACTGAAACAAAAGTGGTATACTTTCTGTACCTTTTTAGGCGGTTGTGGTCTTTTTAGGCGATTTAGGGAGCGGGACTTAATGGCGGTTTTTTTTTTCTTTTTGTGATATCTATAGTAAACATATATAATTTTTGACTAAGAATTTCTTATTCTAAGGGTGTAGACCAAACTGTTATGCACTTGTGAATTAAGTTTTTCCTCAAGGGTTCGAGCCTAAGAACATCAGTTTTTACAAAACTTTGATTCAAACAAGCTTTATTATTACTTTAAAAAATTTAAATCCATCTACAAACATTATTTAAACATATTTATAAACCATAAAATATAAACATTATTTGTTTAACAACAAATCTACCTACTCCTAATTATACTTTGAAATTACACCAAACCAAATTTGATGGATCAAGCAAGGCTGGTGCAACCAAAACAAACACTTAGACAATTTTGGTGCAACTGATGAAGAACTTTCGAAGGCAAATGCTGAACTTTTGAAGGCAAATGTTGAGCTTCCAAAGGTCAAGTATGAAAGACCTTCCGAAGAGGAACTCCAACTTCCGAAGACAAAGTCTTCCTTCTTCTGAAGTTCAACACTTAGAAGAAATCAAGACAATGACTTCCGAAGTATGAAGGTCTGAAAAATGTCTCAAGCGTCGGAAGAAGTAGCCTATTCCAAAGTATACGTGGCTTTGGAAGAACTTCTTCTTCTGAAGCAAATTAACCTTCAGAAAAACCTACTATGAACCAGTGGGCATAAGTATGGTCCTTCTGACACTCCACTGCAAATCTCTGATATACTGCATGGTGCTTTCCCACACCCATGTAGTTAACCGTACTTTATTCCATTGTTCATTCCTTATCAGTTAGTACAGTTATCAAATTTAGTTGGTGACAAAAAGTAAGTAATGAACATGTCATGACTACCAAATCCTAGATAATATTTTATCTAAGATACCTTATCTTTAGCAATGTAGTATTTGCTTTAGTCATAGGTTTCCAACTGGTATCAAAGTATATCCGGCTGTTGGTAGTAGTATATATAGTTTCTCATTGTAACTCATGTAGTATGCTTGTAAGAGTCTTGTAATACTTTGAGTTGAGAAGTAATATATACAAGTATCTTGAAAATTTATTTTCTTGTGTTCTATCTTACTTAGTATATTATTATCAACTCTGTAAGGATTTTGCATCATCAAACCGAGTGCGAGTTAGTGAATTTGAGAGTTAATATCTGTGTTGAGTGACAAACACCAATCCTGTAATTGGTATCAAAGCTTCTTAGGCTCTTGATTGTGAGATCTTACCATCCAAATCAACCTCTTTTACACTCATACTTTCACCCCACTGAAAATGACCCTCAACCAAAAATCATCTGAAGGTGAAATGGGAACAATGTCTAAAACACCCATCATCACACTTGAAAACTTCAAACCTTGGAGCAGACGTATTGAAGGCTTCATTAGATAGCAAGATAGCATGATGTGGAAATCTATAACCAATGGCCCTTACAAGCCAAAGGTTGTAGCACCGGCTGGAAATGGTGCTATGATAGAGAAGGCTGTTGAAGCTATTCTGATGAAGACCACAAGCGACTAGAGATTGATAGAAAAGCAATGACTGTTCTTATGACTGCCATACCCAACTCCATTATGGTGGGTTTTGAACATTGTCAGTCAGCCAAAGAACTCTTTGATGCTTTGTCTCAGATGTATGCTAGCTCTAATGACTTCAAGAAAGATTCACTGAAGCAACAATTTGAAAACTTTACTTACATTGCTGGAGAGACCCTTAGCCAGCAATACTTCAGGTATATGGATCTTATTTCATCATTTTAGTCTGTGGGAGTGACTCTTGAGATGAGAGATCTCTCAAGAAAGTTCATGAGTGCACTCCCAAATGAGTGGATGTTTTAGTGTGTCTCTATCAAGAGGACAGAGAACTTAAACTCTCATACAATGACTGAACTATATGGCATCCTTGATGGATACAGTGTAGAGATGGAAAACAAAGCGGCCACCAGGTGAGCAGATCCTCAAGCCTTCCTGCTAGCAATGCTGTAATGGTTGCTGAAGGCTCAAGACCCCCAACCTCAGCAGTACCTGACTTACTCACAATAGCCATCCTGCTCTTCTGGGCCTTACATTACCTTTCCTGAGACTCCAAGGTCTCAACAGGCTCAGTCAAGTCCTCTCCATGACAACTGTGCCTTTGTTTTAGAAATTAGACATTCTAGTGTTTTTCAATTTTGCTTTGATGATCTAGATTATTTCAGCCCAGATGATGTGGAGAACATGGACATTTTCCAACAAATTTCTTTGTTAACTTACAAGGCAAAGAAGTTCTTCAACAGAACTGTAAGGCAATTTCCCCAAAACCCAACTAACAGCAAGTTTGGGTTTGATAAGACAAAGGCCAAATGTTACAACTGTAACCAATTTGGACACTTTCCCAGGGAATGTAAGGCTCCTTAATCACATCCGAGAACCTCTCAAGCATCCATACATCCTACCACACCTAAAACAACTAGAAAGCCAACTGAACAACACAACTGTTGTTGCTCAATAAGTGGACTGGAGCTTCATGGTGCAAGATCTAACCCCTGGTCAAGAATTGATGGCTAGAACTGATGACAGCAAGGTATTTAAACACCTCTGTACTCCAGATTGTATTGCTAAAGTTAAATTGTATCAGGACTATAATATGAAAATTAAATCTGATATTGAGTCTTTAAATATCCTTAAGAGTGATTTAAAAAGGCTGAATCTAACTATAAAATGAATATTGAAGAGTTGGAGAAAATTGTGTGCTTTTTAAAACATGAACACACCAACTATAAGACTCAAATCAAAGATTTAATCTCCAAATTGACTGAGGCTTAAGCCCAGCTTGTCACAGCTAAGGCTCAAGCCAGGAAGCATGCTATTTCTGAGCAAAACTTCCAAACCATTCTTGCATCATCCTCCCACTCAAAAATTTGTTATCAAAACAAAGGTGGGTTGGGAACCAATAAAATTGCTCCACCACACTTTTATGAGTCTATTAGACAACCAAGATGTGGGACTGAAGAGCAAGAGGTTCTATCAGCTGACCCACCTTACTATGAGTTGAAGATTGATGCAACCATGGAGACCATCATAGGGAAGGACCATGTAAATCAACCCATTCTCATCGTGATGATCAACCCCTAACCACCAAAGCCAGAAGAAACAGGGCTAAGGAAGCTAGAAAAAATGCCAAGAAAGTGGCCGAGTCCAAGTTGAAAATAGACTCAAAACAAAAGGGTGTATCCATTTCAGTCGGATTCCAAGTGGTTGGAAACTCTGATCTTGGAAAGGAGTGTTGTACCAGCACCCCTGTCCTACTAAAGGATTAGAAGTTAAAGGGGAAGACTGTTGGTAAAGACAAGAAGAGCAAGAAACAACAGTCTTCAAATCCCTCAAAGGTTAATATTGCATGCATAATGTGTGGTCTGCAAAACCATATGGCTAAATATTGTTACTACAATCATACAAGCACATATTATGCAAATAATGTTAAGAAAGAAGGAGTCAAGGAGGGTTTCACATTTGGAACCTATCACATGGTCCAAATGATAAGGAATGGAAAGCTTTTTTCCGAGGCAAAGTTGCTTTCGAAAGAAACTCATTCTTCCGAAGGGAAAATAGCTTTGAAAGATAAGGCTAAGAAAATTCAAAAGAATAAAAGAGTTCCTTTGAAACCTTCCGAAAAGAAGACTGCTTCGGAAGAAAAGATAAGGAAAGCTCCTTCCGAGAAGTAAGAAGCTTCGAAAGTATGCCATGCTTCACAAGCTTTATCAAGCTCATCTACTTTGATTATCCAATGGATGGATTGGAAGATCAAACAAGATGATGCAGCCCAAACCTCTTCTTCACAAACATCTATTGAACCCCCATGCACACACTTTGGTTCAATTAAATCCTTATTATTAGAAAAGCCCAAGACCAATAAGGCTTGGGTTTCCAATAAAAACTAACTCTTTCACCTTATGTGCAGGAACATCCACATGACAAAAATGACAATGTGTGGATTGTAGATAGTGGATACTCTAGGCACATGACTGGGAACAGATCTCTTCTTCAATAATTTTAATATTTTGATGGAGGTCCTATTCAATTTGGAGGTGAAGCTGGAGGATATATTTTTGGTAGAGAGAGTGTATCCAACGGCAAGTTAAGAATCAACAAAGTAAACTTTGTCAAACAGCTTGAACACAATCTATTAAGTGTTTCTTAGTTTTGTGATCAAAAGTACCAAATGCTTTTCAATGAACATGAGTGCATTATCCTCAAACCCGGGATGACAATTCCTCAAGAATTGGTGCTTCTTAGATCTCCTAGGAAAGGGGATATGTACAAGCTAGAAATGAACAATGCTTCTCCATTGGGTGAAGTATCATGCTTTCTTTCCAAAGCTAATGGTGATGAGTCAACTCTGTGGCATAAACGATTATGTCATGTCAATTTCAAAACCATGAATAAATTGGTTAAAAATAACTTGGTACATGGTTTTCCTAAAAAGGAATTTTTCTGCAAAGATAACCGTGTTGCATGTCTGAAAGGAAAGCAACATAGAACATCTCATAAAAATCCAAAGTAGTTAACCCTATCACCACTCCACTACACTTATCGCACATGGATCTATTTGGTGCCACAAGTATAATGAGCATTGGAAGGAAATCATACTGCCTTGTGATTGTTGATGATTTTACTAGATTTACATGGGTATTCTTTTTAAGAACTAAAGATGAAACTGCTGAAACTTTAAAATCTTTTATTCTTAAAATAGAAAATCAAATTGATCACAAGGTCAAGGTAATTAAGTGTGATCAAGGGACTGAGTTTAAGAATCAATTTCTTGATTCATTCTGTAACTCAAAAGGGATTGCCAGACAATATAGTGCACCTAAAACTTCTCAACAAAATGGTGTTGCTGAGAGGAAACATGAGACTTATTGAGGCTGCTCGAACTATGTTAGCTGATTCAAAGCTGCCTCAAACATTATGGGCAGAGGAAGTCAACACTGCACGCTATGTGCAGAACAGAGTTCTTGTAGTTAAGCCACATGGAAAAACCCCTTATGAGCTATAGAACAAGAGGCCACCGTTCATTGGCTTTCTCAAGTCCTTTGGTAGCAGGTGTACAATACTTAACACAAAGGACAATTTAACAAAATTTGCTGAAAAGTTGGATGATGCTATCTTTGTTGGATATTCTTCCAACTCTATTGCCTATAGAGTTTACAACATTAAAAATCAACAATGTGAGGAATCATCTAACATTGTTGTCAATGAGCACATTCCTTGTGTTAGGGGGAATGGCCCTAATCATATCTTTGATTTAGAATTGTTTCTAAACTATTCTAAACCCTCTTGTGAGAATGTTTCATTTGGATTAGGTACTCAAAGTGATTCTGATGATGACCAACTGCTTGAGTTACCTAGACCACTTCCAAGTTCTCCAAGAGTTGCTGAAAATCAAGCTCCCACAATAATCAGATCTGACATCATAACTATCTCAAGAGATATTGGAGCTTCAACAAGTTGTCAACTAAATAAGCCTCAAAACTTATCTGGTGATAATGCACAACACCAAGCTGATGGAAGTAGCATTATGAAGGAACAGGCAACTGTCAATGCTGCCCCACAGCCAACTATTACTGATGTTGTTTCTCCTTCATTCAACCAGTCCTCATTGAATGAGTGTGAAACATCAGCTGGATCAAGTGTTCATAACCCTGAGCCAAACTTTTCTAATCTAGATCTATCCATGCAACTAGATGTGATCCCCAGGCTCAGAATTCATAACACTCATCCAGCTGAGAACATCATTGGAGATGTCTTTGAAGGCGTGAGAACAAGAAGACAAAATCACAATGGAAATGTCTGTCTGTACTCATGCTTCTTATCTCAGATGGAACCCAAGAAAATAGAAGAAGCCTTGAAAGATAGTAGCTGGGTTGAATTAATGCAAGAGGAATTTCTTCAATTCAAAAGACAAAAGGTTTGGACCTTATGTCCGCTACCATCCGGTTAAGTACCAATAGGCACAAAATGGGGTATTCAGGAATAAGAGAAATGATAGAGGCTTGATCATCAAGAACAAGGCAAGACTGGTAGTTCAAGGATACACTCAAGAGGAAGGAATTGATTACACTAATGTCTTTGCACCTGTTGTAAGACTTGAGGCAGTGAGGATCTTTCTTGCTTATGCTGCATCCAAGAATTTTATTGTCTACCAACTAGATGTCAAGTATGCATTTCTATATGGGGATATAGATAGGGAAGTATATGTGTGCCATCCTCTAGGATTTGAAGACCTACATCACCCAAACTATGTGTGCAAACTGAATAAAGCTCTCTATGGGTTGTGCCAGGCACCTAGGCTGTGGTATGAGACATTGTCTCAGATTCTCCTGAAGAATGGTTACCCAAGAGGTACTATTGATAAGACTTTATTCATAAGAGAGTTTGGGAAAGATATTTTGCTCGTAGAAGTTTATGTTGATGACATCATATTTGGTTCCTCAAATGACCAAAAGTGCAAAGACTTTGAGAGCATTATGAAGAAGTTTGAGATGAGATCCATGGAAAAATGGACTTTTTCCTTGGAATTCAGGTAAAGCAGATGAAAGACGGGTTCTTTATCAATCAGTCTAAGTATGTCAAAGACATCTTAGAGAGATTTGATATGAAAGATTGCAAGCCAGCAAAGACTCCTATACCCAGAAATCATAATCTTTGTCATGACTCTGAGGGGGAGGATACTGATCAACATCAGTATAGGGCAATCATTGGATCTCTGACGTATCTCACAGCAAGTAGACCTGATATTTTGTTTGCAACATGCATCTATGCAAGATATCAGGCTGCTCCAAAGGTGTCTTACCTAGTTGCTACCAAGGGAATCCTTAGATACCTCAAAGGAGCACCTAAACTGGGTCTCTGGTATCCAAGGAACACCAATTTCAATCTCTATGGCTACACTAATAGTGACTATGGTGGCTGCATTATCATCAAGAAATCAATATCAAGAGGATGTTAATTTCTTGGTGGAAGGACCATCTCATGGAAAAGCAAAAAGCAATCCTGTGTCTCAACATCTACTGCTGAAGCTAAATACATTGCTGTTGATAGTTGATGTGTTCAGTTGCTGTTGATTCAAAAGCAGATGATAGACTATGGATTCAACTTCATGAGCACTCCTATCCACATTGACAACAAGTGTGCTATATCCATTACAGAAAATCCTGTCAAGCACTCCAAGACAAAACACATTGACATCAGGTATCATTTCATTAGAGATATTCATGAGAAAAATCTGATTAAACTGGTCAAAAATGATTCAAATGAACAATATGCTGATTTGTTCACTAAAGCATTTGATGAACAAAGATTTAAGTATCTTATTATGGCTATTGGGATGATAAACATTGATTAGCTTATCTTATTTGAAAACCTTTTTAAAATGTGTGTTGTCTTTGTCAATATAATCTAAGCCCTGTTACAAAAGGTCTTTCTTCAAAAATTTACTAAGTGTAAGTTCTTTCAAAGAGAAATGAACCCTCGTAAGATATGTCATTCATCTTCCGAATGAAAATTCTTCCAAGGTTAGTTTTATCTTCCGAAGGGCTTTTTGCCTCGCAAGAAAATTTGATGTTATATCAAATTTATATCCGAAGATTGAAAATCTCTTCTCTCGGAAGACCTTCTTACTCTCGAAATTAAATTTCTCTTAGGATACATTTACTCTCGGAAGTAAGATTGGCTTCGGAAAAAGTATACCTTCAGAAGAACATTACACTCGGAAGAAAGCTTTACTGTGTAACACAAATCTTTTGTGCCCCGCTCTGTAAAAAGGTAAAGATTTTCTTAATGATGTCGGAATATTTTAAATGGAATTAACCTTACCTCCCTTGTCATATCATAACCCAAACCATCACTTCACCTTATCCATCCACCATTTTCACCCATTTAAATAATTCCTACTCACCCCCTTTTAATCTTTTTACTGATTTTACTACCCAAAGCTTCCTTCATCTTCAATTTACCCAAATTCAAACTCATTTCTCTGCAACTTTCTCTCAAATATGGAACTAAACCCTTAGGACAACCAAGTCGCACTCCTTGACTCGTCCAAGGATGCTGACTTTTCTGAAATCATCTCCTTTCTTACCCAATCCACTTACTATACTGCCCTAACTGTTAACCACACCGTTTATTCAAACCACATGGCCGAATTATGGGGAAACAGACAGATTGTAACCCTAAATGGAGTTAGGGTTCTTAGGTCAAGCATTTCTGATAAGGAATTGATCATATCTGAACATATCATCAGGGAGAATCTAGAGCTTCATGATAAAGGCTCTCCTATCGAGTTCCCCAAAGCAGACCTGGTTGTACATATACCCAGATGGGATATCGTGGTAATGTGAGCTGGTCAACTGTGTACAAGTTCAACTTTTCCAACAGTTGAAAGTTCCTGCTTCACATAGTCCTTCACGGCTTGTCAAACAAGTTGGGGGGATAGGATCATATCCCTTATGAACTAGGATGCCTAGTTCATGGGTTGGTATAAGGCCTTTGGTTTAACTATTCAAGGTTTGTGCTGACCAATCTGATAGGGAACCTTCAAAGGGAAATATTTTACATGTATCCCCTGTTCATTCAACACATCATCAACTGTGAGCTAGACCAGAGTAAGCTTGTCTGTGCAGCTTCTCTACATGTCCCTCACATGAGGCCAGCCATCTTCAAAGTGCTGAACAGGATGTCCACCAACTTTACTAGAAAACACACTGCACTTCTTCAGGTATGATTGAGCATATAGCTCCTGGTGACATCCCCGTTAACTTCATAGGTGATGAACCCACACCAGCAATAACCCTCTCAATGCCAAATCTACCTTCCCACCACATCAAAATCACATATCAGAGACGATCCAAATGAACCCTTGTTCAATCTCCTTTGATTGAAGAAGTCCCCCCTGTTCAATCCAAAAAGGCTACAGTGGAAACATGGGCTCCCACTTTATTCTGAGGTCACACATTCCTTCAATTTGACCTCAATATGGGCATTGAGTCTCCTCAGTCTCAATCCTATGAGCCCCAAACCCAAGCTGAAACTCCTCAAGATGAATCACCATACTCTCCTGAGCATCCAAAAAGGGACAACCCTCTCATAGGCTCAATGCCATTAGACATTGATCAAAGTCCCGGGTCATTAGACATAACCTCCATATCACTTAATGACCTTTTAATAGGATCTGATGAGGAGATTATGTCTCTTCAAGGCCATGAGGTTGATCCACAACACCCATGTAAGGATCAACTAGGCCTAGAGAGACCTCTGATCTCTAGCCCCCATCAGCAAGCCCAAACTGAGGTGAGTTCCACTGGCGTGGAGGGGACTCATGTAGATTCAGCTGCCACTACTGAAGGAGCCTCATTGGACCTTCAGGACAGTGGTAACATCTCTGAGACTGAATCTACGGCAACCGAGCCCTTTGATGACTCTGAAAAAGACATCATTAGGCAGGGGAAACTAGGGTGCCAAGAAACCACATCTGGTGGTGAGGATGCACATACTCGGTATGTTACCTCATCTCCCTATGATTCTTCTAAAGAAGATGAGGGAAGTCTGCAACTCATCATAAGAGACCTACTTTCTAAAGTCTCGGACCTTGAATCCAGGGTTAAGACTTTAGAAGATAGGTCTGCCACTCAACAACTTGAGATTAAAAGTCTCAAGGCCAAGCTAGCCGAGAAACAGACTGAGAGATCTGTTAGGCATGTACCTATTCAACTCTCTTTGACCTCTTCCTCTAGCTCATCAAGCTCTTAAGATGATGCTACCAAAAAGGGGGAGAATGTTCAGAGACAAGCACATGAGGAACCATAAAGTTTAGCTCTTTCTACTTTGACTTCAAGATATCCTGCTCAACAAGCAATAGTTTTTCCTGAGCCTCCTCCAATCATTCTTCAATTGGATTGAAGGATGCTCAAAGATCTAAATAGGTTCTTTTCCAAGTTCATGATGGGATCTTCTATTGAACAGCCAAGTCCAGACATTGCTGTGATATACTTTGGAGTTGAAGAGCATCAAAGGTTGAATGTACCATCTACCACTATCAAGGAAGGTGGTCAACCTAAGGTCCACATTGAACATGAGATTGAATTCGAAGGGGAAATAAGGACTGATGTCCAAGCAACTGAAATAGTTGTGACAGCTAGTGCAATCCGACAGACTTTTGAAGGTGAAGTCAAAGCCTCGGAAGAATCTCTTCAAACTTTCGAAGCTGAGATAGAAGCTGCGAAAGGGTTATTTTCTCTGTCTGATGATCTAATTATAACATATGCAATTCTTGAACTAGCATCTAAGGTAAATAGTGAGGACTTTCTCAACCTACCCCTCACTCAAACATTATCATTACCACATGCTCCAATCACCACCTCTCAACCTGATACCTCTACACAAGAACCTCCCAAGTCTTAAACTTCCAAAGCCATCAAAGGGAAGAGAAAGATGACTGCGGAAGAACTGCTAGAGGAAGAAAAGTTGGAAAAGTTTAAAAAAAAAATAGACTCCCTACTAGGAAGCTACTAGCTGCAAGTAGCAAAGCAACTATAGCCAACCAGGAAGCTATCAACAGTAGAAGAAGGGTTGAGATCATTGACAGACTTGCCAATCTAGGAGTTGCTAATGAAGATATGCTCCTGCTATCACTGGAGGAACTGGTTGAGTTAGAAAAAGTAACCATGCTGTGGATTGAACAAGAAGAAGAAGCAACAAGGTTGGCCTTAGAGGAAGAAAGGAAAAGAAAGGAAGAAGAAGCTAACCAACAGCTTAGGAATGAGAGGATAACTTTCCTTAGCTCTAGGGGATTCTCTCTTGAGGAATTAACTCCTAACAACAATGATACGATCTTGAGGCTTTTCAAGAAAGAACAAGATCAAATGTTAAAAGAGAGAACGAAGGCTGCTAAGGAAAAGCTAAGGAAGAAGAAGAAGAATGAGGAAGAAGTTGAACATGCAGCTGTCAAGAAGATGGGTGACAAAGCCTGGATGAAAGATTATCTCAGGGCCCATGGCTTCTCTGGTAGGCAAGTGGGTCCCATGTCAGAAAAGACCCTGCAGCGACATGTCAGGGACATCAAGGCTGACATTCGCTCATGAAGAAGGAAAGAGATGTACAAAGAAGTACAGGGGATGACTTCCAAACCAACCACAACCTCAACCTCAACCTCAACCTCAACCACAACCACAACCTCAACCTGAACCAATTCCTTTCCCTTTCCCCATCAAAACCGAGCCAACCATTGAGCCATACACTCCTGAACCCACAACATCAACCGTACCCTCTTCCTCACCCACTCAATCAAAACAACCACCTCAACTACCTATCCTCAAACCCAAAACACTTCCTATAACGTAAACATCATTACCAACCCAACAATCACCTAAGTCATCCTCTCAGGCCTCCAAACCTCTTTCTTTAGAAGAATTCAAGGAGATCAAGACAAATCTCATCAAATGTACTACTCTGAGCGATATCTCTTGTGAGGAGGGGTCAACCAAGCTAACCTATGTTGATGGCTCCTTATGTTCCCTTACTAGAGAACAATTCTTTGATCTGCCAAGAGGAACACTGGACCAGGCTGTTAAAATCCTTGGCCTCAACTCTGACTCGCTAAATGAAGAAGAGAAGAAGGTAAGAAGAAGGCTGGTGACTCTACTAGATTCAAAGAAAGGGAACAAGGTACCAAGTCAGTCTCTTGTGCCTAGAAAGAAAATAATCCAGTGGAGGTTTGAAGACTCTTCTCATAACTTTGTTGTGGAAAGAGAGAATGGTGAGACCAACAGGCTTAATGCCTCCTCTCTGCTACACTTAAGCAGATTTGATTTTGCTGAGTTAGCAGATAAACCATTCTCCAATCCATCCAACTCTGAGATAGCCACTCACATTAGAAATCATCTGAGCAGTCTTCATCTGGCTGAGCTAACCCTAAGGGCCAAGATTAAAGAAGAGTTGAAGCTAAGAGATAAAGATGAAAAGGAAGGATCAGCAACCAAAGGCAATGCCTTTCTTCAAATGGTCGAAGGTCCTGAACTAGAGTCTATAGAAGATGGGAGTATGAGTACAACTCCCGTCAACTAACTCTCTTCAGAGGGCCACAACAGAGGGTACATATCATTCAAAGTGACAGACTGGATCTCATGTCCATGAATGATTTGTACGAACTTCTCAGCACCACATCTGGGAAGAACAAAGAGACAGATAAATATCTTCTCTCCCTGGTGCTGAAAGTTTTGAGATGTAGAAACAAGTGAGGTTTAGGTAGCATCATCCCAGGCGTGGTTTGTTGGATCAAGTAAGGCTGGTGCGACCAAAACAAACACTTAGACAATTTTTGGTGCAACTAGTAAAGAACTTCCGAAGGCAAATGCTAAACTTCCGAAGGCAAATGCTGAGCTTCCGAAGGTCAAGTTTGAAAGAGATTCCGTAGAGGAAATCCAATTTCCAAAGACAAAGTCTTCCTTCTTCGGAAGTTCGGAAGAAGTAGCCTCTTCCGAAGTATAAGTGGCTTCGGAAGAACTTGTTCTTCCGAAGCCAATTAACCTTCGGAAGAACCCACTATAAACCAATGGACATAAGTATGGTCCTTCTGATACTCCGCTTGAAATCTCGAATATATTGCATGGTGCTTTCCCACGCCCATGTAGTTGACTATACTTTATTCCATTGTTCATTCCTTATCAGTTAGTATAGTTACAAACTTTAGTTGGTGACAAAAGGTAAGTCAAGGACATGTCATGACTACCAAATCTTAGATAATATTTTATCTAAGATACCTTATCTTTAGCAATGTAGTATTTGCTTTAGTCATAGGTTTTCAGCTGGTATCAAAGTATATCCGGCTGTAGGTAGTAGTATATATAGTTTCTCATTGTAACTCATGTAGTGTGCTTGTAAGAGTCTTGTAATAATTTGAGTTGAGAAGTAATATATACAAGTATCTTGAAAATTTATTTTCTTGTGTTCTATCTTACTTAGTATATTATTATAAACTGTGTAAGAATTTTGCATCATCAAACCGAGTGTGAGTTTGTGAATTCGAGAGTTAATATCTATGTTAAGTGACAAAAACCGGTCATGCAAAATTATACAATCTTTGCGTTTGAACCCAAGACCTCATCTTTTAAATGGAAAACCTCTAGCAAATGGGTTATCCTCACATTAGCAAACATTATCTAGAAATTTTTTAATTACACCAAACTAAATTATAAAACATTATTAATATAGTTATCAAATGTTAAAATATATTATAAATATAAAAACATAAACGTTATCTAACCTAGTTTCTTAAACAGAGCACATATATTTTTCATCAGTCACATATTCTTGAATCCAAAATCCAAGTATCTTGAGATCGTATTCTTGAGCCACATCATAGCTGTAAAAAATAAAAGTGTAAAAATAGTTATAATTTAATTCAAATTAACATTTATACTTAATAAATAAATAATATATGTACATCTCAAACCTATCATTTTGTTTGACGTGGTACATCAACATATATCCCTTCATCATGGTCAGATCGTAAGTATGTGATGCCATCAATTCTATCATCTACCGGTTGAATACCAACAAAAAATGATGGTTGGTCATCAAAATGATTGTATTCTTCCTCATCGCCGACATCATCAACACCAAGGATACGTCGTTTACCCTGTAATACAATATGATATCTTAATTTGCTAGGATCATTAACAAAGAACACCTGTGTAACTTGTTTTGCGAGAACGAATTGTTCAGATGGATAACACTTTGTTGCGAGGTCGAAAAGTGTAAAATCATATTTGTCAAGTTGAACACCCGTATTGTTATTCACCACTTACATTTGAACATATGTATAGAGAAACTGTGTAATTCAATTCCCAAATTTCTTGAATGACACCATAATAAGAGGCTTTAGCTATTGCTAATCTTGTATCATGATCCATTCTATCGAATTTAGTTGCTAATGCTATTACCGTAACTCCACTATTTTACATTGTACTTTTTTCATCTTGATCTTTGGTGTAAATGTACAACCATTGATGTCTTACCATTGGTAAGATAACACCCTATGGTTAGGACCTTGCCTTAATTTTTTGACAACTATATCAACATCTAAGTGGGAATGGGTTATCCTTACCTTATTTTTAATCTACGATGAGAACTCTTGGTTATGCTGAATTTGAAGTTGCATAAGGTCCTTATCCGGGTAGGTCGATTGTAATAATCTCATGTGTTCCTCGACATATGGAGCAAGACAAGTCATGTGTTTTAAGACATAGAAATATTCACAGTGTAAGATATCGTTACTTGGGGTGATCATTTTCATACTGACACCTCCAACCCCTTCAAGTTTGCCTGAGTGACGAGATTTAGGAACACCAATACTTTTGACACCATCTAAATAACCTGCATGTCAATAAATCAATTATTACATAATAATTTATATTAAGAAAAGTAATATATATAATATTATTACCTGTACGGAATTCAATTATCTCCTCCGCAACATATCCTTTAACAATACTACCTGCAGGTCAATTACGGTTTCTCATAAAACCTTTTAAAAAACCCATATATTTTTCAAAAGGATATATGTAACGAAAATACAGGACCACAAGTCTTGATTTCTCCAAATATATGAATTACCAGGTGAACTATCACATCAAAAAAAGACGGTGGAAAGTACTTCTCTAATTCATAAAGCGTGATGGAAATTATTTTTCCATGTATCTAGTTCCTCGGGATCAATCACTTTCAAGTGAATCCGATTAAAAAACAAACAAAGCTTTGTGATTGTATGTCTGGTGCTCTATGCTAGCAATCCACGAATTGCAATAGGAATCATATGTGTCATCAAAACATGACAATCATGTGATTTCATACCAGCTAGTTTACAATCTTTTATTAACACCAACATTTTAATGTTTGTAGAATAGCAAGATGGAACTTTTATTGTATAAACATCTACAAACTTTGTTTTCTATGCTTTTGACATAGTATAACATGCAGGTGGCAAAAAATATGATGACCTTGATCAATAGGAGCAAGCTCTTTGCGTATTCCTATTTCTTCCATGTCTTTACGGACTTTGATACTATCTTTGGTTTTTCCAGGAATGTCCAACAATAAGCCTAACAAACTACACATACCTTATTTTCTATATGCATTACATCTAAAAAGTGTCTAACTTCTAAATGCTTACAATAAGGTAAATCTCAAAAGATTGATCTTTTTTTCCAAACAACTCCTTTCTCAAGACAACTTCTCTTTCCTAAAACTATATTTAGATCTTTAATACGTGAAAATGCATCCAAGTTCTCATTCCTTATAGTTCTATGCTCGGTATTCCCATTAAAGTCCTTTTTTGTTTTTACGATAAATCTGACCAGGCGGAAGGAATCTTCGATGTCTCATGTATACAGCTTCTCTATAGTTATTAACCACATAGAACTTGTCTCGTCTTCACAAACTAAACAAGCTTGCTTACCCTTCGTGCTATATCCAGACAAATTACCATATGCTAGAAAATCATTTTTTGTGCAAAAAGTCATTGTCCGCAATATAAATTATTCTTTTGCGTAGGAATCATACACATTCACACCTTCACTCTATAGAATTTTTAACTCATCAATCAAATGTGATAGATAAACATCCATGTCATTACCAGGTTGTTTCGAACCCTGAATTAACAACGACATCATTATGTATTTTTGTTTCATGCATAACCATGGTGGAAGATTGTAGATGCCAAGGAGAACCGGCCACGTACTATAACGACTACTTGCATTTCCGAAAGGATTGATTCCATCAGAACTAAGTCCAAACCTTATGTTTCTAACATCATATTGAATTCTAGAAATTTTCTATTAATATATCTCTAGTGAAGTGAATCTGCCACGTGTCTTAATTTTCCTTTACTTTTACGCTCATCTGAATGTCATCGTAATAATTTTGCTTCTTTTTCGTTTGAAAATAATCGTTTTAGTCTTGGAAAAATTGGCAAATACCACAATAATTTAGCCGACAGTCCATTTTTGTTAACATCATCATCATATTAAACATCTGTACTTTTATTCTTGTATCTTGATTCATCACAAGTAACACATTCATGACCTTTTTCAAACTCATTTCTATACAAGATACATTGATTCAGACATGCATGTATTCTTTCAACTTTCAATCCCATCAGACACATCAAATTTTTGGCTTAATAAGACGAAACAGGTATTTTGTTATCTTTTGGAAGCATGTCATGTAAAACAACTAATAGATCTATGAAACTTTTATCACTCCATCTGTTTTTCGCCTTCAAGTTAAACAATTTTAATACAACACTAAGTTTTGAATAATTCTCATAACCATTGTATAATGGTTTTTCCGCATCATCAAATAGGTTTTGTAAATTTTCTTTATCATCATCACAAGGATTATTCTTTAAATCCTTAAACATTTCATTTACGTCGTCCCTATTTAAATTTTCATCATTCAAATTGTCATTGGAAGAATTGTCATTGACATCATTTAAGTTGTCATTTTCCTCATTGTCAAAATTAAACGATGTTGTGGCATAATCAACCTGTGATTCCCCATGCTTTGACCAACAAGTGTATCTAGGCTTAAAGCTATTTATAAACAACTGATACCCTATCTCATTAATATTATAAATTGTTTAAATATTTTTACAAATCATACAGGGACACCAAATCCATTTAGAGCCAACATTGATCCGATTAGCTTTAGCATTCTTAACAAAACTATAAATGGCATTCGTATATATTTTCAGTAGTATGCCCACTCTTGTACATCTAATATTCTCTACCTTCCATGTGAAAATTAAAATAATCAAATAAGTAATGTAGTTTATATCACACCCTCAAAATCCACGTGCAGGGTTTTACCGCGAGGCGAGTGTACAAACTAGGATCACAGTCACTAGTTACTCAGAACGACACTATATGCCACAATCAAAATAAAACCAACCAAAATCCAAACTTTAAACTATGCGGAAGCATTTTGTAAATAAGACAAACTCAAAGTATATAAAATGCAATTTGGCAAAACACACGCCAACCCAATAATTAAACTCAAAAGTAAAACCAAGTGTTATGACTTTAAATAAGTCTTAGGATACATGCTGGACCTATGATATGCTCCTAATGGCAACCTGAGTTAACGACTGAGAATAACATACTAAAAATGTCAACACAATGGTTGGTGAGTTGAAGAGTTTGCGTTTAACATAAACAATAAAATTTGTATAACATAAGAAGTTCATTGAAATAGATAGCTAGTCTATATTCACAAGTAATAACCATATTGATTTCACGATCGAAGCTGACTGTGTTGCGTTTGTTGCCTCCCGTCATGACTTACCAGGCCGTGACGATGTTTGTGTTTAGGACAATATTGCACCAATTTGACATCGAGTCGCACAGGTGGGGCTTGTCAAACCCAATAGTACTACCCAAGATTTCCCGCTAGTTACCATTATTAACGATTTAAAAGTGTGAGGACTTTCAATGTATAATGTACTATGTTAAACTATACATAACTTAATATAATAAAGTGTTTGTAATAAATATGCTATCTTCCCCAAAAGAGAGTGTATAAAAAGTGGGGTATGAATTCACCTTATGCGCAAACAAACAATGGTAAAAGAAAACTGACGATGGATGGAAAGAGAACCCTTCAAAGGTTAACTAGAACACGCAAGTACATAAGTACGTATATACAGAAAGCTTAACAACCCTAGGTGCTCAATAAACACATTGACCCAAGGTTTTGGAAAACAAGACATATTTAACCTAGTTGACCCGTTTGACCCGTTGGTGACATATTAATTAAAATATTGTTTAATCAAACATATCAACTTATCATACAAGTTATTCACGTAAGCCACAATGCAACCCTTAAATCTCATCATGCTTTTCATGCTAACTTAGGTTATCATACAATGCATAAAAATCAATTCATCATACTAAACATGTTCATAATTAAATTCCACTATAGTTTACACATTTGGTCTTGTCACTCACAACGTGCCATGTTAAGCCACTCACGACTACACATCCTAAACGCTGCCATTCCCACAAAGTAGGGGCCTCAGATCCGCACGCGTGTATGATACCCATCATCCCATACCGAAATACAATTCATACAAATCAATAACCAACTTTATAATATTCAATTTCAATGTTGCATCATAACTTCATAACTTGTACAAAATGTCATACTTGCACATTTTGTAAAAACACCTAGATTTTCCCATAGATTCATTAATTAACCAAGTGACCCAATTATCATAATCTAACACACTAGACATCATCCATGATTAATCTAGCATGATCCTAACATCATAAACATGCCCAAATCATCATATCCAATGATCTTCAAAAATAAAGTTTCCCTTTTGGGAAAGTAACACCCAAAAGCAATCTAACATCCAATTCATTCATAAATTCATCAACTTTATACATAATCAAGTTCATAACATACATTCTAACATGATAATCATCACTAATTCATCAAAATTCCCAATCATCATGCATAAAAGTTTTCCTTTATAGTAAGTTATGATCAACACATCAATTTCATGGACTTTCTTGCATAAACCATGTAAACTAACATTCAAGCAATATATCTAACATCATACAATCATCAAATCATGAATTCCAAGAACAAAAAGTTTCCTCTTAAGGCAATGTGTGAAATTCATGATCAAATCATAGATTTCTTGCATAATCAATATGATCTAACATTAACCTAAATAACATCACATTAACATCTAACAATCATCAATTTCATATTTTCATCACCAGTTTCAGATTAGGGTTCATCAAGAAAAAAAACCATGAAAAACTAATCAAAACTAACCTTTAGGTGTGTAGAAATCAAGAATGGAACTTGCTAACACCTTGAAATCCCTTGGAACTAATCAAAATAGAATGTTTGTGTGTGTTTCTTGATCAATTTCGCAAAGGGGGAGGGGAGGGGGCTTCGGCCGCAATGAGGGGGGTTTGGGGGGATTAGTGTTTAATTTTTGGTAATATTAAGTTTAATAGTAATCAAAAAATAAACCCCTTTATTTATATTTTATAAAAAGTAATCTTTTTAACATTTTTTAAATAATTTTAACTACAAGTTATAAGTATTATTAGTCGATAATAATAATCATATACATTTTTCAACTAATGACAAACTCATGAAATAGATATATTACACGTAATCACGTTATCAAGTAAAATTCACAAATCACATAACGACGACTAATAACCAAAACTATTAATTAGATTATTATCTGATTATCATAGATTATCGTTATTAAGTCACCAACGTTCAATGACAACTAGTATGTGCTCACGACACATGTATGCAAGACCTAACGGAACTAACGGAGTTTGGTAACTGAAAATTACCGGATTTCACAGTTTATATATGTACATGTTTAGGTAGTATAAGGTGGTGGACCCTAAACCACATTTTGAATATTTTATCTCATGTGTATACATTTTAACAAATGACTATTTAAGAAAAAATCAGCAACATTTCCCTTTAACTCCCCAAGTATGTGGATAGACCACAAACTCGAAGTTGTTAAAGGGAAATAAAGCCGATTTTTTTGTTAAACAGTCACTCGTTAAAATGTATACATATCCTAATGAAATAAAATATATAAAAAACAGTCCCAAGTAGGGGACTATCTAAAATTTATCTCTATTAGACAAATTTTGAATGGGTATATATCTAAAGTGTTATCCTAAATGAGTATGCATACAAATGTAATATATATGTATTAAAATGTTATATTTTACAAATATATTTTATATAACATATATTTGAATGCAATATAAATGTTATATTTTACAAACCTTTATATATATGTATGTATATGTATATATATGCGTGTGTGTGAAGGGATGTAAAAATACATATAATTCATTTATTAAAGCTAATGTATATCTTTATAATAGCCTAAAAGTTAGAATTTACAAACCTTCAAAGTAAATTTTGAACAACACTTTGAGTTGAGTAGAAAGATGCCAAATTAATGAGATATTACATAAGTATTGAATTACTGCAAATAGAAACATAACATACATCACATAAAACATAGCTGTTTATTGTCATTAATATAAAAAAGTAAAAAAAGATTACCAACCTTTGATTATGTGAAAGACATATGTGTTGTGTTTGAGAGGTTGAAGAAGATGTAGATATTTCTTTGAAATGTTGAGATTGAGGTTGAATATGAGTGTTTGAGAGGTTGGAAACGTGTATGTAATTCCAAATTTAAATTAAAATCTAATTTTATGGTGTTTTGTTACTAAACACAATGGAGAAGTACAAAAAAAAGAAAAGGGCCAAAGCAAAATAAAACCATTTTTAGGCGGTTTTGATTTTTCAGGTGGTATGTTTTTTATTAAATTTATATTAAAAATAAGGGTATCTTTTTCTGGCCGGTTTTGCCCCTGAACCGCCCAAAAAAACCAAAAGTTGACTGCCTAAAAAAACCAATTTTCTAACAAGATATACATACTAGTTAATATTTCTTCTAGAGACAAGAAATTGAATATGACGAAACCTTCTTTACTGTACCCTTACTTGAACATATCAAGGTATTGTCTGCCATTATTGTTTATCATGATTATGATCAATAGTAAATGGATGTCAAAACAATTAAATTTATTAAATATCAAAGTAAAGATGTCCATATGGCTTTAATCAAAGGTTTTTGATGATCTAATATAGTATGATAAAACGTGTGATCTTAAGAAATACGCGTATAAATTATAGTGAAGCATTTGGGAGCTAGGATTTTCAGTTTGATGAGAAACCCAATGAATATCAAAGAGAATTAAAGATAAGCCATGCGTTTACCTGAAGGCAAGTAGGAGCACCGTTGTATTCATGATCTTATATATCAATGGCATATCACTTAAGGATATTGACACTTTGAGAATGTGTTTCATAATAAAGGAGAAGTCGTTGCATTTTAGGAATAATGATATGTATCTTTAGGCGTTTTATTGATGTATGTCAAGGTGTACATATTATTAAGGTTTTCAGATGCTTCTTAATACAAGATGCCAAAAAACGTGTCGTACCTATGGTACATGATACAATCACAAGCAAGTATCTATGTACTAGTTTGGACAAAGGGATTGGAAGGATGAAGAAGACCTTATATGCTCTAGCACTTGGATGTATCATGTACACCATATTCTGCATTAGACCAAAAGTATTGTATGCTTGGATGCATGGAGCCGTCATAAGAAAAATTATGAAATGAGCCACAATGTTATAATAAAGAATAATGTATAATATCTTTGAATTGTAATGGACACATTCTTGATCCATGGAGAAGTAGGAGTACATCACTACGTAAGATGAAACATGAGTTTGTACTTTAGACCAATCAAAATGGCTTTCAATCTCAAATAGGAAATCTCTTCATTCTTTATGATTCTGAATACTTGAGAAATATAAATATGAGGAGAATAATCATTAACAATTTCCATTTTGATATGAAGTTAGTAGATCTATTCATATAGCCCATGCCACATATGTGCATGTGGTTCGTGCCATTTCAGGAATACTTCGTTTGTATAGTGACTAGATCTTATTTGTATTTTATTATTTGGATAATTCAAGATTACATAGCAATATCACTCTATTTGATTTAACTTGGTGTCTCTTAAATTAGTGCACACAATGTCCTTCGTCAATAATTAAGATATTCTAAATATCCACAGTCGTCAATGTTATGGGAATAACCTTGAGGTAAGACTATCGTCGGTTGTTTGGCTATAAAATAAAAATAACCAAATATCATAAATATTTATGGAAGGTAAATCGTAAACGTTACAGCTTTCAAGAACACTTTATGGATCAGGGTCTTAAGTGACTTCAAATATGGTAGTATCTTTGTATTTTTGACCTAAGATGCATATTAGGACCTGATTGCATAGAACATTATTCTTTGACATCTCCTAACATTGTTCCCTTTAACCAAAAAATCATAAGGGTATATATTGGGAGCATTGTGAAGTCTACTAAAAAGCGTATGTAACCAATTAAGAATTTGTATATCTTTAAGATTGATATCTTTTAGCTAGCCACTCGATAGTTCAAGTTGATTCAATGTCACACCTTGGTTTCTAGATACCTTGGGAAAACGATTGATTGGTACACATGTTTTCACTTTATTCATTATTTCAAAGTTTATGTAGTGGAAATTCTTTTTCATAAATTTCATTTTTCAATATTCAAGATATCCTATATTTTACTATTTACATTTACATCATTTAATATGATGTTTTATAAAAATTGTTGTCATTAATAGATATTACATATTTTTTAAATATATCCACAAGATATAGTATGTGTCTAGGATTCATCGTCCATTGCAACACCTATTCTTGGCTATTCTAAACATGCTTACCTGAAAATTTTGTAAAATCGTATGTCAGTATAAAAGCTGATGAATACATTCAATAGAAACAAAAATAGTTAAGCATGAATGTAGATAAATAGTTTAACTAAAACTATATGATAAGTACACATTTAGCAGACTATTTCAACTATGGTATTCACCCTCCATATATATACTGGTTTTTTCGTCAGTCAGACTAATAATGAGACATTTTGAATCATTATTATCTGAACTGTATTTGAACCATCTATCCATAGTATATAACTTGGCCAAACTATATATATACTTCTGGTCTAAATGTTAACTCATAACATATTTATGCCTTAAAACTTGTTTAACATACTAATTCAATATTTAATATTCAAATTATTTATTCATTTTGAAAGTTTTTAACAAATACTTCTAGTCTAATGTACTTCTTCACGATTTGATTCACATACTTGCTTTAATTGATAAAGATTTCTTTAGCAGATTGTTGAACTTGCAGACCAAGAAAGAAGGTGAGTTTTTCTATTGAGCTTGTAAGGATTCATATAAGTCTGATGCAGTCAAAACATCCAAAGTCTCTATGCAAGCATGCACTAAAGAACTGAAGTAGAAATGATTCGGAAGTTTTACACCATGCACTAGAAATATTCTAAGTGTAAAATCTTCCGAAGCCAAGACCAATATCTTCCGAAGCCAAAAGTGAAGTCTTCCGAAGCTTCACAGACAAAGCCTTCCGAAGCCAAATAGTTAAGACAGATTTCGTCCGAAGACTTTTAGAGATATGCCTTTATCTGATGTACTTTACCATAAAGCTGGACCACCTTTCCGCTGCAACTTTATAAAGTCACCAACTTACATGAGTTGGTGAAAGGTCCATGCTTTTGGTAACTGTACATTGAGGTCTTGAGTCCATACTTTCTACTTTATGTACTTTTATCCTTTTTGTAATATATTAGGATGTGAGCTATGGCATGTCATAGTCACAAGTCAAAAGGCAGATATGCTTTTTGACTCTACAATTGATTTTGTTTGTGTCTAGTCAATTGTATCCAGCTGGCTTTCAAAGTATAGCCGGCTGTAGCTTGTAGTATTAGTATTCCTTGTTCTTGTATCTTTCTATTATGCTTTGTAACATTTGTAATAGAAGTTGAGAAAGCAATATACTGCATCCTTGAAACCCAATCTCTTGTGTTCTCTTGTTCTGTCTCTTACATATTACTTGTGTTCTTAGTATCATTCTTGTGGTTAATCCAGTTTACTGTTTGATTAAGTTTGGTTAATCTCCTCTTTGTGTTGTTGTGTTGTAAGTGACCACCCTTCACCGGTCCTGCAATTGGTAACAGAGCATTTCAGGCTCTTGATATAAGATCTTATCATCTTAAGATCCGTCACACACACAAATACTAAACTTTTTAAATTGCAGCCATTTCCAAGACTGATATGGAAACTGGAACCATGAACAAGTCCCCACTGATCACTCTTGATGACTTTGATACTTGGTGCATGAGAATGGAAGGTTTCATCAGGTCTCTAAACTCAAGAATGTGGGAGTCTGTTGAAAATGGACCTTCCATACCTAGCACTCCTTCTGCTACTGGTGCTGGTATGATCCCCAAAGATGTGGCTAACTACTCTGATGAAGATAGGAAGAGAGTAGAGATTGACAGAAAAGCCATGACAGCCCTTCAAAGTGCCCTTCCAAACTTTGTGTACAGAGGTTTCAAGAAGTGCAAAACAGCTAAACAGCTGTGGGATGCACTAAAACTGATGTATAAAGGCTCCTCTGAAGCCAAGGAAAACAAGAAGGATCTCCTAAAGCAGCAGTTTGAAAACTTCACCTTCAAAACAGGTGAAACCATGACTCAGCAATACTTCAGGTATGTTGAGATAGTGGATACCCTTGTGGATGGAGGAGTTCCTCTTGAGAATAGAGACATTGTAAGGAAGTTCATGTCCTCACTTCCTAGGCAATGGACACACTATTGTGTGGTGATCAAGAGGACTGAAAATCTCAAAACTCTTACTCTGATAGAGTTATATGGGATTCTTAGTGGCTACCAGATGGAGATGAACATGCAAGGTTCATCTGGCAACTCCAACAATCAATTCGGTTCAGTCCTACACGTGGTTGAAAGGGATAGCATAGAACCCCAACATCATCTTCCTAGAGACACCCAGGGAGAACTACACTCAAGGAAGCCCATTCCAAGAGACAAGCTCTTCTCAAGCTTTTGTGTCCTCTGATGAAAGCTGTGGCAACTCTCTTTTCACTCTTGAAGACTTGGATTGTATCCATCCAGATGATCTGGAATACATGGAAATAGTCCAGCAGATGGTTCTTCTCACTCACAGAGCCAAGAAGTTCTACAAGAGAACTAGAAGGAGGTTTCCAAGCAATGCAACCAGTGGAAAGTTTGGCTTGGACAAAAGCAAAGTCAAGTTTTACAACTGTAACCTAATGGGCCACTTTGCCAGAGAGTGTAAGGCACCTAAAACAAATGGTGGCCAAACACAGTCCAGACCCAACTACACTGATAAAGCTTCCCAGAATGAGAAGCCAAAGCAACAAGTTGATGTAGATGTTGAAGAAGGAGGCTTTGACTGGAGCTTTCAGGTGGAAGATGCTTCTCCAAACCAAGCACTAACGGCAGATCATTATGAAGCCAAGGTATTGGAACATCTCTGTACTCCTGAATGCATTGCTAAAGTTAATAGATACAGATCCTATAACTTGGAGATAAGATTTGATCTTGAGTTCTTAAACATTTTAAAATCTGATTTTAGAAAGTCTGTAAATGATTATAAACTAAAGATAGAGGACTTAGAGAAAACTATTTCAGTTCTAAAACATGAACATACAGATTTTAGGACTCAAATCAAAGATCTCATAACCAAGCTGACTGAGTGCCAGGCTGAGCTTGTGATCAGCAAAGCCAGGGCAGAAAAGAGTGTTCTTGAAGAAGAGACCTTCAAGAACATGATATCCTCATCCCTGCACAACAAGGTGTGTTATCAAAATAGACAGGGATTAGGATCCAATGAGATAGCTCCTCCACACACAATCTTGTCTGTAAGATCTCCTAGGTGTGGAACTTGTGAAGATGAGCTTCCTCTCATAGATCCTATAAGTGAAGAGGATGAAAAAGAGATAGTGAAGAATTCCTCTGAGAAGAGTGAAGAAGAGGATTCTAAGAAGGGCCACTATCCTTTTGAGGAGAAGAAAATTACTGTGATGACCAAGTCAATGAGAAAGAATTTGATCAGGAAGAGCAAAAGAAAAGCAAGAAAGGCTCAAGAGATCAAGGCTACGTTTGACTCTAAGCAGAAACAAGTTTTTATCTCTGAAGGGTTTGAAGTAGTAAAGACTGAAGACATCAACCAAAACTCTTCAGCTAAGAGTTTTGGTTCTTGTTCAAATCATCTTAGTACCAAGAAGAAGACTGATCTGCTGTGTACCACTGCTGCACAGCCTGGACCATCAAACTCCAAGAACAGTTCCCAGCCCATAAGAACTGTCTCAGCATCTGCAAAGATGAAGGTGGAGAAGGGATGTGACCAAAGACAGTCTTGTTCTCATAAGAAGACTCTTGTGAAGAAGAAAATGTTGTGTGTCATGTGTGAAAGTACCTCTCACATTGCTAAGGATTATCCATACAATCCTAAATGTACTATCCATATGACAAGACAAAGACTTCAAAGAGTTCCAAGAAGATTCAAGCTTCGGAAGGAAAATCTGTTTCATTCGGAAGCTCCAAATCTAAGAAGAAGGCAAATGGAAAATTACCTTCGGAAGAGAAGTTGGTCTCGAAAGAAAGGAATTCTTTCGAAGCACTGAAGTCTGCCGCAGTGACTGCAGAATCTTCCGAAGGTTCAGTCATCAAAACTTTCGAAGTCCTAAAAGCTTCCAAAGTTTTGAAGGTCAAGTCCAAGACTCCAAAGGTGGTGTGGAAGTCTAAGGAAGACCAAGTGACTGAAATTTCTCCATCAACAACAGCTCAAGATCCTCCTAGCACAACCATAGGATCTATTACTGTTGCATTACCTTCTATTATACTTAGTGAGCCCAAGACAAATAAGGCTTGGGTTTCCAAATGTAACTAATCATTTTCTCTATGTAGGAACAGCTCAAGACAAACAAGAACGTCTGGATCATTGATAGTGGCTATTCCAGGCACATGACAGGCAATAGGTCACTACTCCATAACTTTGAGAGGATTGATGGAGGACCAGTTGCTTTTTGAGGAGATGAAGGTGGTTACATTTCTGGAGGGGCAAGGTCACAAATGGTAAGCTCAGCATTGAAAAGGTAAACTTTGTCAAGGAGCTTGGGTACAATCTTTTGAGTGTATCCTAATTTTGTGATTAGAGTCATAACATGCTCTTTACTGAGCATGAGTGCATTGTTCTCAAGCCTGGAGTGGTCATTCCTCATGAGCACATCCTGCTTAGAGCCCCCAGAAAAGGGAACATGTACAAAATGGACTTGCAAGAAACATCTCCCTCTGGAGAAGTTTCATGCTTTCTGTCTAAAGCCAATAGTGATAAGTCTTTCCTATGGCATAAAAAAATGTGCCATGTAAACTTTAAGAACATGAATAAACTAATTAAACATGATTTGGTAACTGGAATGCCAAAGAAAGAGTTTACAAGTGATGACCATTGTGTTGCATGCCTGAAAGGGAAGCAACATAAGGTATCTCACAAGCCTAAGGAAAAGAACTCTATCAGTACTCCCCTACACTTATTACATATGGATCTCTTTGGCCCCACCAGTGTAATGAGTCAAGGAAGGACCTCGTATTGTTTGGTGATCACAGATTATTTTACAAGATTCACTTGGGTTTTCTTTCTTAGAACTAAAGATGAGACCCCTGAGATTCTGAAGAATTTCATCTTAAAAATTGAGAATCAAAGTGATCACAAGGTCAAAACCATAAGATGTGATCAAGGGACTGAATTCAAGAATCAAACCCTTGATACATTTTGTGATGAAAAAGGTATTACAAGACAATATAGTGCTCCCAGGACTCCTCAGCAAAATGGTGTTGCTGAGAGGAGAAACAGGACACTAATTGAAGCTGCAAAAACTATGTTGTCTGACTCTAAACTGCCCATCACCTTCTGGGCAGAGGCAGTAAACACTACTTGCTATGTGCAAAACAGAGTTTTAGTAGTTAAGACACATGGTAAGACTCCTTATGAACTTTGGCACAAGAGAAAACCTTTCATTGGCTTTCTCAGGTCATTTGGATGTCCTTGCACCATCTTGAATACCAAAGATCAAATTGCCAAATTTGCTGAGAAATCAGATGATGGACACTTCATTGGATACTCTTCCCAGGCTAAGGCTTATAGAGTATACAATCTCAGAACTAGAATTGTTGAGGAGTCAGCCAATGTGACTTTCAATGAACACACACCCTGTGTGGCTGGTTCTGGTCCTGATTGGCTATTTGATCTTGATTTAGTTACCAACTGTTTTAACAAATCTTGTGAGAATGTTTCAGGATCTGCAGAAAATTTAAATACAGGTTATCCTGATCCAAGATTCGAGCTAAGAAGACCTTCAATTCATACATCTTCAGCTCCAGTTGGAACTACTTCAGCAAATAAGGTTTCTATCAGCACTACAATGACAAACTCAGCTGATACATCTGGGATGCCTTCAAATTCCAGCTTAGAGGCTCTACAACCAGATAAAGATACCTCAATTGTGGAAGACAACAATGGTGGTGGCGACAGTGATCAAGAATTCCTTGATGCTAATAACCACACCATAGATGATAACATCAATGATGTCACACACTCATTGGATCATGTCAATCTTGATAAGTGTGGTGATGTGGAAGGTGAAACATTATGCCAGATTTAAATTTGTCAAATTTAGATCTTTCTTAGCAACTTGCTGTGATCCCTCAGCTTAGGATTCACAAGTCTCACCCCACCACAAACATCATTGGAGATGTTGTCACAGGGGTAAGAACAAGAGGACAAACCCATGAAGCAAATGTTTGTCTTCACTCTTGTTTCTTATCCCAGATAGAGCCAAAGAAAGTTGATGAGGCTCTAAAGGATGGAAGTTGGGTTGAAGCTATGCAACAGAAGTTGCTTCAATTCAAAAGGCAAAAAGTTTGTAACCTTTGTCCTCTTCCTCATGGGAAGACTACCATTGGAACCAAATGGGTGTTTAGGAATAAGAAGGATGATAGAGGCATTATCATCAAGAACAAGGCTAGACTAGTTGTTCAAGGATACACACAAGAAGAAGGGATTGACTACACTGATATCTTTGCTCCAGTAGCAAGACTAGAAGCTGTTAGGATATTCCTGGCATTTGCTGCATCTAAGAACTTCAAGGTCTTTTAGCTTGATGTGAAGTGTGCTTTTCTGTATGGAGTGATTGATGAAGAGGTGTATGTCAAACAGCCACCTGGTTTTGTAGACCCTGATCATCCTGATTATGTCTGCAAGCTTGACAAAGCTCTTTATGGGCTGCATCAGGCACCCAGGAAGTGGTATGAGACATTATCTGAGTATCTTTGCAAACATGGATACAGGAGAGGTACTATAGATGGAACTCTCTTCATCAAAGGACAAGGAAATGACATATTGCTAGTTCAAGTGTATGTGGATGACATCATCTTTGGTTCAACTATCCAAAGCTCTGCAAAGACTTGGAGAAGCTAATGAAAGACAGATTTGAAATGAGTGCAATGGGAGAACTCAATTTCTTTCTGGGAATTCAAGTGAAGCAAGTTGAAGTTGGTATCTTCATAAGTCAATCAAAGTATGTTCAAGACATACTTAATAGGTTCAACATGACTGATTGTAAGATTGCTAAGACACCCATAGCCAGAAACCACTCCCTTGGACCTGATCTTGAGGGGGAGTGTAGATGAACACTTATACAGGGCTATAATTGGGTCTCTTATGTATCTTACTGCTAGCAGGCCTGATATCATATTTGCTACATGTATTTGTGCAAGATATCAAGCCAACCCTAAGATGTCTCACCTCATCACTGTCAAGAGGATTCTAAGATACCTCAAAGGTGCTTCAACACTTGGTTTATGGTATCCAAAGAATCCTGACTTCAATCTGTATGCCTATACAAATAGTGATTATGGTGGTTGCAACATGACTGCAAAGTCTACATCTGGGGGATGTCAATTCCTTGGTGGAAGGGTTGTCTCATGGCAATGCAAGAAACAATCTTGTGTGTCTGCATCAACTGTTGAGGCTGAATACATTGCTGCTGCAAGTTGCTATGCTCAAGTACCTTGGATTCAAAATCAGATGTTGGACTATGGATTTAACTTCAAGGAGACTCCCATTCACATAGACAACAATAGTGCTATCTCTATCACTGAGGACCCTATGCAGCACTTAAGGACCAAACACATCAATATCAGGTATCATTTAATAAGAGATAACTATGAAAAGGGATTAATTAAACTAGTCAAAGTTCATACAGATGAACAATATGCTGATCTGTTTACAAAAGCTTTTGATGAACAGAGATTTAAATATCTAATATCAGCTATTGGGATGATTAATTTTACGTAGATCTTTTCTTAAAACTAATTCTAATTATTTCTTAAAATATGTGTGTCCTAAGTTGCCTAGTTCATCACTTTCATAAGCTCATGTTTTCTTTGGATTAAAAAAAATCCTTTTTGAAGATTTTCCTTAGATTCTTGAAAATTTTCTGATCCTTCAGAAGATATATATTTACCTTGGGAAGCAAATCATGTCTTCAAAATAAATATATGTCTAAGAAATTTTACCTTCGGAAGAGGTTTCAATATATCTTCCGAAGCTTAAATACTTGTCTCAGACACTTATTTGTTTTTAAGGACTTTTTCCTTCCATAGCAAAACTAACTCTCGGAAGCTTTGTTGTTTTATATACAAAGCATTCAAGTTTTTATTTCTCTTCCGAAGCAAAATTTTCAAAACTCTCAGGAAATTCTTCCGAAGTCATTTTAGCTTCGGAAGCTTTTTCATTAAAACTTCCGAAGATAATTTACCTTCGGAAGCTTTTTGAATTCCAAGAAAACTACTTTTTGAGCAAAAGTAAACTACTTTTTCAGAGGTGGGGCCGACATTCGGATTTTAATGTTTATCCTCTTCCATTAACTTTGGTTCAAATCCTTTTTCACATAAATACAACGGTTCCCCCTCTCCCTCATATCTTCTTCAATTATACTATTCCTCAAACCTAATTCCCAAACCGCCTTCGCTTTTCATCTTTCTTCATCCTTAAGCTTCTAAAATGTCCAACCTTAATGGCAGAAACAACCCAGATTTCTCCATGCAACTTCACAGGCAACACAATCAGGTTGCTCTTTTAAGCTCTGAGAAAGATGATAGTTTCTCAGAGATTTGCCGTTTCTTAGCTTTATCTAATTACTTCACCTCCCTAACCATTAATCCCACTCTCTATGAGGATCATCTGCTTGAATTTTGGAAGACCTACCAAGAGGTCATCATGGATGGGGAGAAGGCACTGTCTGCCACAGTGCAAGGAAGGACAATCTTCATCACTCCGGCCATCATCAACACTCACTTGCAGCTGGATGATGAAGAAGGTGAGTTGTTCTTCCCAAAGGAAGCTGTCAATCATTCCTTTAAGCAGATGGGCTATGAGGGAGATTTCTCTGTAAAGACCTTCAGGAAAGGAAAGGTCTCATCCCAGTGGAAATACCTACTCCATGTGGTTATCCATAACTTGTCAAACAAGCATGGAGGATGGGACCAGATTCCTGAGGATCTCTCCTTCATAGTGCATGGAATGGTTCAAGGGGTCAAGTTCAGGTACTCTCAGTTTGTCTATACAAATTTACTTGCTAACTTGGACTCCTTAGAGTATTATATGTTTCCTAGATATGTTCAACACATTCTCAACTGTGAACTGGGCTCACAGTTGAGGGAAACAAATAATATTCTTAAATTGGGACATATGAAGCCCGACATCTTTAAAATCATGAAGAAGCCAACTGTAGGCTTGTCAGGGGTAGAAATAGCCCTTGTCCCCAAAATGTTAGAGCTTATTGCTCAAGGTGACAACCTAGCAACACAAGCTAGTGTTGAAGCCACACCTTCTACCTCTCTTCCACCAAAAAGGCCTCAAGTAATCCTCACCTACCAAATAAAATCCAAACGAACCCCTGCTCAAGCTATTGAGTCTGTGCAGGTCCTCATACACTCACCATACATTAGTCACCTATAACTGAGGTGGATACTTCTGAACCTGTTCAGGATATCCATATGGAAGAGGCTCTCACTTTTGCAAGTGATTACATTATTAAGACCTCAACTATGGCAACTCAACCCATTGACATCTCAACTGAGAATGTCAATGAGCAGAGGAAATCCAGTAGCCAAGAACCTGAAGCTGGTGGTGAGAGAGAGGACTTTGGTCAAATCATCTCATCCCCGAATGATTCTTCTGATGAAGAAGAGGGGAATCTGAGACTAAAGGTGCAAAAACTGTCAAAAACATGCTCCTATTTAGTCTCTAAGGTTAGTCACCTTGAATCTCAGGTGACTACCCTATATAATAGGGTCAATGATCAGCAGCTTGAGATATCTTATCTCAGGGAAAAACTAGCTGGGAGACCTTTAAGAAGAGCTCAACCAGGAACACAAGAACCTGTGAATGTGGTTGACCTAACCTCTAGCTCACCTATGCAAGAGGGTGATGCTACCAAAAAGGGGGAGAAAGTCATTACAGACACAGAACCTAGGAGTTCTTCAGAGAGTATGGACATTGAGGACTCACCATCCTCACTTGCAATTGTGCATACTCAGCAACTTCCTCAAGTTCACATTAATGTGGACTCTATAGACTCTATCATCAGGAGTCTCTTTGAGGAAGGTATACCAAGGGCTATGTCATCCCCACCTCAAGGAACTTCAAACTAAATCATTGGGTGGAGGTATGATGCTGATAGAAGAGCCCTTATTCTTCACAAAGTTCAAGGGCAACAAGAAGTATTTGATTTTCAAACCTTGAACTACTATGAAGGTCTTGATCTAGTCAACACGCCACTTTTCAATCCAAGCAAATCAAGACAAGCTGACAGGTTAGCACTCAAAATTCAAGACAGAATTACTGAAGAGTTCAGTCTAAGAAGGTGACAAAGGCAATCAGGTAATGTCATTGGTAAACTGGATGCTGAGGCAGACCCTGAGATTAGCTTCAAAGGGAAAACCTTGGCTGAAGACCCAGTGATAGAGCCTCGGAGCCCTGTCACACCAACAACTGCTTCAGAAATTCATTCCCTTGGTGAAACACCGGCTGGGTGTCTCACAACCTCTCTCTCGCCAGAGCATGGATGCTACATCAAGCAATGAAGGCCAAACGTCTATCCACCCTGAGTCACAAAGGTCTGTGGGTGACAAAGGGAAAAGGATTTTGACTCCTGAGGAGATTGAGGAGGAGGAGAGAGAGAGAGGAAGAGGAAGCTAAAGGGAGAAAGTTTCTCCGGGTCTTCAGGTTTTATGCAAGCTGCAATCAGAGCTGCCGCCAGACCAAACACTCAAGATCATGAGTTGAGGGCAGTCAGGATTACTTACCTGCAGACCAGGAACTATGACATAGATGAGATAATATCTCTCCTCTTAGAGCAACTAAATGAACTGGCTGACATGGAAGTGTCAAGAGAGATGAAAGAAAAAGAGGATGCAAGGTTACTTCTCCAATTCAAAGAGGACAAGAGAAACAAAAGACTATACAAGCATGCTCCTACTCTCTCCCCAGTTCAAGAAAGCCCTGTGCAAGAGACTATGGCATCTACACAAGAACCTCAGGTAGACAAAGAAATAGACAGACAAAACATGATTAACTACCTGAGTGCCAAAGGTCTCTACTAGGCATCTGCACTTCTTCCTTTGTCCTTTGAGTACATTGAGTTTGAGTATCTCAAACAGCTTGAACTTCAAGTGCTCAAAGAACAAAAAGCTACAAAGAGAAAGATGAGGGAAGAGGCTGTAAAGTCAAGAGCCATTATCCAAAAGAGTATGAAGAAGTCTGCTGACAGACAAAGGATGATGAGCTTCTTGAAGCTGTATGGATTCTCCGGAAGGAGACTTGGCCCTATGTCTCTATCCACAATGGATGAGCATATCAGGGTAATCAAGCAGAAGATCAAGAGTGGAGAGCTGATTGACTTATACTCTCCTCCAAGTCAAATCCCACCTGAAGTGGAGGTTAAGGTTGAACAACCTGAGACAACACAACCCGGACCTCCTGCTGAGCCTCATCAAGCTTCATCTTCTGATCCAAAGCAGGGTCAAACTCCCTCTCCTTCTGAACCTGTGAGGGAGAAACACCCAACTGAGAAAGACAAGGATGATCAACAAGGTGCTGCAGACCAGTCTTCTCAGTTAAAGTCTTCTAAGAGGAAAAAGAGGATGGCTTCTAAACCAAAGTCTAAAAAGAAGAAGCCTGAATCATCTACCTCTATACCTCAGACTGAGTCAGATCAACCAGAGGAAGTACATAAAGAGGCACCCCAACCAACTCCAATTCAAGTGGCTCCTCTTGCAGCTGAGACACCCATCTTATCCTGGACCTTCACTACTAATGTAGAAAGATGGCATGTGATTAGAGATCAAGGTATTAAGAATGTCTATACATAGCAAGACATAATCAACTTACCTTTGCATGATCTCTTTGAGATGAGAAGATACTATGAGAGTCTGAATGATCCTGACCATCTAATGAAGAAAGGTATGGTCATCATTATGCTGAAGACTACAAACATCTGAAGATCTTCTAAATGTTTTGGTAGCATCAGCCTAGAGGGAGTTTGTAAGGATTCCTATAAGTCTGATGCAGCCAAAACATCCAAAGTCTCTCTACAAGCATGCACTAAAGAACTGAAGTAGAAATGCTTCAGAAGTTTTACACCATGCACTAGAAATATTCTAAGTGTAAAATCTTCCGAAGCCAAGACCAATATCTTCCGAAGCCAAAAGTGAAGTCTTCCGAAGCTTCACTGACAAAGTCTTCCGAAGCCAAATAGTTAAGACAGATTTCTTCCGAAGACTTTTAGCGATATGCCATTATCTGATGTACTTTACCATAAAGCTGGACCACCTTTCCGCTGCAACTTTGTAAAGTCACCAACTTACATGAGTTGGTGAAAGGTCCATGCTTTTGGTAACTGTACATTGAGGTCTTGAGTCCATACTTTCTACTTTATATACTTTTATCCTTTTTGTAGTATATTAGGATGTGAACTATGGCATGTCATAGTCACAAGTCAAAAGGCAGATATGCCTTTTGACTCTACAATTGATTTTGTTTGTGTCTAGTCAATTGTATCCAGCTGGCTTTCAAAGTATAGCCGGCTGTAGCTTGTAGTATAAGTATTCCTTGTTCTTGTATCTTTCTATTATGCTTTGTAACATTTGCAATAGAACTTGAGAAAGCAATATACTGCATCCTTGAAACCCAATCTCTTGTGTTCTCTTGTTCTGTCTCTTACATATTACTTGTGTTATTAGTATCATTCTTGTGGTTAATCCAGTTTACTTTTTGATTAAGTTTGGTTAATCTCCTCTTTGTGTTGTTGTGTTGTAAGTGACCACCCTTCACCGGTCCTGCAGAGCTCATTTGGAATTTTGATTGCATAAGAGCCTCAAACTCTCTGCGAAGTTGTATGTTGGTGGAGCCAAATATGATGTCATCCATGTAGACTTGTACAACAAGCAAGTCTTGTCCTTTCATCTTCAAGAAAAATGTCTGATCAATCTTACCTTTGGTGTACCCATTCTGTAATAGAAACTTAGATAAAATGTCATACCATGTCCTAGGTGCTTGATGAAGAACATACAGAGCTTTATGTAACTTGTAGACTCTATGATGAAAGTCTGGGTCTTCAAACCCTGGTGGTTGAGCAACATATACCTCTTCTATCTTTCCATAGAGGAATGCATATTTCCCATCCATTTGGAAGACAGTGAAGTTTTCGGAGGACGCATATGCAAGAATACTCAGATGACCTCTAGTTTAGCTATAAGAGCAAATACATCGTCATAATCAATTCCTTCCTCTTGAGTGTATCTTTCGGCAATGAGCCTGCTTTGTTTCTAATGACAATCCCTTTGTCATTTGCTTTGTTCCTAAACAACCATCTTGTGCCAATGGCATATTGACCTTCTAGTAGGTCAACTAACTGTCATACCTCTTGCTTCTTGAATTGTTGTAGTTCCTCTTGCATGGCCTCTATCCAACTATTTTCTTTTAAGGCTTCTATGATGTTTTTGGGTACTGTTAGTGATAGGAAGTAGGAAAACAAGAAATTATTTGTGGTATCAGATTGACTACGTGTCAATCTGACATTGAGATCACCAATGATATTCTCTAAAGGATGATATTTATGAGCTCTTGTGGTTTCAATCTAATCAACCGGGATAGTTGAATCAAGATTTATGATTGTTTGGTTAGGAGTTGATGGGTGAGCAAGGGTATTTGATGTTGTAGGATTATCAGGCTGGGTATGCTCATGGAATGTTTGTGGTGAATCATGAAAAGAATCTAAGATTTCTTTATCATGATGGCTAATTGGTAGTGAATAGTAGTCATCATCTTCTTCAACTATGACTGGATGATGTGACCTTGTTTGTTTGCTTGGTTTTAGGTGAAGTGAAGCGTGTGGTGAAGTGGTCACCAGAGTTGATGATGATGGAATGTTTGTTGATGTTCCTCTTGATGTGTTTGTTTGATCTAGAGGAAGCGTAACTATTGTACTAGAAGGAGTAATGTTTTCTCCTTGGAGGATCAGTACTTAAATGAACATCAATGGTTGGTGGAAGAACAATTGGATATTCATTGTCATCCTTGGTACATGAAACATCAAAAAAAGATGTGTCAAATGATTTTGTTAGTGAGTCAATATCAAATAACCAGTATGATCCAGTGACTTTCTAGTGAAAGAATGTTCGTTAAAAACAACATCTGTTGTTTCTTCCACTATATTTAGTCTTGGATTGTATACTCTTTAGGCTTTTGAGCTTCCAGAGTACCCAACAAAAAATCCATTGTCTACTTTTGGAGCAAACTTAGATAAATGTTCTCTAGTGTTTAATATTGATACAGAACATCCAAAATCTTTGAGAAATCCAATGAAAGGTTTTTTTTAAACATTAATTCATATGGAGTTTTGGTATGTTCTTTAATTATTAATGTTTAATATTGCATGTAGCAAGTCGTGTTGATTGCTTCAACCCAAAAGGATATGGGCAATAGATAGTCAACTAGCATAGATCTAGTAGTTTTTATCAATGTTTTGTTTCTCCTTTCTACATTGAATTGATGACTTATTCCTTTCTCTACACAAAAAGAAGAAATAATATCATTCTTAAATTCAGTACCATTATCACTTCTTAAAGTTTTTACTTTAAGGTCCAATTGATTTTCAATTTTACTAATGAATGATTTGATGATTTATGTTGTTTCTGACTTGTGTAAGAGAAACTAACCAGATGAATCTAGAGTAATCGTCTACTATAACAAGGCAGTATTGCTTCTTTCCTATGCTCAATATGTTTGTAGGGCCAAAAAGGTCCATATGAAGCGATTTGAGTGGTGTGTTGTTAGAGTTTACCAATTTTGACTTATGAGACACTCTATGTTGTTTGCATTTCAAACATGTAGTGCAGTGGTCTATATAGAAGAATTCTTTTTGTGGTAAACCTATTACCAAGTCACCTTTTACCGGTTGATTTATTCAGTTAAAATTTGAGTGTCCAAATCGTCTATGCCATAATTGGGAAACATCTTCTGACGCTTGTGATAGTAAACATGTTTCAGGGATTGATGCTGAAGCAGTGTTCATATCAATTATGTATGTGTTGTTATAATGAGGTGTTTTCAAAGGATAAAGTCTGCAGGTATTTGAAAATCCTTCTTGAGCATGTAGCTATTATTGGAGTCAAATAGGGTGGCATATCTTTTATCACAGATTTGTGATATGTTGAAAAGATTAAACTGGAGGTTGGAGCTGTAACTGACATTTTCAAAGCTGATCAACCCATTGGATAATGTTCCTTCACCCATTATCTTTCCATCTGTCTTGTCACCTCCAACTACTACGTTTCCTCCATGTTTGCTCTTGAGATCCTAAAGGAGGGAACAATTTCTAGTCATATCTTAAGAGCATCCACTGTTAACATACCAAATGTTGTCAAGCCTTCTTTGATGTGCCTGCACAAACAAAAAAATTAGTTAGAGGGTGCAACTCAAGCCAAGATAGTCTTAGGTTTTTCTTTTTTTCCCATAACACATTGTTTTTCTATTTTGGCATTGTCTACTGGTTTAGGAATTTTAGGTACACTAGATTTCCTTTGTATGCTTTTAGCTCTTCTGGAGAAGTGCTTTGAGCTCTCCTTCTTTGAGTGTTAATGTCTGATTAGTGTCTGTTTTGAGATTTATGTCTCATGTCTGTTTGTTTAAAGTTGTCATAGAATATTTTATCATTGTTTAAAACAACTTTTATATGAGGAGTTTGTCATGGTACTCCTCCTTTGTTCTTGGTAGGAACAACCAAATGCTTTTCAGTTGATTTCTCAACTTGAGGTTCTTTGTTTCGCTTCTTGTTTTTCATATTGATAAAGCAGTTGGTATTACTGTGAATGTTTCTTTCACAAATAGAACAGTAGTTATGAAAATGACATGATTCTATACTATGATTGTTCATATCACAGTACTTGCAGTACTTATCATATTTGCACTTTTCTATAATGTGGGTGTATTGATCACACAACTCGCAGTAAGCCAAATTTGCAGTACTCTGTTTGTTGAAAACTTTTGGTTTTAAGTTTGTCTTTAGTGGTATATCAAAAGTTACAGTTGTTTTGTTTTGACTGAATGGGGGCTTTTCCTTTCCCTTTGTTTGTTCTTTTAGGAGAGACAGTGCAAGACTCAGCCTTTCTTCCACTTGAGCAGATATAAAAAACTTGTGTTTGATTTGATTGTTTTGGTATTATATCAACCACACTTGAAAGTTTCAGTAGTTCGTTGATCTGACTCATCATACAGTAGATCGTCATCATCTTCATCTGTTGTGTGTACATCAAACCATTGTTTTCTCCTTGATAGAAATCTATTGATTTTATTTGTGGTGGTGCTTGGCTTTTAAAAATTTTTAAATGATGATGATGATGGTTTGGAGTCATCTGTCATGTCATGTGGATCAAGTGATTCCCCCTAATTGTTGGTCAATGAATCAATGCAGTGGGATATAGTTATCATTATAATGTGGGTTGACCTTATTATATCCCAAACCTGAAGGGTCATTAAATGCCCTTTGATGAGCAAGAAGTTCTTCTAACTTCTTATTGCTCACCTAAAACTTCTAAAGTTTCAATTCAATTTTAGCTTGTAATGTTTTTTACTAAGTCAAATATTTAGAGAGTTGCTCAGCTTGAGCTGCTAGTGTTTGTTTTTCAGATAACAGTTTGTCCAAATCATTTTTCAATAACCGAATTTTAATCTCGTATTGTTTATGATTTGTTTTTAAAATGTCATTCAAAAATGTTTGTTTTAATGCATTTTGGTCGGCGTGTTCTCTGTATCTTGTGGCTTCGTCAATGCATGCTTGAGAACATAGATTCTCATTTACCTCTTTTGGGATTTCAGCAATTTTATCCTCTATATTAGCCATGAGGGCATGTTCAGGAGATTCTATCTCTACCTCATACTGCAGGATCGATATTGGTCAGTCAACACAAGTGTTTTCTCTTAACTCACTAATTAACACTCAAATGATAATGATGCAGAATCATTTAAGAATTGATAATAATATACTAAGTAAACAACACACAAGAAATGGTTTTTCAAGATACTAGTATATATTACTTCTCAACTCAAGATGTACAAGACTCTTACAAGCATGCTAACTGAGTTTAAAATGAGAACTATATATACTACTATCTATAGCCAGTTATACAAAAGATTAACAACTGGAAATTACTACTAAACAAATACTACATTGCTAGTAGTAAGGTATCCAAGATAAAATAATATCCTAGATTAGGTAGTCATTACATGTCCATGACTTACCTTTTGTCACCAACTAAAGTTGCTAACTGTACTAACTGATAAAGGATGAACAGTGGAATAAAGTATGGTCAACTACATGGGCGTGGGAAAGCGCCATGCAATATCTCAGGGGTTGCAGCGGATTGTCAGAAGGGACATAGTTATATCCATTGGTTCATAGTAGGTTCTTCCGAAGGTTAATTGGCTTCGGAAGAACAAGTTCTTCCGAAGCCACTTATACTTCGAAAGAGTCTACTTCTTCCGAGACTTGTGATAATCTTCAAGACTTTATGCTTCGGAAGTCATTGTCTTGAAATCTTCTAAGTGTTGAGCTTCAAAAGAGGGATGACTATGTCTTCGAAAGACAGGATTCCTCTTCGGAAGTTCTATTAACTTTAATCTTCGAAAGTGTAGCTTTTGCCTTCGTAAGTCTTTCACAATTGCACCAAAAATGTTTTAAGTGTTGTTTTGGTTGCACCAGCCTTACTTGATCCAACAAACTCCTCCTAGGCTGATGCTACCAAAACCTCAACTATTTCTGCTTCTCAAAACTTTCAGCACTAATGATAGAATATACTTATCTGTTTCTCTATTCTTTCCAAAGGTGGTGCTGAGAAGTTTGTATAAGTCATTGGTAGACAGTAGATCTAGTCTATTACTCTGAATGACATGCATCCTTTGTTGTGTCCCTCTATAGAGAGTTAGTTGATGGGAGGTGTATTCATACTCCCATCGAACTATGGGTTCTAAGTATGGGCCTTCAACCATTTGAAGAAAAGCCTTTCCTTTGGTGTTTGACCCTTCCTTTTCTTCCCTTGCTCTCAGTTTCAACTCTTCTTCAATCTTAGCTTTAGTAGTGAGTTCAGCAAGATGAAGATTGCTCAGATGGTTTCTAATGTGAGCAGCTTTTTGAGAGTCGGAGGGATTGGAAAATGGTTTCTCAGCTAACTTAGTAACATCAAACCTATTAGAGTGTAGTAGAGATGATGAATTGAGTTTGTTGACTGCATCATTCTCTCTTTCCACAACAAAGTTGTGAGAAGAATCTTCAAACCTCCACCGAACTATCTTCTTCCTAGGCACAAGGGGTTGAGATGGTATTTTTTTCCCTTTCTGGAGTCCAGTAGAGTCACCTGTCTTCTTCTTAGCTTATTCTCTTCTTCTTCAAGAGAGTCAGAGTTAGTTCCGAAGAGTTTAAGATCTTGGTCCAATGTTCCTCTTGGCAGATCAAAGAATTCTTCTCTTGTGAGTGAACACGAAGAGCTATCAATGAATGTTAATTTGATGGACTCCTCTTCACAAGAGATTTCGCTCAGAGTAGTACAGTTAATGAGCTTTTTCTTGATTTCCTTGTATTCCTCCAAGGTCAGAGGTTTGGATGATTGAGAGGATGACTTTGGTGGTTGATGGGTAGATGATGGTTGGGTTCTGGGAAGTGTTTTGGGTTTAATGATAGGTTGTGGTGGTGGTTGTTGTGATTCAATGGGTGAGGGTGAGGGTATGGTTGATGGAGTAGGTTCAGGAGTGTTGGGTTCAGTGGTTGGTTCAGTTTTGATAGGGAAGGGAAAAGGAGTTGGCTCAGGTTTAGGTTGAGGTTTGGGTGTCATCCTCTAAGTACTTGGGTAAACCTCTTTCCTTCTTCTTGAGCGAATGTCAGCCTTTATGTCACTTAGGGTCTTTTCAGCCATGGGGCCAACTTGTTTGCCAGAGAAGCCATGAGCTCTGAGATATGCTTTTATCCAGGCTTTGTCTCCAATCTTCTTGGCTGCCACAAGTTGTGCTTCTTCCTCTTTCTTCTTTTTCTTCCTAAGCTTTTCGCTACCTGCCCTCTTCCTCTCCTTATCCATTTGATCTTGTTCTTTGTGAAAAAGCCACAAGATCTTATCATTTTCATGAGGAGTTAGTTCTTCAAGAGAGTAGCCCCTAGAACATAAGAAGGCTGTCCTCTTACTCCTCAACTGTTACTCAGCTTCCTTATTCTTTCTTTTCTCTTCCTCTTCTAAGGCCAACCTTGCTACTTCCTCTTGTTCTTTTTGAAGTAGGGTTGCCTTTTCTAACTCCACCAGCTCCTCAAGTGGTAAGAGGAGCACATCTTCACTTGCAGCTCTAAGATTGATGAGTCTGTCAATAATTTCCACCCTCTTTTTGTTGTTGATAGCCTCCTGGGTTGTTACAGCTACTTTGCTACTTGCAGCTAATAGCTTCCCACAGGTGAGTCAACCTTTCCTTTTGAGCTTCTCCATCCTTTCTTCCTCTAACAGTTCTTTCGCAGTCAACTTCCTATTACCCTTGATGTCTTTGGAAGCTTGAGCCTTTGGAGACTCTGGTTTGGAGGATTCAGGTTGGTGAGTGGAGATTTGAGCTTGTGGTGATGATGGTGTTTGAGTGAGTGGGGTTTTAAGAAAGTCTTCACTATTAATCTCAGAGGCTAATTCAAGAATAGTCTTTGTGATAATAAGGTTATCAGACAATGAAGATAACCCAATAATGCCTTTCGCAACTTGAATCTCTGCTTCGGAAGATTGGATCATTGCTTCGGAAGATAGTGGTTTTGCACTACCTGTCCTAACTTATTCAGTTGTTGGGCCATCAGTCCCCATATCCCCTTTAAAATTAATCTTAGGTTCAATGTGAACCTTAGGTTGACCACCTCCTTCCTTAATGGTAGGTGGTGCATTCAACCTTTGAAGCTCTTCAGCTCCAAAGTATGCCACAGGAACATCTGGTGAAGGTTGTTCAAGTGAGGAGCTCATTAGGAACTTAGTTAAGAACCTATTTAGATCAAGTAGCATCCTTGGTTCCACTTGAAAGGTGATTGGAGGAGGCTCAGGGAAAACAATGGTTTGTTGAGTAGGGTACTTAGAAGATAAAGTTGAAAGGGCAAGACTTTGCTCCATGTTTGTTGCTTCCCTCTATACATTTTCATCCCCCTTTTTGGTAGCATCATCTTGAGAGGTAGATGGGCTAGAGGAAGAAGGCAGAGAGACTTGAATTGGTACATGCCTAACAGATCTCTCTGTCTGTGTCTCAGCTAGTTAAGCCTTGTTGAGTGGCAGACCTATCTTCTAAAGTCTTAACCATGGATTCAAGTTTTGAGACTTTAGAGAATGGGTCTCTTGTGATGAGTTCATACTTCCCTCATCCTCTTTAGAAGAATCACGGGGAGATGAGATAACATACCTTGTATGTTATCAGATGTGGTTTCTTGGCACCCTAGTTTCCTCTACGAGGTGATGTCTCTTTCAAAGTCATCAACAGGCAGAGTTGCCACAGATTTAGTCTTAGAGATGTTACCATTGTCCCGAGAGCCCAATAAGACACTCTCAGCAGTGGCAGCTGAATCTACATGAGTCCCCTCCACACCAGTGGGACTCACCTCAGTTTGGCTTTTCTAATGGGGACTGGACGTCAGAGGTTTCTCTAGGCTCAGTTGATCTTTTGATGGGTGTTGTAGATCAACATCATGGCCTTGAAGGAACATGAAATCCTCAACAGAATCGGTAAGTAGGTCAGTGAAGGATATGGAGGTTATGCCTAATGACCCGGGACCTTGATCAATGTCTAGAGGCATTGAGCCTATGATTTGGTTGTCCCTTTTTGGCTGCTCAGGGGAGTATATTGACTCACCATGAGGGCTTAAAGTTTAGGTTTGAGGCTCATGGGAATGAGACTAAGGAAACTCAATACCCATATTGAGGTCAATTGCGAAGGATGGTGGGACCTCAGACTAAGTGGGAGCCCATTTTTCCACTCTAGTCTTTTTGTGTTGAACATGGGGGACTTGTTCAATCAGAGTATATTGAACAAGGGTTTGCTTGGTACGTCTCTGATAAGTATACATGATGGGATGGGTAGGAAGGATTGGCATTGTAGTGGTTGTGTCTGGTGTGGGTTCATCACCTGTGGGGTTGACAGGGATGTCACCAGGAGCCATTGGCTCAATCATACCTAGAAGAAGTGAAGTATGTCTTCCAGTGAAGTTGGTGGACACCCTCTTCATAATTTTGAAGATGCCTGGCCTCATGTGAGGGACAAGAAGAGTAGCTTCACAGATAAGCTTGTCTTGATCCAGCTCACAGTTGATTATATGCTGAATAAACCTGAGATACATGTAGAATGTCTCCTTTTGAAGGTTTCCTCTAAGGTTGTTCAGCACAAACCTTGAGTAGTTGAACCGGAGGCCATTTACCAACCCATTAACTAGGCATCCTAAGTCATATGGTATTTGATCCCAACCCCCTAATTTGTTTGATAGACAGTAGAGAACTATCTGAAGCAGGAATTTTCAATTGTAGGAAAAGTTGAATTTATAGACGGTTGACTTGCTTACATCACCACCATATCCCATTTGGGCATATGTGTCCTCCAAATCAGTTTTGGGGAATTTAGTACGAGAACCTTCATCATGAAGCTCTAAGTGCTCCCTAATTATTTGTTGAGATATGATTATTTCTTGGCCACAGATCTTTGACTTGATAGCCCTAACTCCGTTCAGGGTGTCAATCTTACCATTTGCCCAAAATTCGATCATATGGTTGGAGTCAACAGTGGGGTTAACAGTGAGTGTTTTGTAGTAGATGGACTGGGTCAAAAATTGGATGATTTCAGAGAATTCGGCATCCTTTGAAGAATCAAGGAGCGTGACTTGGGTGTGCTGGGGATTTAGGGCCATTGTTGAAAAAGTGCAGGAAGAGTAAGGTCATTTGAGAGTGTAAGAGTAAGTATGAAGAAGACTTAAGGCTTGCAAATGGGTAAAAAGATTAAGGAGAGATGTCAGAAGTATTTAAATGGGTAAAATGGCGGATGGATAAGGTGAAATAACGGTTTGGGGTATGATTTGACAGGGGTGGTAAGGATAAGTCATTTATATAGTACAACATTATTCAGAAAATCTTTACCTTTTTACAGATTGGGGCCCAAAAATTTCCTTTACGCAGTAAAGTTTTCTTCTAAGAGTATGAGTTTTACGAATAAAATATCTTCCAAAGCCAAACTTACTTCCAAAGGTAACTTTCGTCATATGCGAAATTTGCTTCCGAGTGTAAGTAGGTCTTCCGAGTAAAGAAGTATTCAAGCTTAGAAGTATATTAGATATGAGATTAAATGTTCTTCCTAGGGTTTAGGGTTTAGGGTTTAGGGCTAAAAACTCTTCGGAAAATAATACTACCTTGAAGGAATTTTCCTTCAGAAGACAAATAAGATATCTTCCGAGGGTAAATTTCTCTTTAGAAGAACTCATACTTAGCAGATTTTGGAAGAAAAACCTTTTGTAACAGGGCTTAGATTGTATGACAAAGACAATACACATTTTGAAGAGGTTTTCAAAGGAGATAGACTAATCAATGTTTATCATCCCAATAACTGTGATAAGATACTTAAATCTTTGTTCATCAAATGCTTTGGAGAACAGATCAGCATATTGTTCATTTGAGTCAACTTTGACTAGTTTGATTAGGTTTTTCTCATGAATGTCATGAACGAAATGATACTTGATGTCAATGTGCTTTGCCTTGGAGTGCTTGACTGGATTTTCTGTAACGGAAATAGCACTCTTGTTGTCAATATGGATAGGAGTCTCCTTGAAATTGAATCTATAATCTAACATCTGATTTTGAATTCATAACAGGTGAGCACAGCAACTAGCAGTGACAACGTATTCAGCTTCAGTAGTTGATGTTGAGACACAGGATTGCTTCTTGCATTGCCAGGAGATTATCCTTCCACCAAGAAATTGACATCCTCCTAATGTTGATTTCTTGTTGATATTGCAGCCACCATAGTCACTATCAGTGTAACCATAGAGATTGAAATCTTGATTTCTAGAATACCAGAGACCCAGCTTGGGAGCTCCTTTGAGGTATCTAAGGATTCCCTTAGCAACAACTAGGTGAGACACCTTTGGGGCAGCCTGATATCTTACACAAATACAGGTTACAAACATAATATCAGGTCTACTTGCTGTGAGATACATCAGAGATCCAATAATTGCCCTATACTGATGTTGATCAGTATCCTCCCCCTTAGAGCAAGGGCAAAGATTGTGATCTCTAGGTATAGGTGTCTTTGCTAGCTTACAATCCTTTATTTCAAATCTTTCTAAAATGTCATTGACATATTTAGATTGATTGATAAAAAACCCATGTTTCATTTGCTTTACCTGAATTCCAAGGAAAAAATCACTTGAACTCATCTTAAGCTTCTTCATAATGCTTTCAAAGTCTTTGCATATTTGGTCATTTGGAACCTATGTGCACTACCATCTGGTCAAGTACACGTTGGTAAAAAGAAGGTTTAGAATAGTTTGGAAACAATTCTAAGTTAAAGATATGGTCAGGACCATTTCCCCTAACACTAGGAGTGTGCTCATTTACAACAATGTTGGAAGATTCCTCAAATTGTTGAATACTGATATTATAAACTCTATACGCAATAGAGTTAGAGGAATATCCAACAAAGATAGCATCATCTGACTCTTCAACAAATTTTGCCAAATTGTCCTTTGTGTTAAGTATGGGACACCTGCTGTCAAAGGACCTAAGAGAGCCAATGAACGGTGGCCTCTTGTTCCATAACTCATAAGGGGTTTTTCCATGGGGCTTGACTATAAGAACTCTGTTATGCACATAGCATGCAGTGTTGACTGCCTCTACCCAGAATGTTAGACGCAACTTTGAGCCAGCTAACATGATTCTGGCAGCCTCAATAAGTGTCCTATTCCTCCTCTCAGCAACACCATTTTGTTGATGAGTTCTAGGGGCACTATATTGTCTGGCAATCCCTTTTGAATTACAGAATTAGTCAAGAACTTGATTCTTAAACTTAGTCTGTTGATCACTTCTCATGATTTTTACCTTGTGATCAATTTGATTTTTTTTAAGAATAAAAGATTTTAAAGTTTCAGTTGTTTCATCTTTAGTTCTTAAAAAGAATACCCATGTAAATCTTATGAAATCATCAACAATCACAAGACAATATGATTTCCTTCCAATGCTCATTATACTTGTGGGACCAAATAGATCCATGTGCAATAAGTGTAATGGAGTGGTGATGGAGTTAACTTCTTTGGATTTGTAAGAGACCCTGTGTTGTTTTCCTTTCAGACATGCAACACAGTTATCTTTGTAGAAAAAATTCCTTTTTTGGCACACCATGTACCAAGTTATTTTTGACCAATTTATTCATGGTTTTAAAATTAACATGACACGTTTGTTTATGCCACAGAATTGACTCATCACCATTTGCTTTGGAAAGAAAGCATGATACTTTACTTATTGGAGAAGCATTGTTCATATCAAGCTTGTACATATCCCCTTTCCTAGGAGATCTATAAAGCACCAATTCTTGAGGAATTGTCATTTCGGGTTTTAGGATAATGCACTCATGTTTTATGAAAAGCATTTGGTGCTTTTGATCACAGAATTAAGAAACACTTAAAAGATTGTGTTCAAGCTGTTTGACAAAGTTTACTTTGTCAATCTTTAACTTACCATTGGATACACCACCTCTACCAAAAATGTATCCTCTGGTTTCACACATTGTCATTTTGTCACGTGGATGTCCCTGCACATAAGGTAAAAGAGTTAGTTACTATTGGAAACCCAAGCCTTGTTGGTCTTGGGTTCTTCCAATGTTATAATTGAATCAAAATGTATGCATGGGGGTTCAATTGAGGTTTGTGAAGAAGAGGTTTGGACTGCAGCGTCTTCTTTGATCTTCCATTCCATCCTTTGGTTGATCAATGTAGATGAGCTTGATGAAGCTTGAGCTGCATTGTTTACTTCCGAGGCTTCTTTCTTCTGGAAAAAACACTTCACCACCTATTCTTAGGAAGCAGTCTTCTTCTCGAAAGGTTTCAAAGAAATCCTTTTGTTCTTTTGAATTTCCTTTGGCTTATCTTCTGAAGCTATTTTCATTTCGTAAGAATGAGTTTCTTCCGAAAGCAACTTTGCTTCGGAAACAAGCTTTCCTTTTCTTAACACTTGAACCATGTGATAAGGTCCAAATATGAAACATTCTTTTACTCCTTCTTTCTTAACATTATTTTCATAATGTGTGCTTGCAGTATTGTAGTAACAATATTTAGCCATGTGGTTGTGTAGTCCACACTTTATGCATTCAATGTTACTCTTCATAGGGTGTGAGGAGTGTTGTTTCTTGCATTTCTTTTCATCATCAAGAGTCTTTCCCTTCAGGTTCTGATCCTTTAGGTGGATAGGAGTGCTGGTACTACACCCTTTTCCTGAATCAGAACTTCCAACCACCTGGAATCCAGCTGAGATAAACATACCCTTTTGCTTTGGGTCTATTATTAGCTTGGACTCGGCCACTTTCTTGGCAATTTTCTGGTTGTCTTAGCTTTGTTTCTGCTAGCTTTGGTGGTCAGGGGTTGATCATCACTGGTAGGGATGGAGTTTTCGACCTGGTCTTTCCTTGTGATGGTCTCCATAGTTACATCGTTCTTCTTTTTATGAGGTAGTGGGTCAGCAGATGGAACCTCTTGCTCTTTAGTACCACATCTTGGTTATCTTATAAACTCATAAGAGTGTGCTGGAGCAATTCAATGCTTCCCAACCCATATTTGTTTTGATAATAGACCTTTGAGTAGAGGGATGATGCAAGAATGATTTTGAAGTTATGCTCTTCGATGGCATGCTTCCTTGCTTTGGCCTTAGCTATTACTAGTTGGCCTTGAGCCTCAGTTAACTTGGAGATTAAACCTTTGATTTGAGCCTTGTAATTGGAGTGTTCATGTTTTAAAGAGGGATCAGTTTTCTCTAATTCTTAAATTTTTATGTTATAGTCAGATTCTGCCCTCTTAAAATCAGATTTTAGAATGTTTAAGGACTCAATATCAGATTTAATTTCCATGTTATAGTCCTGATACAATTTGACTTTAGCAATAAAAGCTAGAGTATAGAGATATTCATATACCTTGCTATCATCAGTTCCAGCCATGAGTGCCTAAGCAGGAGTCACATCTTGCGCCATGAAGCTCCAATCAACTTCTTGAGCAACAGCAGCAGCAGTTTGTTATTCAGATGACTTTGTAGCAGCTTTAGGTGTGGCAAGATGTGTGGAGGCTTGAGTAGCTCCTGGATTGGATTTAAGAGCTTTACATTCCCTGGCAAAATGACCAAGTTGGTTACAATTGTAACACTTGGCTTTAGTTTTGTCAAACCCAAATTTGCTATTGGTTGGGTACTGAAGGAACTGCCTTCTAGTTCTTTTAAAGAACTTATATGCTCTATATGTCAAAAGAGCCATTTGTTGGATGATGTCCATGTATTCAACATCATCTGGGCTAAAACATTCTAGATCATCAAAGCAAACCTGAAAATCACTAGAATGCCCATATTCTGAAACAAAGGCAAAATTGTCCTGTAAGGGACCTGATTGAGCCTGTTGAGACCTTGGTGTCTCAGGAAAGTTGATGTATGGCGTAGAGGAACATGATGGCTACTGAGAGTAAGTCATGTACTGTTGAGACTGTGGGGGTCTTGAGCCTTCAGCAACAACGAAAGCATTGCTAGCAGGAAGACTAGAGGTTCTGCTCATCTGGAAGCCTCTTTGAGTCTCCATCTCTACACGGTATTAATCAAGGATGCCATATAGTTCAGACATTATGAGAGTGTTCATGTTCTCTATCCTCTTGATAGAGACACAATAAAAAGTCCACTCATGAGGAAGTGCACTCATGAACTTCTTTGATAGATCTCTCTTCTTAAGAATTCATCCCACAGACTGAAGTGATGAAATAATATCCATATACCTAAAGTATTACTTGCTGAGGGTCTCTCCAGCAACATATATGAAGTTTTCAAACTGTTTCTTTAGGGAATCTTTCTTCGAGTCATTAGAACCAGAGTACATCGATGTCAAAGCATCAAAGAGTTCTTTGGCTGACTGGTAGTGCTCAAAGCCCACCATTATGTAGTTTGGTATGGCTGTAAGCAGTGTTTTCATGGATTTGCTATCAATGTCCATTTTATTGAAGTCTTTATCTGAGTAGTCTTCAACAGCCTTTTCTATCATGGCACCATTTCCAGCCGGTGCTGCCATCTTTGGCTTGTAAGGACCATGGGTGATAGATCTCCACATTTTGTTGTCTGATACCTAATGAATCCTTCAGTATGCTTGCACCAAGATCTGAAGTTGTCAGGAGTGATGATAGGGGCTTTAGCCATCCTTCTTATTTCAGATTCAGATGATTTCTGGTTGAGGGCCATTTTGAGTGAAATAAGTGTATGAGTGATACAACCGGTTGATTTGGGATGGTAAGATCTCACAATCAAGAGCCTAAGAAGCTCTGATACCAATTGTAGGATTGATATTGGTCATTCAACACAAGTGTTCTCTCTTTAACTTTATAATTTACACTCAAATGATGATGATGCAGAATCCTTTGAGAGTTGATAATAATATACTAAGTAAACAACACACAAGAATGGTTTTTCAAGATACTTGTATATATTACTTTTCAACTCAATATGTACAAGACTCTTACAAGCATGCTAACTGAGTTTACAATGAGAACTATATATACTACTATCTATAGCCGGTTATACAAAAGATTACCAGCTGGAAATTACTACTAAACAAATACTACATTGCTAGTAGTAAGGTATCTAAGATAATGTACTATCTTAGATTTGGTAGTCATGACATGTCCATCACTTACCTTTTGTAACCAACTAAAGTTGGTAACTGTACTAACTGATAAAGGATGAACAGTGGAATAAAATATGGTCAACTACATAGGCGTGGGAAAGCGCTATGTAGTATCTCAGGCATTGCAGCAGCTTGTCAGAACGACCATACTTATATCCATTGGTTCATAATAGGTTCTTCCGAAGGTTAATTGGCTTCGGAAGAACAAGTTCTTCCGAATCCACTTATACTTCTGAAGAGTCTACTTCTTCCGAGTCTTGTGCTGATCTTCAAGACTTTATGCTTCGGAAGTCATTGTCTTGAAATCTTCTAAGTGTTAAGCTTCGGAAGAGGGATGACTATGTCTTCGGAAGACAGGATTCTCTTTGGAAGTTCTATTAACTTTATTTTTGGAAGTTCAGCTTTTGCCTTCGGAAGTCTTTCACAGTTGCACCAAAAATGTTCTAAGTGTTATTTGGGTTGCACCATCCTTACTTGATCCAACACATACATACTCCACTCACACTGACTATCCTATTTGATTATCATTGCAAAGGACTTTGAATGTTGATTGGGGTTGTACTGTGTGATTTGTATTGGTGTTGGTGAAGTAGGAATGCTAATGGGAGGTGGAATTTGCCTATTTGTGTGATAGCTACTTGAAGTTTGTATTTGTTGGTTGTTTTTGTTAGCTCTAGGTTGTTGACATTCTCTAGAGAAGTGTCCATAGAGTTGGCAGTCGTAGCATCTCACTTTGGTTTTATAAAAACCAATCTTTATTTTCTTATCCATACTCAACCCCCTGTTTCTTTGTAGGAACTTCTTTGATCTGTATGCTATCATTGTCATTGACCATTGAAGATCCATTTCTTTAACCATGTAAGGAGGCAATTCATCCAAGTCTTACTGGATAATCTGAGTTGGTGTGAGATTTGCACCCAAGTAAGCTTCAAAGCTTGTGGAGAAGGTTGTAAAAGTTGTCTTCTGTTCCTCACTTTGTAGAATGATTATTAGAGCATCCATGGGTTTCTCAAACTTATGGATGTTTTGGGTTATTGTTGGGTGTTGTTTGCTAGAGCTAGAAGCATGTGGGTATTGTGTTGCTCTGAGATGTTGCTTTATGAGAAGCATGAGCACCAGTCATTTGGGCTTTTTTTTGTTTTGAGGTGATTCAGGAGCAGAAAAGAAGGAAGTTTCACTTGAATCAACAAACTCCTCATCTTATTCTTCACTGGTGCAAGTTAAGAATGTGCTGTAAAGTTAAGAATGTGTTGTATGTTTGTTATATCTCCTTGAATTTGTATGATTCAACATGTCTGATTGTGTTGTTATTCCTGGATCTGTCATCAAACTCTAGTGCATCTACTTTGGCCACTAGTGCATCCAATGATAAAGCTTCTAGATCCAATGTTGCTTTCATCAAAGAGACTGATGGACTCCAACTCTCCAGAAGTGTATGCAACATTTTCTTGTTGATCTCCATAGATTCATATTCTGAGACCATAAACAATTATCTCATTTACCAGCTGAACAAATCTGTGGAGTTGTTGTGGTATTCATTCTCCTTGAACATGGTGGAAGGTTTCATACTAGGTCCTTAATTTTTCTTTCTTGATTTCCCTAATCTCCTCACTTCCTTCACACATTGTGTGAAGTACCTTCCATAGTTCATGAGTCGTTTGGAAGTTTTCAACTCTAGTTAAAATCTCAAAACGGAGAGTCATTGCCAGTATGTTGTAAGCCTTCATGGCTTCATGTCTATATTGACTTTTCTCAGGTCATTACCAGCTACACTTTTAAGCTGATTGATTTTTGTATGTTATAGTCGGGACAAAGAGTCACAGGTATGTATGGTCCCTCGGTTATGGATGTCGACAGATCTGGGTCTTGAAAAATTATCCAGTTTCTGAATATTGTTTTCCATTTTTTGAAGTTTGCTTTGTTCTTGAATCTGGGTGGTTTGAGACCACTGTTTGAATCTAAAATTTCATCACATATGATTGTTTAATTTTTGAACTTAATGGTTTAAATCAAAGTTTGTTTGATTATTTAGCTTAATGCTACATTTAATTTATCCTATGGTCACTAGGATTTGTTTGTGATGATTTTGTCACTTTTAAATTTTACCGGTAAGGAATTAATTAATTAATGTCCAAAGTTAAGTCACAATCAATTCTCCATAGAATAAAAAGGAATATTCTGTTTAAGAAACGTCAAAATCAATTGATATGCTTTTAAAAGTTAACTTTTTAGATCAAAAAGTGAATTTTTCATAAATCCAAAAGAACAATTGATTTGTTATTTGTTTATGATGCAAAACCAACAAAATCATCGAAGATTTGAAGGTTGGGTTTGAATGAAAAAAACAAGGTTTTATGCTAGTGTAGTTGCGGCTGATATGTTCTTCAAATAAATAAACAAACGGTTTGTTGATTAAAGAACAAAACCTGATTCAAGTATGAATATGCTTGAATATGTTGATATTAAACACTTGGAATGATTCAAAATATTTAAAAACAATGTTGGTTTGAAGAAAACTTGATAAAACAATACTCGGGTACTGTTTTATGAAAATCCCTTGAACCGATGAGGTTTTTAAGGTTTTGAGATGATTCTGTTTAGAAAGCAATGTATGAATGTTTTTCAGACCTTCAGCAACACAAAATCTTCTTCACAATGTACAAAAATATATTAATTAATCATGTTTTGAACATTTGTTGAATGTTTGAAGTAGAAGATGGTTTTATGATGATTTTCTGCTTGAAAATGATTAATATGAAGATAATGAACCATAAATGTCATTGTACTGAATGAGAGAATCAAAAATCAGTGATTGATTTGAGCCAAGGCTCTGAAACCACCTGATGGAATTCACTTAATCAGGTTTTGAACTTAGAACACAAAACAAAAACAGTGAATTCCCCAAGTATCGATTTCAATCTCTCAAATATAACAACAAGTTGTTGTAAATTTAACACTCATTAATCATAGTGCGGAAACCCATAATAAATGATATGATATCTATGTGTGTGAACGATTGTGTGTGTGTTTGTATGGTGGAATGATAATAACTGCTTGTTTGTATTGATTGTTTAAAAGTTTACGAAGGATTAGGGTATACTGTTATTTATAACCTATACAATGATGTATGTATAGTTATAAAAATTCCCTTACGTAAACAAAATACATATAATCCTAAGTCTATAAGTCGTCTGCTGTGGATGATTACCTGTCCACTACGGATGTTAAGATGTCCACTGTGAACGTTGAATAACTTGTCTGCTGTGTCGTAAATGCTGTCCGTTGTGAACACTTAGTGTTTGCTTTGTTGTTGTCCGCTATGGAGTGTGCATCTGCTGTGGACTGTTCATCGGCTATAGAGTTGTTCATTTGTTGTGGCCACTTAGACTATGTTCTTCATCCGCTGCATCTTCCTGTTCATTCGCTATGGACAGGTCGTCATCTGTTGTGGACACTTAAGAAAAAATTCCTTTTTATCTACAAACCTAAAAAGAAATTTAAATTTAATTAGTATTTGATATGAATGTTAATGATGTTTATGTGTTAGTTAATAGTTGTTTGAATATTAGAACACATTATGTTTGATTATGACAAGCATTATCCTTTTATACACTTGTTGAGTCCAACACTTTAGAATAAAGGAAATATCTACCATCCACGAAACCTGCTGATCTGTACAGAAGAAATGATCTTTTGCTCTAGACTTGAGGAAAAATACTTACACTAAAGCTGCTAATATGAGCAGAGGAAATATCTTTCGTTCACCTATAGACTAGAGGAATATCCCTCATCCTTAATAACCAAAGGAAAGATTCTTTGTTTAGTAGTTCAAGATTCAACTAAGCAAACAAATAGATTGTTTGTTTCATATCTAAAATAATAATTCACCAATTAAATAACTTTAATTTGTGCATTGATTCAAGACCCTTCTCGTTCATAACTTTGAGTGTATAAATTAGGCTTTTATGCATTGTTTAGGCTCCTCAAACTTACATTTGTTTGGGAAGAAGCACACAGACTCTGAAGATATTGGAGCTTTCTTTGTTGTGCGCACTCTAATTTCAAGTATAGCTTCAGGTGCTAGAATTATCCAAGTATTATAATCTACTTAGGATGTTATACCCTGACAGATAGACGTATTCACCTACGAGGCTAGAAATTTGTTTTAAAAGAAATTTGTTGAACATGATTCCTCAATCAAGCCTAATTTTGTTATATTATTTCTTTAGCTTATTTTCATTTAGTATTGTTAAACTTGGTAATCATGTTCTCTTTCATCTTACTTATGTATTGTAATCCATATATTTGAAATGATAATAGTCTTTTATTTTATTTTGGGTGAACGATATTCTTACAAACTTCAAACAAATTTTTAAAAACCGATTATTTTTTTAAAAAAATTTCCTTTTATTTTCAGTTCAAAGGAGTACCTTAAAATTAGAAGTAATTTTTAGTACTAATTTAAATTTTAGTATTTTCATTTATTCAAAAAGTGGTAAATTGATTTATTTTCTTAGTGAAAATCTTTGATTTTAATGAGCGTGTTAGAATTTTATTTTTATAAACATATGTTTTCTAACATGTGCATTAAAAACTTTTTAATAACGTTTGATGTAGAGGTTTAGTGGAAATTATTTCATAAAGTAATGAATGTATTGTAATTAAAATGTTTTGTGTAAACATTTAAGCAAGCTGGTTATAAACTCACACATTTTGCAGCAAGGTTGCCTTCTCTTTCTCCTTTTCGGCCAACCTTGCTGCTTCCTCTTTCTCCTTTTGCAGTAAGGTTGCCTTCTCCATCTTTACAAGCTCATCGAGTGGGAGTAGAAACATTTCTGCATTATCCACTCCCAGGCTGATGAGCCTGTCTATCACCTCCACTCTTGTCTTGTTGTTGATAGACTCTTGACTAGCTGCTACTGCTTTGCTGCTTGCAGCCAATAGTTTCCCAGTGTCAAGTCTACCTTTCTTCTTCAGCTTCTCCAACCTTTCCTCCTCAAGAAGCTCCTTAGCAGTCATCGTTCTTTTACCTTTAGGATCTGAGGAAGATTCAGCCTTTGGGGATTCTGGCTTAGAGGATTCAGGTTGGGGAGAGTAGGGTTGAACTTGTGGTTGTTGTTGTGCTTGAGAGAGAGGGGTTTTGAGGAAGTCCTCACTATTTACCTCAAAGGCTAGATCAAGGATAACCTCTGTAATAAGCAAATCATCAGACAAAGATGACAGTTCAGTAATCCCTTCCACAGCTTGGCTTTCTACTTCGGAAGAGATTGGAATTGCATTACCTATCCCAACTGAGTTAGTTGCTAGGCCATCAGTCGTTATTTCCCCTTCGAAGTCAATCTTAGGCTCAATATGGACCTTAGATTGACCAACTTCCTTCTCAGAGGTAGGTGGTGTACTCAACCTTTGAAGCTCTTCAACTCCAAAGTAGGCAATTGCAACATCAGGTGAGGGTTGTTCAAGTGAGGAGCTTATCAAAAACTTAGTTAAGAATCTGTTGAGATCAATAAGCATCCTTGGGTTGACTTGAATTGTGATGGGAGAAGGCTGAGGGAAGATAATTGCAGGGTGTTGTTGTGTAGGATAGAATGAAGATAGAGTTGAAATGGCCAAGCTTGGTTTCTCATGACTTTGGTTTTGTACATTCTCCCCCTTTTTAGTACCATCATCTTGAGAAGTAGATGAGCTCGAGGAAGAACTTAAAAACTTGAACTGGTACGTGCCTAACAGACTTCTCAATCTGTTTCTCAGCTAGTTGAGATTTTTAATTTTAAGTCGCTGAGTGGCAGACCTATCCTCTAAAGTCTTAACCTTTGATTCAAGGTTTGAGACTTTAGAAAGTAGGTATCTTATGGTGAGTTGTAGACTACCCTCATCTTTTTTTGAAGAATCACGGAAGATGAGATAACATACCGGGTATGTTCATCATCATCACCAGATGTGGTTTCTTGGCACATTGGTTTCCCTTGCATACTAATGTCCCTTTCAAAGAAATAAAATGGAAAGGTTACCGTAGACTCAATCTCTGCTATGTTACCACTGTCCTGAGAGGCCAATGAGACACTCTCAGTAGTGGTAGCTAAGTCTACATGAGTCCACTCCACACCTGTGGGACTCACCTTAGTTTGGCTTAACTGATGGGGGATAGAAATCAGATGTTCCCTAGGGCTCAGATGATCCGAAGAGTGGTGTGGTAGATCAACATCATGGTCCTAATGAAACATGAGATCTTCATCAGATCGGGTTAATAAGTCAATGAAGGATATAGAGGTTATTCCTAATGACCCGGGACCTTAGTCAGCATCTAGTGGCATTGAGCCAGTGATGTGGCTGACCCTTTTTGGCTGCTCAAGGGAGTGTTGGGACTCACCGTGTGGACTAATGGTTTGGGTTTCGGGCTCATCAGGTTGAGAATAAGGAGACTCAACACTAATATTAAGGTCAATGGTTGAGGATGGTTGGACCTCAGGCTAAGTGGGAGCCTAATGTTCCATCTAGCATTTTTGGTTTGAACATAAGGAGCTTGTTGAATCAGAGTACATTGAACAAGGGTTCGTTTGAAGCGTCTTTGATAGGTGAATTTGATTGGGTGGGAAGAAGTGATTGGTATCGAAGTGGTGATGTCTGGAGTGGGTTCATCACCTGTTGGGTTTATAGGGTTTTCACAAGGAGCCTTTGGCTCAAGCATACCTGGAAGAAGATTAGTGAGTCTTCCGGTGAAGTTGGTGGACACCCTCTTCAAAGTCTTGAAGATGCTCGTCCTCATGTGAGGGATAAGAAGGATATTTTCCCATTAAAGCTTATCTTGGTCCAGCGCATAGTTGATAAATTGTTAAATAAACCTAGGATACATGTAGAATGGATCCCAGTTAAGGTTACCTTGGAGGTTATTCAGCACAAACCTTGAGTAATTGAATCTAAGGCCTTTAACCAACCCATGGACGAGGCAGCCCAAAGCATATGGGATTTGATCTCAACCCCCTGATTTGTTGGAGAGACAGTGGAGAACGATGTGAAGCAAGAACTTTAAGTTGTAGGCGAAGTTGAACTTGTATACGGTTGACTTGCTCACATCACCACCGTAGCCCATCTGAGTGTATGTGTCTTCCAAATCAGAATTGGGGAATTCAGTAGGGGCACCGTCATAATGAAGCTCCAGATTCTCCCTGATGGTTTGTTCACTGATTACCAAATCATGTCCGCAGATCCTCGATCTGATGACCCTTACTCCATTAAGCATGTCGCTTTAATCATTGGCCCAAAATTCAGCCATATGGTTTGAGTAGATAGTGGTGTTTACAGTGAGGGTGGTGAAGTATGCAGATTGACTTAGAAATAAAACGATTTAGGCAAAGTCGGCATCCTTAGAAGAATCAGGGATTGCGACTTGGTTATTTTGAGGATTCAAGGCCATTGTTAGTGAAACTACTGTGGGATTGAAGATATTTGAGAGTGAGTGTAGAAGAAGAGTGAGTGTAGAAGAAGATAATGCAATTTTGGAAGGTAAAGAAATTAAAGAACGAAAGTCAGAAGCTTTTAAATGTAGGGAAAAAGATCAAACCTATATGGTGAAAGGACAGTTTGGGTTTCGATTTGACAGGGGCGGTAAGATAAACCATTTAGAATATTCCGACATCATCAATAGAATCTTACTTTTTACAGAGTGGGGCCCAAAGATTTTCGTTACATAGTAAAGCTTTTTTCCAAGAGTAAAAGTTCTTCCGAGAGAAAACTATTAGGTTTGTCAGTAAAATCTTCCGAGGCCACTTTTACTTCCAAAGGCAAACCATGTCTTAAAGACAAGTTTGCTTCTGAGAGTAAGCGTTCTTCTGAAAGAAGAGGTTTGTAAGCTTCGGAAGTATATTGGATCTATGATAAAATTTTCTTTTGAGACTTAAAACTCTTCAGAAGACAATACTTGTGCAGAGGAATTTGCCTTTGGAAGACAGATAAAGATATCTTTCGAGGGTAAATTTCTCTTCGCAAGAATTCATACTTAGAAATTTGAAGAAAGACTTTTTGTAACAGGCCTTAGATTGTATGAAGACAACATAAAGATGACACATTATAAAAGGTTTTCAAAATAGATGAACTAGTCAATGTTTATCATCCCAATAGCTGTGATCAAGTACTTAAATCTTTGTTCATCAAAAGCTTTGGTGAACAAGTGAGCATATTGTTCATTTGAGTCAACTTTGACTAGTTTTTTATCAAGTTTTTCTCGTGAATATCTCGAATGAAATGGTACCTAATGTCAATGTGCTTTGTCTTGGAGTGCTTGATCAGATTTTTTATGATAGAAATTGCACTCTTGTTGCCTATGTGGATAGGAGTCTTCATGAAGTTGAAACCATAATCTAACATCTAATTTTAAATCCATAGTAGTTAAGCACAGCAGCTTGCAACAGCAATGTATTCAGCTCAGCAGTTGATGTAGAGATGCATGATTGCTTCTTGCGTTGCCAGGAGATGATCCTTCCACCAAGAAATTGACATACTCTTGATGTGGATTTCTTGTTGATGTTACAGCCCATAATCACTATTAGTGTAACCATAGAGATTGAAGTCTTTATTCCTAGGATACTAGAGACCTAGCTTGGGAGCTCCTTTGAGGTATCTATGAATCTCTTGGTTACAATAAGGTGAGACAACTTTGGAGCAGCCTGATATCTTGCACAAACGTAAGTTTCAAACATGATATCAGGTCTACTTCCTGTGAGATACATCAGAGATCCTATGATTGCCTTATACTGATGGTGATCAGTATCCTCCCCCTCAGAGTTAGCACAAAGGTTGTGATTTTTGGGTATAGGTGTCTTTGTTGGCTTAGAATCTTTCATCTCAAATCTTTCTAAGATGTCCTTAACATACTTAGATTTATTTATGAAAAACCCTTCTTTCATCTGCTTCACTTGAATTCTAAGGAAGAAATTCATCTTTCCCATGGAACTCATTTCAAACTACTTCTTCATAATGCTTTCAAAGTCTTTGCGCATTTGGTCATTTGAGGAACCAAATATGATGTTATCAACATAGACTTGTACAAGCAAAATATCCTTCCCATACTCCTTTATGAATAATGTCTTGTCTATAGTGCCTCTGGTATAGCCATTCTTCAGGAGACTCTGAGACAATGTCTCATACCACAGCCTAGGTGCCTGGTGCAGCCCATAAAGAGCTTTATCTAGTTCGCACACATAGTTGGGGTGTTACGGGTCTTCAAATCCTGGTGGCTGACACACAAAGACTTCTCTGTCGATATCCCCATACAAAACAGCACATTTGACATCAAGTTGGTATACTGTGAAGTTCATGGATGCTGCATAAGCCAGGAAGATTCTTACAGCCTCAAGTCTTGCAACAGCTGCAAAGACATCAGTATAATCTATCCCTTCCTCCTGCGTGTATCCTTGAACTACGAGTCTTTCCTTGTTCTTGATGATCAAACCTCTATCATCTCTTTTCTTTCTGAACACCCACTTCGTCCCAATTGGGACTTGACCAGGTGGTAGTGGACATAGGTTCCATACCTTTTGTCTCTTGAATTGAAGCACCTCCTCTTGCATTGATTCAATCCAATTGTTGTCCTTGAGATCATCTTCCACCTTCTTTGATTCCATTTGAGAGAAAAAGCATGAATACAAGCAAACATTCCCATTGTGGGTTTGTCCTCTTGTTCTCACACCTTCTGAGACATCCCCAATAATGTTTTCAGCTAGATGAGTCTTGTATATTCTGAGCCAAGGAATCATATCTAATTGCATAGACGATTGCAAATAGGAAAAGTTTTGCTCAGAATTTTGAACATTGTTTCCAGCTGATGTCTCATGCTCATTCTATGAGGACTTATTGAATGAATGTGAGACAACATCAATAGTGTTTTGCTGTGAAGCAACATTAACAGTTGCCTCTTCCTCCAATATATGTCTTCATCAGCTTGGTGTTGAATGCTAGACTTGTCAGTTGATGAGTTTTGAGGCTCGGTTTGCTGCCAACTTGTTGAATTTTCACTGTTTCCTGAGATGTTCAAGCTTTCAGGACTTCTAGTAGTTGGAGCTTGCTCTTCATGATCTCTTGGAGAACTTGGAATAGCTCTGGGTAACTTAAACAATTGATCATCATCAGAGTCACTTTGAGTTCCTGTTACAGTTGAAACATTTTCACAAGATGGTTTAGAATAGTTTAGAACAATTCTAAGTTAATGATGTGGTCAGGTCCATTTCCCTTAACAAAAGGAGTGTGCTCATTTACAACAATGTTGGATGATTTCTCAAATTGTTGATTTTTAATGTTATACACTCTATAAGCAATATAGTTTGAGGAATATCCAACAAAGATAGCATCACACCTGCTGCCAAAGGACCTTATAAAACCAATGAATGGTGGCATCTTGTTTCATAGCTCATTATGGATTTTTCCATAGAGCTTTACAATTAGAACTTTGCTTTGCACACAGCATGCAGTGTTGACTGCCTCTGCCCAGAAAGTTAGAGGCAGCTTTGAATCAACTAACATGGTTCTTGCAGCCTTAATAAGTGTCATGTACATCCTTTCAGCAACACCATTTCGTTGAGGAAATCTGTGGGTACTATATTATCTGGCAATCCCTTTTCAGTTACAGAATGAGTCAAGAACTTGATTTTTAAACTCAGTCCCTTGATCACTTCTAATGATATTTTCCTTGTCTTCAATTTTATCTTCAATTTTAAGAATAAAAGATTTTAAAGTTTCAGTAATTTCATCTTTAGTTCTTAAAAAGAATACCCATGTAAATCTCATAAAATCATCAACAATCACAAGGCATTATGATTTCCTTTCAATGCTCATTATACTTGTGGGACCAAATAGATCTATGTGCAATAAATGTAATGGACTTGTGATAGAGTTAACCTCTTTGGTTTTATGAGATGCCTTGTGTTGCTTTCCTTTCAAACAAGCAAAAATATTATCTTTACAGAAAAATTCCTTTTTAGGCACACCATGTACCAAGTTATTTTTAACCAATTTGTTCATGGTTTTAAAATTAACATGACAAATTCTTTAATGCCACAGAGTTATTAGCTTTGAAAAGAAAGCATGATACTTCACCTAGTGGGGAAGCATTGTTCATATCCAGCTTGTACATATCTCTTCTCCTGGGAGATCTAAGAAGCACCAATTCTTGAGGAATTGTCATCCCGGGTTTAAGGATAATGCACTCATGTTCTGTAAAAAGCATTTGGTGCTTTTGGTCATAAAATTGAGAAACACTTAAGAGATTGTGTTCAAGCTGTTTGACAAAGTTTACTTTGTCAACTTTTAACTTACCATTAGAAACACTTCCTCTATCAGAAATGTATCCTCCGGCTTCTCCTCCCAGCTGAACAGGACCTCCATCAAAATGTTCAAATTGTTGTAGGAGAAATCTGTTCCTTGTCATGTGCCTGGAGCATCCACTATCCACAACCCACATATTTCCATTCTTGTCATGTGGATGTCCCTGCACATAAGGTGAAATGATTAGTTACTATTGGAAACCCAAGCCTTATTGATCTTGGGCACTTCCAATATAGATGATATATATAAACCAAAATGTATGCATAGGGGTTCAATTATGGTTTGTGAAGAAGAGGTTTGGGCTGCAACATCTTCTCTAATCTTTCATTCCATCCTTTGGTCGACCAGTATAGATGAGCCTGTTGAGGCTTCAGCAGCATGACTTGCTTCTGAGGCTTCTTTCTTCTCGGAAGCAGTTATCACCATCTTTTCTTCCAAAGTAGTCTTCTTCTCAGAAGGTTTCTTTGTGTTTCTTTGTTTGTGCTTTGGCTTGTCTTCCGAAGCTATTTTCCTTTCGAAAGAATAAGTTCTTCCGAAAGCAACTTGTGTTCGGAAACAAGCTTTCCTTTTCTTAACACTTGAACCGTATGGTAAGGTCCTCATGTGAAACCCTCCTTGACTCCTTCTTTCTTAACATTCTTTGCATAATGTGTGCTTGCTGGATTGTAGTAACAATATTTTTCCATGTGGTTATGCTGACCACATATTATCCACTCAATGTTATTCTTCATGGGCCATAACGATTGTTGTTTCTTGCACTTCTTTTCATCTTCAATGGCCTTCCCCTTCAACTTCTGATCCTTCAGCTGGAAAGGAGTGCTGGTACTACACTCTTTTCCTAGATTGGAACTTCCAACCACTTGGAATCCGACTGAGATGAATACACCCTTTTTCTTTAAGTCTATCTTCAACTTTGACTCAGCCACCTTCTAGGCAATTTTTCTTACTGTCTTGATTTTGTTTATTTTAGCTTGTTTGGTTAATGGTTGATCATCAGCGTTGTGGATGAGGTTTTCTACCTTATCCTTCTCTATGTTGGTCACCATTGTTGCATCATTCTTCTGCTCTTTGGATAGTGGGTCAGCAGTTGAAACATCTTGCTCATCAGTACCACATCTTGGTTGTCTTACAGACACATAATAGTATAGTAGAGCATTTCATTGGTTTCCAACCCACTTTTGTTTTGATAACACACCATGAGTGGGAGGACTGGGGAGTTCTTGATCCTTCAACAACATGTAGAGCATTGCTGACAGAAAGGTTTGAAGTTCTGCTCATCTAATGGCCTTTCTAAGTCTCCATCTCCATAGGGTATCCATCAAGGATTTCATATAGTTGAGTCATGGTGAGAGTGTTTAGACTCTCAGTTCTCTTGATTGAGACACAATAAAAAGTCCATTCATGAGAAAGTGCACTCATGAATTTCCTTATAATTTATCTTTTCTCAAGAGTCACTCCCCTAACCTGAAGGGATGAGATTAAGTCCATATACCTGAAGTATTGTTGACTCAGAATCTCACCAGCAATATGTGTGAATTTCTCAAATTGCTGGTTCAGTAAGTCTTTCTTGGACACTTTAGAATCAGATGAACCAGAGTACATCAATGTCAAAGCATCAAAGTGTTAGGACCTGGTATTTGAACGAAATACCTAGTGATTAGCGTGTTAAACCAACTCAAATAGTGCGGAATCCTATTTGATTGGCGATCCAATCAGTGAGAACACACGAAGAATCAATCAAGAATTGAATCCAACGTTAGAAATCGATTAGGAATCGATCTAAAGTGTTCTGTGAACTTGGAGAACGATTTGGGAGGTCTCTGGACGGCTAGGGTACGTCTGGAATCGTAATGGGATGAATCCTTACATTTTTCCACGAATTGGGTCTATTTATAGGTTAGTATTGGTCAATCGTGCGACTGGGCCATAAGTATGGTTCAGTCGTGCGATTGAACCATGCGGTTGATTCATCCGCACGACTGAGTGTTCAGTCGTGTGATTGAGTCAATCTTATGTGTCAAACATACGACTGATCCAGTCTCCTGGTTCAGTCGTGCGATTGAGTCAATCGTATGAAGTTATTCATGCGTGTGGTCCATTCGTATGGGCCATTCGCATGAGAACTTCATTAAGTTAAGTTTGAATGTTTTAATTAATATAACATAATGTGCAATCATTCAAAGAATCATAAACCCAATCAATTCAATCACGACTCATTAATGAAATATTAAACATTACAAGTAACAACCCATTCATGTCATTTCATTAGTCAATACAAATTACATCATAATCAGACAGACAAGATTCATTACATTACAAATCATGATCTAGGGACATACATGCATCAACAAACTCCCCCTTGGACCTAGATCTATCTAATCTCTTGTCTTCTGCATAACCTCCTTATACTTCTTGTACTTCTCCTCCTTAGTGACTCCTACGTGAATCTCAAACGCAAAATAAAGTCGTATAACGTTTTGGAACTGGAGGGCTTGTACAATGTCTTGTGTGTCATAGAACAGTGGCCACTTGTATAATGTATAGACATCATTAGCAGACAAGTTGGTTAGCCACATTGGGTCGAATACCCTGATAGAATCCATTTGGCCCTCTTTATTCAGAACTATGACAGCTTCAGCAGTTCTCCAATCATAGTACCACCATTTGAATTGTGGAGTGAAGTCCTGTGGCATTTCCCTTAGAGGGATTCTCGACATAGTGCGTGGAGGACTCCACTTTAACACAATCTTGGGCTTGCCAGTAATGGCATCAACCTCAGACCTTCTTATGTACCTCGTAGACTGTTGGGGTCTGAAGTTAACCCATCTGGTGTGGTACTCCTTCTTCAGGGCAGCCTCGAACCAGCCTGACATCTTTCTTGGGTCAGCATACAGCAGCTTTAGCTTAGCCAGCTGGTTGAGCTCAAAACCATGTAGAGTCTTCAGATCATGTGGAAACCTGAAGTACTCTATGCCCTGTTCACTCTTAACTGCATACGCGTTAAGGTCATCAAAATAAGCCCATGCAATAATCCTGCCTGACACCTTATGGTGTTTCTTGACCCTGTAGAGCTTGGTGTAGGCATCTTTCTTTGGTGCAGCACTGGGCTCTCACTTCTTCAAAACAGGCAGCCCACTCAGCCTTTCGAATGTCTACGTCATCATTTGAGGCTTGGACTGTTCCTTCGGTCTTTTCGGTTTCCTGCTCCATCTTGTCTAGTACCTCAAACGTATCACTGACTAGGGACTCACCCAAGTTGGGGACCATATTACCCTCGGTGTCAGCATACTGACGGTACTCTTCTGCAGTAATATCTTCGACCTCAACTTCATCAATGTCAATCAGCTCTTCATCACTGGTCGAATCAACTGTTGGAGCACCCGTGACAATTTCATCAGGATTGAGTCTGAACATCTCTGCCAGTTGCTCGTTAGATAGGTCATGAATTATTTCCCCTTCTTCAGGGGTATAACTCACAGACCTTCTTACAATCCCTTGCAGATCAAGAATCATGGTTAATTGAGTCTTGACCTGTTGAAGGGGAGCAATGTCAAACTCATCCCTTTGAAAGTTTGGATCTGTCTGATTTAAACATTCAACACATAAACCATTAGTAAGTAATCAAACAGAATTATATTAACTTAAATATATAAACATTCAACACACTTGTTTTTCATTACATGATTCAAATACAAAATAAATAAATACATAAAACATCTAATCTGTACTTTTGTCTTGAATCATGGGCGCGTCGCTCGGAGGAGCAGAAGTGGTAGATGACTGGTCCTGTCGATGCTTCTATCTTCGCTCTTGACCAGAAGTAGAGGCCGATGCAGCCGCATCCCCTCCTTCTGCTTCGTCATCATCATCTCTACCTTCTGTCCTTTCTTCCTCAGTCTCTTCATCATCCTCATCATCCTCCTCATCTTCATCATCATCCTCATCATCACCATCTCCATCATCCCCATCACCCTCCTTTATCTTCAAGGGCTCATCCTTTGACCCCTTTAACCTCAGCATAATCGTCTTGTTGGTAGTCTCCAACTCCTCTATACGTTTGGCTGATTGGGCCTGCTGGTCCTGGAGTTGGGACATCTCGACTCTCTGAGCATCGATTAGCTCGGTCTGCTGATCTATCACCCGAGCCTGCTCTGCCATCTACTGAGACTGGGCAGCAGTCAGGTCGGTCAACTGGCGAATCTGCGCCGCTTTCTCCTCATCTGCAGCTAGCAGGCGCATCACCATACGGTTAAGCGCCGACAGCTGCTCCTCTACCCCGATGTGAGGTAGAGTAGATCCATATACATGTGATGGCTGGGCTGAAGGTCCGGCATGATGTGAGGTGGTGGTGGTAGTAGCAGTGGTGAATATGGGTCGGTAAGCAGGTGCTGGTGATGTAGGTGTGAATGGTATGGTGGTGGATGGGAAGGATACAGTGGTGGTAGGTAAGGTGGTGGCTGTGGTAGCAGTAGTGGATGTGGTGGCTGTGGTGATGGGTGGTATGTCAGTGGAGGTGGTAGTGGTGGCTGTGGTGGTGGAAGTAGTGGCATCAGTCGTAACGAAGGTCAGGCGACGCTTCTTCTTCTTCAATCCATGGGGTTGAGCCATCCTCTTCCTCCTAGTCGCGGTGGAAGTGGATGCTCCCCCTGCAGCTCTGCCCACTGAACCCGGAACATAGCTCGGGTCAGTCTCTCTCTCTGAGGAGTCCCGAGGGTGTTCACCAACCACCCTAAGCCCGTGTTCTGTGGGAACAACTTTGCTTCCCACAGTCCTAGTGAGGGGCTCCTCATCTGACTCCTCCTCCTCCTGATCACCAACAGTGAACTCCTGATGGAAACCGGCCGTCTCAGCAACCTCTCCGGCAGTGGCAGACCCCGGGGGAATAACATCAGAATCAGTGCCTCTATGTGGAGCAGGCATATCATCCCCGGCGTCGCCGCTATCATCATCATCAGAATCCATATCTGGTAGGAGCAACCTCTCATCATCGGAGTCGCTGTCATCATGACGCCATTTGCGTCTGCCAGGCGCCACATACCTCTCGTTGGCCAGGTGGCCAATCAGTCTCTTCACTTGGGGCTTTACCTGCTTCCCCCTGTAAACTCTCATCCTGCCCAGAGTAGTATCATCCATAATCTCCAAGGCCACTGCATCATGACTCTCTTTGGGCAACTGTGGCAGCTTCTCGTTGAAGACGAGCTGTAAGAATCTGGGGTACATACAAAACCCCTCTTTACCCTTGGCCTCCAAGTTCTCCACCAAGTAGGAGAATATCATGCTGGAAAAACTGAAGGGGTGGTTCAGAACCAGTGCCACGTAGGCATTTTGGATCTGGTCTGAGAGGTCGTCAAACCCACCCCTCCTCGATGCAACACACTTGAGGATCACGTGTGCTAAGTACTTGTACTGGGGGCTCAGGTTGCTCTTGTTGAGCACACCTGAGTTGATGTCCCCAGCGTACTTTATCCTCAAGAAGCATCCTCTCACTGTCAACGGATGTAGTCTAGTAGGATGATCAGTGTCGTCCCCAAACTCTAGGACCCTCTGAATGTCGGCAGCAGAGATCTCAATATCATGGCCCAATATGGAGCTCCTAATGCAGTACGGCTCACGGGAGCGGTCCACCGAGGCATTCTCCCAGAAAGCCTGATGGAGTGATCTATATGGCGTGCAAGGCGTGGAGATAGCCTTATGAATCCGGGACCGTCTCAGAAAGGCTATAATGTCAGTAAACTCGGCCCCGTTCCTGGTGTCGTGTGATCCAAATGAGCACAGATGTTGTGCTTTGGATTTATGGACCACCTTTCTGCCATTTTCCTGAAACACACAAGACATAGAACATTAGTACATAAGACATGAAAATTCTGTTCTAAGTGTAAAGTTGAAAATCATTCTGATTCATTCGTGCGAATGAATCATGCGACTGAAGTCAGTCGTCTGTTCTTTCATGCGACTGGACTCATTCTGGTCAATGTGACATGCGATTGGGTTCAGTCTGCTGACTGAGTCTGCGAATGGTTCAGTCGGCCGACTGAGCTCAATCGTATGGTTCATTCGGCCGAATGACCCAATCGCAAGATTCAATCGTGCGATTGAAGTTCATCCGGACGACCAGTCGCCTGTCTCAGTTGTTCAGTCGCCTGTGGTTCGAGTCTTGATCAATACAAGTGATTTAACATGGATTACCGGTTCAATATACTCGCATTCTTGTTACTAATAACCTATTAACCTTAATTTTAAATTTTGCATGGTATAAGTGGTTATTAGGTCACGTTCTGTCTGTTTCTTGTTTTCGTTCGAACATTCACCAAATTAGGGTTCAATCCTTCTGATTTCAATGAACCAAGACTTCAATCTACCTGTATAATGAATGGCGAACGTCAGTGAATCAAAAGCAACGATAAAACTAGGGCTAATAAAATTTTGGCAGCGTAACGGTAGGGAGTGCGATTTAAGGGCGATTTGGGAGTGATGAGTGAAATGCGATCGACAGAGCCCTTTAAATACTGAAGCTGGGCTCAGTCGGCCGACTGGCTCAGTCGCCCAGTTCATTCGGGCGACTCAGGCTCAATCGTACGATTGGCCCAACCAGTCGCATGCAATTTACCGACTGAGATTCAGTCGGTCGACTGGCTCAGTCGTGCCTTTCATTCGCATGTTCAGTTGACCGAATGAGTTTCAATCGGTCGACTGACTCATTCGCCCTCTTCCAATCGGTCGAATGGGATTATTCTGATGAGCCATTCGTGCGAGTGGAAGCCATTCGCATGGTTGGTCCATTCTCATGGTCCAATCGTGCGAATGGGTCACACTTAGTTAATTTTCTGCCATTTTTACCAATTTACTTTAAACCCTTTAATTAATTGAAATTAACGTTATGAGCTTTTGATCATCTCAGACATGATCATTTTATCTTGAAAACATTTTGATCACCTCAGACGTGATCCTTTTAACCATTTTAGTCACCTCAGACGTGACCCTTTTAAACACTTTGTCACCTCAAACGTGACTATTTTAAACTTTCAAAGCACATATGGTCATCTCAGACATGACCCTTTTAGTGAGTTGATTCCTTCTGATTTTCCTGATGTAGCCCGACACACGACTAAAATTAAAATTAAAAACAACTAACTAATTTAAAAACCTTAAACTAATTACATAAACAAACTTATTTTTTTGCTTTTTGTGAGAGATAAATCCAGAGATTGATATCTACGGGATTTGGTTCGGGAGTAGATAGCTTCAACTTGGATTGATCATATCTGGACCAATTCAATTTTGGAATCATACAGGTAAGTCAAATCATTTGGGACTTGTTATTAAAACTTTTGATGCTCAATTCTCGGTGTTCATCCAGAGTCGTTTGCAACTTAAGGAAATCATACTGAAACTCTTAGATTTTCACATTGATTTGAACTTTTGAGAATGTAGCCACAATGATTGTCAGTATGTTTGTCCACTTAAATCCATACACAGACTGGTGACTTATTTAGGTTTAATTATTTCAACTAACATTTGTGGATCCCACACTTATATGGTAATCAACATTCCTCAGGAGCTTTTGAGCGGTCTACGGGTATTATTACAAGAAGAGACTATTCTTAGAGCTTTCAAAGAGAAGCCTGTCCTCAGGTCAGTGCCATCGCACAGCAGAGAGGCGGCAAACAACAATGAATTCTAGAATATCTAGGTTATGCTTATCCTCAGGTCAGTGCCATCGCACAGCAGAGAGGCACACAACCTATCTCCTTGTTAGAGCAGCTTATTTTATTTTACACAAAATGCACCAACAACATAAGTCATTAGCTTTATTGCATTTGTCTTTCATTTTTTTCTTGCTTTGCTCTAATTATGGTCATCCGCACACATTTGTGGCGTTTACCCCTTATTGGAATATATTTGATTGTGTTAACCAGTGATAAGATGGAAGCCCACAGTCAGTTGAACAACTTAGTTTGATCTTGAGATCACCAATCAGGTCTAATTGTCTATTGTGTTGAATCTACCAACATATCATTTGTGGTCTAGCAGCCTCTAAGTCTACTTTCTTTGTGTCACCTTAGGAGTTGCCAGTTTTCTATCATCTTCCCTTTTTATATTGCTTAGACTACACAGACTTATACTTTGAACTTTTGCATCTTTTCAAAACTTAAAATTTTAAAGTCCCTCTTGATTTGTTCCTGTGTACTATCATTTTCCAAAGGTATTGAATCGGTATCACAGACACAATCTACCTTATTTCAGCTAGTTACTCCTTCTCCCTCTTATTTTTTTTTATTTTTTTTTTAATGTTAACTTGCTGACATATTCTCCCCCTAAAATACTAAAATCATTTCTGGTTTAATTATTTTAGGATTTTAATAAACAGCAAAATAACATGAGTTTAAATAAAACAGACGAAAATAAAACAAATAAAATAAAATAAAATAAACTTTAACTAAACTACATCGGACTACACATTATCATCATCAGGAATTACCTCACTTTTCTTTTTAACGCCGTTGACCTCTAGCAAATATTGAAAACGTGGTTTATCAAAGGCTTTAGTATAGAGGTCAGCGCGTTGAAAATCAGTATTAATTTTAACCACATCAATTAAGTTCTTTTCAAAGCAATCTCTTATGAAATGGTATTTAATACCGATGTGTTTGGTCTTAGGATGTTGAACCGGATTTTTAGTTACTGCAATTGCAGCAGAGTTATCAACAAAAATAGGAGTAGATGAGAATTTTAAACCGTAATCCCGCATTTGCTGTTGAATCCAGATGATTTGTGAACAGCAACTTGCAGCAGCAACATATTCGGCTTCACAGGTTGACAATGCAACCGATGTCTGCTTCTTACACTGCCAGGTAACTAATCTTCTCCCAAAGAATTGACACCCCGCTGATGTAGACTTGTAGTTCATCTTGCAGCCCCCGTAATCCGAGTCACTATACGCGGTAAGCTCAAAGTCATCATCATGAGGATACCACAATCCAAGTGTGGGTGTACCCTTCAGATAACGAAAAATCCTCTTGACCCCGATCAGATGGTTGACCTTTGGTTTAGCCTGATATCTAGAACATAGACATGTAGCATACATAATATCAGGTCTTGAGGCAGTGAGATACATGAGGGATCCAATCATTCCTCGGTACATAGTGGCATCTACAAGATCTCCATTCTCATCAGGTGCTATATCATGATTCGTAGCAAGTGGAGTCCCAGCAGCAGAAGCATTCTCCATGTCAAAGCGACTGAGAATGTCTCCTACATACTTGGTCTGATGTAGAAAGATCCCATTAGGTGTTTGATCCACCTGTAACCCGAGAAAGAACTTCATCTCCCCCATAGCACTCATCTCAAACTCTTTCTTCATCACTGCTTCAAACTCTTTGCATAACTCTTCGTTCTTTGACCCGAAGATTATGTCATCAACATATATCTGTACAAGCAGTAGGTCGCCATCCTTTTCTTTAATAAACAGTGTACAGTCAATGACTCCCCTGCGAAAGCCGTGTTTCACAAGATGAGTCGAGAGTTTCTCATACCAAGCTCGAGGAGCTTGATGAAGCCCATATAAAGCTTTGTCGAGCTTGTAAACTCTATCCCGATGATAAGGATCTTCAAATCCCTCGGGTTGACTTACATAGACTGTTTCCCTGATTTCCCCATGAAGGAATGCACTCTTCACATCTAATTGGTAGACTTTAATCTTCATGTACGATGCATAGGCAAGGAAGATACGAATAGCTTCCATCCTTGCCACGGGTGCAAACACCTCATTATAGTCAATCCCCTCGACTTGGCGAAAACCTTGAACCACCAGTCGAGCTTTGTTCCTGATAATGACTCCTTGGTCATCCTTCTTGCATTTAGTACCCATTTGGTGCCAATGACTTTAGCACCTTTAGGTCTATCAACCAGAGTCCATACACCTAACTTCTTGAACTGCAGAAGTTCTTCTTGCATGGCACTCACCCACGCCTCATCATTTAGTGCCTCACTGACATATTTTGGCTCAACCTGCGAGACAAAACATCGATAAGCACCATCATGAATGTAACCCTTCTCCATAACTGAGGCGTAATCAGCTGAGTATAGCTGATTTCGGGTTTGTACTCCTGATCTGACATCCCCAATAACATTGTCAAGGGGATGATAGACGTTTAGTCGTGATCCTGGAGTAGTAGGAACAGCCACCTCAGAACCGAGATTGTGAACATTTGGTTCTGCATCTGAGGTAGTTGGAGTTTGAGGTTCCGAAGTCGAAGGTGCATCACTCGTAGATGCTTGTGGACTTTCAGGAACTGGAACCTGTTCCTCCTGACTGTTCTGGTCATCTGCTTCAGTTTCATCTTCAGAGGAGGAGTCACTGTCATCGACTACTCCCCCTGACTGAGTAGATGATTCTCCCTGTGTGCTGGATGGTGTATTCAGAATATCATACATCATCCTAGTAGCTAACTCATCATCCGAGGGAGAGAGAGGGATGTTGAAGGACTTGAAGAATCCATCATAATCGAAGAAGTATGCAGGTCCTTTGCCTGTAGGTGGTGTGGTATATCTCTGAACGTCGACATTACACCACACTTCTACAAGACCCGTTGAGTTGTTGTAAACTCGCTTGTTCGGTATGTTGTATCCTAGAAAGATTCCTTCATCTGCCTTCTCGCTGAATTTGCCTTCTTGTGTCTTCTTCAGAAGTGTACACGGCGCGCCAAAAGGTTCAAGATACTCCAAATTCGGTTTGCGTCTTTGTAGTAGCTCATAACATGTCTTTCCGTGGCGCTTGACTATTAGGACTCGATTCAGTGTATAACATGCATTTGCCACTGCCTCATTCCAGAATTGGATAGGCAGTTTCGAGTCAGCCAGCATAGTCCGTGCAGTCTCTATCAAGCTTCTGTTCTTCCTCTCAGCAACACCATTCATCTGAGGCGTGTAGGCAGAAGTGAATTGATGCACAATTCCCTTTTCCTTGCAGTATGCCTCCATCCATTGATTCTTGAATTCTGTCCCGTTGTCTGAGCGTACTTGTCTAACTTTTAGCTTGTAGAGAGATTCCAGTGTGGTTACTAATTCCTTGAATGACTCAAATGTTTCTGATTTGGATTTCAGAAACATTACCCAAGTGAACCTTGAGTAGTCATCAGTGACCACAAAACAGTACAAGTCGCCTGCAATGCTCCTTGTACTGACTGGACCAAACAGATCCATGTGAAGAAGTTCAAGAGGAAGTTCTATTGAATGAACTTTCTTTTCCTTATGAGACTTCTTTGTCTGTTTGCCTTTCTTGCAAGCTACACAAAAGTCAGGAAGTTGGAAGTTCTTGACATTTACTCCTCTCACTAAATCCTTCTGAATCAAATGATTCATCTTCCTTTGACTAATGTGTCCCATTCTCCTATGCCAGGAGATTGAATCCTTCTCAGTAGCTTTAGATAGAAAGCACTGAACCTCATGATCCGTTGTAGCAGCTGTTGACAGATCCAAGACATAAAGGTCTTTATATCTTGAAGCAGTCATCAGAACTTGGTCCTCTGGGATCATGTAGTCTTTCTTCAGCACGTAACACTTCTTGTTGTCGAAGATGACTTTAAATCCTTTATCACAGATTTGGGAAACAGAAAGTAAGTTATTTTGAAGTTGTTGAACGTAGTTCACCTTATCAAACTTAACTTTCTGATTTCCCACTTCTCCCTGAGCTGTGATATAGCCTCCCTTGTTTCCTGCAAAGGAAACATGCCCTCCTTTTATTTGTTTGACGTTTGATAAAAGGGCTCTATTTCCTGTCATGTGCCTGGATGCTCCGCTGTCTATAATCCACGTGTTAGTCTCAGCGCTGTATCGAACACCCTGCACATACAAAGTAAATGAATTAGTTTAGGTTAGGAACCCAAGCCTTTACTGTCTTGGGTTTCCCAGAGGCATCACACATCATAAACTCCACCCATTGACCCTTAGAGGGTGAGGGTAGCTCAGGTTCCTTCTTGTCATCAGTATCAGACACGCAGGATGACTTCTCTTTCCATAAGCCAGATTTGTGCAATGCCTGTTTATGATAAACAGTCGTCTGGCTTACAGGTTGGACTTTAGGTTCACTAGATCTTCTAGGTGGAGTCAAAGAACTCCTCTTAGAAGACCTAGGTCTAGAGTCCTGAAGATCAATCTTCTTCCTAGGTGTTTGATAGAAAGGACAATAGGAAGCAATGTGTCCACATTCTCCACAGTTGTAGCATGACCTGCTATCAACTTTATGAGTAGACTTTCTTTGTGGAGAAGTGCGTGACACTCTAGTAACATCAATCACTTTAGGTTTTGACTCTTGTATGTTTGATGTTTTCTCTGGTTTAACAAAATTTACTGTTTTAACCTGTTTAACATGTTCCACTTTTTGGTTAACTGGTTTTTGACTTGAAGCATGTGAAAAAGTAGCATTTGAAGTCCTTTTAGGTTCTGATTTGACTCTGTTTGACCCTGACTTTAAGTTAACTTTTTCAAATTCATTTTCCAGATTAACACAAGGCAATTTACCCTTTGCCTTTGAAGTGGCCTCCTTTTGTTTCTGTCCAGATTCAGTAGATGAACATGATGTGTCTGGATTAGTAACAAGAGGAGTAGTCACCACATGATCCTTGATGGGGTTATTATTTACTGGTCTAGACTTAGTGTTCATCAAGGTCTCAGGTGGTGGTGGAACCACTTTGTAGCCTAATCCCTCCCCGTTATTCCTTTCTCTCACTAAGTGTTGAACTATGTGTGAAGAGCTAGTCCAACTATGCAGTTTCTGTTTTAATGAATTAACTTCTACTTCTAGAACTGCCTTTTGCTTCTTAGTGTCCTCTAGGGAGTTTAGATAGTACCTAATGTCATTTGCTTGGTTAAAGGCAACTACTTCGGTTTCCTAAGCTGTTTAGTCAATAGGTCTATCTTTTCTTTATAACTATGCTCATTTTGTTTTAGTACTCTATTGCCTCAGTGCACAATTGTAAATCTTTTACTAAGTTATCATTATGATCTAATAACCTAGCAAATTTGTCATCTATGCTATTCCTAAAAGTATCACAATCAGAACAAGCATGATTATTAAACATTTGGTCAGGTGTACTTACCTGTGTTGGTTCAGAAGAGTTAGCCTTCAACGCAGCATCAGATGTCTCTGGTTCTGGTGATTCTGACTTTTCTGTCTCTGACGTGGAAATCTCCTCCTTTGGCTTGTAACTGACCTCGGCTGCAGTTGTTTCTTCACTATGTGACATTGCTATCTCAACTGCTAGATCACCTTCACTCGCAGAATCATCATCAATATCCTCAATACTGGCAATGTTAGATTCTCCTGGTGAGACAAACCTAAAACTCCAATCCTGTCCTTCATCATCATGAGCAGTCAAGGCTTTTGGATCCTTGTTTGATGAAGTAGAACTGGAAGTTTGCTTGTCTTGGCGAGTAAAGGACGAGAACGGGTTCCCATTACCCGTCTTCTTTGGCTTGACACATTCTCTTTTGAAGTGCCCCTTCTCTCCACAGTTGAAGCAGGTCACTTTGCTCTTGTCAAAGCCAAATGTGGTATCCTTAGTAGCTACCAAGTTCTGTCCAGTCTTCTTAACAAACTTCTTCGCCCTTCGGACAGCGCTAGCTAAGGCCCACATTATGTCCATCCTCTCAAGCTCCATTTCGTCCACCTGCTCGTAGTCCTCATCTGCCAGATGGCAGTTTCCAATCTTCCCGGCAACAAGTCCATCATATGAATGAACCACAGCAGCTAAAAGATCCATATGCTCTCGAGCTACTTCTACGGTCACATTACCGAGGTTCTCGGTCTTCAGTTTGGTTGCACTTGCTTCTGATCCGATATAGTGGGTACATGACGACCCTGACGTGTCTGTTCCAGAAGGAGAAGCATGTGAAGGACCTGACGAGCTAGACACAAATGCAGTCTGGAGAGGTGCTCCAGATGTCTTAGCTTGAGGCGTGGCGTTGTATAAAGCTGGATTTTGTGTGTACGAAAACTTCTGAGCTCTATACTTCATCCTTAGTGCTTCTTCTCGCAACTTAAGAATGAAGTCAGTTATATCCAGCTTTATAAGCATTTCATTCTGTCTAAGGTTAGACACGAATGAAGCCCACTTATCAGGCAATCCGTCTGCGAAGTTGCTCACTTTCTCTTCCATGGTCGTTTCCAATCCATGTGTATGCAGTTCGCTCATCAAGTGGTAGAATCTGTCTATGACTCCGTCTAAACTCTCGTTACCAATAGATGAGAAGTTATCGAATTCCTTCTTTAACTCCTTTGCCTTGATTGCCTTCAATGACGCATTCCCATCATATCTCTTCTCTAGCTCATCCCACAGTTTCTTAGACTGCTTATTCTCTGAATACTGGTGGAATATGTCTTTGGGGATAGACTGAGTGATCAATGCATAAACCCTTTTCTCTGCATTGTACTTTACTTTCTGTGCGTCTGTCATCCCGCTTAACGTTAGCTTAACTCCATCAGCTCCCACCGGTGTACTATAACCGATCTCAATGGCTTCCCACAGATTAGGATCTACTCCATTCAGGTAGATCTCAAAACGTTGTTTCCAGTGGGGAAACTCATCTAAAGTCAAGAGCTTTGGTGGTTTATTGTGATTACCCACCTCACTCTCAAGCAACAGCAGGTTCTGAATCCTCGAGTCCTTCCCAGCAGTAAAGGCTGACATCTGATCTTCCATGGCTAATAAACTTAGAATCTAATCAAACAAACTTTCACTGATGCGACTGAAGGATGCGAATGGTCTAATCGTGCGTATGAACTCTGCGACTGGTTCAATCGTGCGGCTGAACTGGGCGATTGGTTCAGTCGTGCGAATGAATCTGATGCGTATGTGCTATGCGAACGAACAGTTCAGTCGGCCGAATGAGGGTGCGACTAGGTCCAATCGTGCGAATGAGCAATGCGAATGGAGTCCAGTCGTGCGAATGGGTCACTCGTGCGACTGAAGCTGCTGTTTTGCGAAAATTTCTAGGTTTGACGGGTTTCAGCCGTAAAAATTCGAAATTTCACAAGTCCTAATCGCCTAAGTCCGTAGAAACCAAACTTCGATGAGCAGGGAACGTCCAAGATCACTTTTGATGCCAAAGATTGCGTTTTTAGTGCAAAAACACAAACTTTTATGCAATCTTGATTGAATCAACACGTAATCAAGAGCCAAAGCTCTGATACCACTTGTTAGGAACTGGTATTTGAACGAAATACCTAGTGATTAGCGTGTTAAACCAACTCAAATAGTGCGGAATCCTATTTGATTGGCGATCCAATCAGTGAGAACACACGAAGAATCAATCAAGAATTGAATCCAACGTTAGAAATCGATTAGGAATCGATCTAAAGTGTTCTGTGAACTTGGAGAACGATTTGGGAGGTCTCTGGATGGCTAGGGTACGTCTGGAATCGTAATGGGATGAATCCTTACGTTTTTCCACGAATTGGGTCTATTTATAGGTTAGTATTGGTCAATCGTGCGACTGTGCCATAAGTATGGTTCAGTCGTGCGATTGAACCATGCGGTTGATTCATCCGCACGACTGAGTGTTCAGTCGTGCGATTGAGTCAATCTTATGTGTCAAACATACGACTGATCCAGTCTCCTGTTTCAGTCATGCGATTGAGTCAATCGTATGAAGTTATTCATGCGTGTGGTCCATTCGTATGGGCCATTCGCATGAGAACTTCATTAAGTTAAGTTTGAATGTTTTAATTAATATAACATAATATGCAATCATTCAAACAATCATAAACCCAATCAATTCAATCACGACTCATTAATGAAATATTAAACATTACAAGTAACAACCCATTCATGTCATTTCATTAGTCAATACAAATTACATCATAATCAGACAGACAAGATTCATTACATTACAAATCATGATCTAGGGACATACATGCATCAACACAAAGAGATATTTGGCAGTCTCACGGTGTTGAAAGCCTACCATTATGAAGTCTTCATTAGAGTAGTCTTCAACAGCTTTCTCAATCATGGCACCATTACCAGCCAACGACTCCACCTTTGGCTTGTAAGAACCGTGAGTGATTGATCTCCATATTTCGTTGTCTTGATACTTAAGAAACCTTCAATACGTTTGCTCCAGGCTCTAAAATTATCAGGGGTGATAATTGGAGCCTTGGTCATAGTTCCTATCTCATATTTAGAAGATTCTGGTTAAGATCCATTTTGAGTGAAGTGAGTGAATGAGTGATGAAACAAGGTGATTTGGGAAGGTTAGATCTCACAATCAAGAGCCTAAGAAGCTCTGATACCAATTGCAGGATGGGTGTTGGTCTCTCAACACAGGTTTTGTCTCTCAAACTCACTTAAACACATTCAAATACTAAGTTAATGAACACAAGAATGGTTTTTCAAGATACGTGTATATATTACTTCTCAACTCAATGTTACAAGACTCTTACAAGCATGACTAAATGAGTTACAATGAGAAATTATATATACTACTATCTACATCCGGTTATACTTAGATGACCAGCTGGAGCTTACAACTTGACAAATACTATATTGCTAGAAGTAATGTATCTAAGATAAAATACTATCCTAGATTAGGTAGTCATGACATGTCCATGACTTACCTTTTGTCACCAACCAAATTTGGTAACTATATAAAATGATAAAAGGTGAACAGTGAATTAAAGTATGGTCAACTACATGGGCGTGGAAAAGCGCCATGCAGTATATCAGAGGTGGCAGCAAGTGTCAGTCGGATCATACTTTTATCCACTGGTTCATAGTTAGTTCTTCCGAAGCTTAAATGGCTTCGAAAGAATAAGTTCTTCCGAAGCCATTTATACTTCAGAAGAAACAACTTCTTCCGAGACTTCTGCAAGTATTCATGACTTTGTTCTTTGGAAGGCTTCTTGAATCTTCTAAGTGTTTAACTTTTAAAGAAGAATTACTTAGTCACTAAGGACTAAGTTCTTCTTCAGAAGTTTTGGTTGCACCAGCCTTATATGATCTAACAGAAATATACAAGTGTGAATTATAACATATAAGATAATATATACGCGTATAATATTTAGTGAATCCTGCTAGATTTATTATATCCATTGAAAATGAAGGACATGTAGATGTGTTTGTCAGTATCAAAGGTTATTGAACTATCACGAGGATGTCTTTCATTTAAGGAGTTTATTATAATACATGGCTTCAAGAAACAACACAACATCACCTTAGGCATAAATGTAAGGATTACACTTAAAGGCTGATATAACCAAAGAGCTCTCAGTAGGGGTGTTTATTTTCGGATATCCGAAATTCGGATATCCAAATTTCGGATATCCGAAATTTTCGGATAGTGGATTTCACAATCCGAATCCGAATCTGAAATTTCGGATATCCGAAATTTGGAATTCGGATTCGGATATCCGTTCGGATATCCGAATTTCAAAAAAAGTTGTATTATTTAATAAATTTTATAAAAATATAATAAATTTTATTGAAATTTATTTCATATGTCCGAAGTTTTTATTAAAATGTCCGAAATATCTGAAAATATCCGTAATATTTAATATTTTTGAATTTTTATAAAAAATATTTCGGATATTTAGGAAATTTCGGATATCCGAAATATTCGAAAATTCTCAAAATCACTATCCAAATCCGAATCCAAAGTTTCAGATATCCAAATTTCGGAATTTCAGATATTTCAGATTCGGTTTCGGATTCGGATATTTTTGAACACCCCTAGCTCTCAGCATGCACATGTGAAGTACAAGAAAGTTACTTAGGAATATTTGATATAACTTAGTAAATTATACTAAGTATTAAATCTTCCGAAGCCAAGAGACCAATTCTTCTGAAGCTTAGTATGAAGTCTTTCGAAGCTTCAAAGACAAAGTCTTCCGAAGCCAAGACTGATTTCTTCTGAAGATAGATAAGGCATGTTTTCTCTGACATGCTTTTGATGACAGCTGAAACACCTTTCCGCTACCATCTTTGAAGTCTCACCAACTTGCATGAGTTGGTGAAAAGTCCATGCTTTTGTCAATTGTAGATTAAGGTGTTGAGTTTGTAACTATCCAGCTATGTACTTTTATCCTTTTTATAATAGATAAGGATCTGAGCTATGGCATGTCATAGTCACTAGTCAAAAGGCAATCTACCTTTTAACTCTATATTGATCTTGTTGTCTAGATTAGTATTTCCAGCTAGCCTTCAAAGTATGTCCGGCTCTAGGAGTTAGTATAAAGTATCTCAAGTACTTGTATTTAGAATTAAGTCTTGTAACACTTGTAAAAACTTGAGAGAAATATACATCATTCTTGAAAACCATATTATCTTGTTCTTGTTCTGTTCTTTACTATTTATTTCATCATAAACTAGTTCTCTATTTGATTTGTTAAGTGTTCTAAGTCTCTCCACCTTGTGAAACTATTGCATTGACACCCTTCACCGGTCCTGCAATAGGTATCAGGCTCTTGATTGTAAGATCTCACCATCTTAAATCCCTTTAGTTTCACAAAACACTTAACAACTCAAATGGCAGCTCTTACCAAGGCTAATATGGAAACCGGTACCATGACCAAATCTCTAGTGATCACTCTTGATTACTTTGATACTTGGTGCCAAAGAATGGAAGGTTTGATCAAGTCTCAAGACAGTAGGATGTGGGGATTTGTTGGCACTAGACCTCATGTTCAAAGCTCCATATCAGCTACGCTGGTGGTGGTATGATTCCAAAGGAAGTGGATGACTACTCAGAGGAAGATTGGAAGAAAATTGAGGTAGATCAGAAGGCCATGACTGTTCTCCAAACTAATCTTCCTAACTCTATCTATAAAGGCTTCAAGAAATGTAAAACTACAAAGCAGCTTTGGATGCAGTGAAGCTTATGTATGAGGGGTCTACTAAATCAAAAAAACAAAAAAAACCTCTTGAAGCAGCAGTTTGAGAACTTCACCTACCAATCAGGTGAAACTATGACTCAACAATACTCTAGGTATGTTGAGGTTGTAGATACTCTCATGGATATTAGAGTAAAGCTTGAGAATAGGGACATTGTGAAGAAGTTCATGTTCTCTCTTTCCAGACAAAGGACTCGCTATCGTGTGGCCATTAAGAGAACTGAAAACCTCTCCACCCATACTCTCACAGAGCTGTATGGTATCCTTAGTGGATACTAGATGGAGATGAACATGCAAAATCCATCAAGCATCTCTTCCAGCAATTAACAGAGTTCAGCCCTTCATGTGGTTAAAAGGGACTGCGAAGAACCACAACATCATCTTATCTGCTACCCTGAAAACTCACAAAAAGGTCCTTTCATCACCTTCTCGAAGACACCAAGGGAGAGCTACATCCAAGGAAGCCCATTCCAAACTCACAAAAAGGTCCTTTCATCTTAAGCTTTTGTGTCTACTGATGAAAGCAGTTGCAACTTTATCTTCACTCTTGAAGACTTGGACTACATCCATCCAGATGATCTAGAGTATATGGAGATAGTTCAACAAATGGCTCTACTCACTCATAGAGCCAAGAAGTTCTACAAGAGAACTGGAAGAAAGTTTACAAGCAATACAAGTAGTGGATGACTGGATAAAAGCAAAATGAAGTGTTACAACTGTAACCAAAATGGGACACTTTGCTACGGACTGCAAGGCATCAACGACAAATATGGGTGAAGCACAATCCAAACCCAACTACACTGATGCAGGTCCCAGATCTGAGAAGCCAAGCCAGCCAAAACAACAAGTTGTTGTTGCTATTGAAGAAGGAGGCTTTGACCGGAGCTTTCAAGTAGAAGATGTTTCTCCCAACCAAAAACTAATGGCCGATCATAAAGAAGCCAAGGTATTAGAACATCTTTATACTCCTGATGTATTGCTAAACTAAATAGGTATAGGTCCTACAACTTGGAAATGAGATCTGAACTTGAGTCGTTAAATATCTTAAAAGCTTATTTTAAAATATCTTAAAATGATTATGAATTTAGAATAGAAGATTTAGGGAAAACAATTTCAACTCTTAAGCATGACCACACAAATTACAGGACTCAAATCAAAGATCTTATTACCAAGTTAACTGAATGCCAGGCTGAGCTTGTGTGCAGCAAAGCCAAGGTAGAAAAATATGTTCTTGAAGAAGAGACCTTGATGAACATCATATCCTCATCCATGCATGCAAAGATTTATTATCAGAATAAGCAGGGACTAGGATATACTGAGATAGCTCTCCACACATATTACTATCTGTAAGATCTCCAAGCAATAGAACTTGTGAAGATGAGCTACCCCTCATAGACCCCATCCAAGAAGTGGATGAAGATGAAAAGGAGATAATAAAGGATGGATCTGAAGTGAGTGAGAAGGATCATCTTAAGAAGGGTCACTACCCTCTTGGAGAGAAGAAAGAACCAAGGATGGCCAAGTCTGCAAGGAAGAACTTGATCAGGGCACCTAAGAGAAGGTCAAAGAAAGCCCAAGAGATCAAGGTCACCTTTAACTCCAATGAGATACAAGTCTTTATCTCTGATAGTTTTGAGGTGGTAAAGACTAAAGACTCAACTATGGAGTCTAATACCAAGGGTTCTAGTTCAAGTTCAAACAATCCTAGTCAAAAGAAGAAGGTTGATCAAAAGTGCACCACTGCTGCACAGCCTAAACCATCCAGTTCCAAAAGCAAGCCTCACCCTAAGAAGTCTGCTACATCATCATTGAATATGAAGAAGGAAATGAAAAAAAGATCAGGCTCAACCTTCTCCTCGGAAGAAGACTCTTAAAAGTATGCAAACTGAATGCATCATGTGTGGTAGCTTATCAACAGAAGATCCTGACTCAAGATTTGAGCTGAGAAAACCAAGAAAGACTACTTCAGTTCCAGTGGTAACAAACCGTATATTTAGAAATCCTATTAGCACAACAATGATAAACTATTCAGCTAATACATCTGAGGTGCCTACGAATTCTAGCACAGAGGCACAAAACTCAAATGAAAGAGTTTTCAATGTTGGAAAAAATGGAGGTGGTAATAGTGATCAAGTATTTTTTGATGCTGATAACCACTCCATAGAAGATAATATCAATGATGTCACACACTCATTGGATCAAGTTTCTTTTGATAAGTGTGTTGATATGGTAGGTGATACTCAAGCACTATATCTAAATTTCACCAATTTAGATCTGTCAAATCAACTTGTTGTGATTCAACTGAGAATTCACAAGTCATATTCCACCACAAACATAATTGGAGATGTTAAGACAGGGGTGAGAACAAGTTGACAAACATGTGACAAAAATGTTTGACTTCATTCTTGTTTCTTGTCCCAAATTGAGACTAAGCTCTGAAAGATGAAAGTTGGATTAAAGAAATGTAGGAGGAGCTTCTTTAATTCAAAAGGCAAAAAGTTTGGAACCTATGCATCTTCCTCAAAGGAAGACCACTATAGGTATCAAGTGGATTTTTGAAATAAGAAAGATGATAGATGGCTTGTCAGCAAGAATAAAGCTAGGCTAGTTGTTCAAGGGTACACACAAGAAGAAGGAATTGACTACATAGATGTTTTTGCTCCTGTAGCAAGACTTGAAGATGTTAGGATGTTCCTTGCTTTTGCTACATCCAAGGATTTCATAGTCTACCAACTTGTTGTCAAGTGTGCCTTCTTATATGGGGCGATAGATGAGGAAGTGTATGTCAAACAACCACTTGGCTTTGCAAATCAAGATCATCCTGATTATGTCTACAGGCTTAATAAAGCTCTTTATAGGTTGCACCAAACTCCAAGAAAGTGGTATGAGACACTGTCACAGTACCTAGTCCAACATGGTTACAAAAGAGGTACTATTGACAGCTCACTTTTTCTTAAAGGACAAGAAAATGACTTTATACTGGTTCAGGTTTATATAGATGACATTATCTTTGGGTCACCTAATCCAAAGCTCTACAAAAACATTGAGAAGCTGATGAAAAATAGATATGAAATGAGTGCCATGGGAGAACTCAATTTCTTTCTAGGAATTCAAGTGAAGTAGGTAGACAATGGAATCTTCATAAACCATTCAAAGTATCTGTAAGACATACTTACCAGATTTCATCGGACTAAGTGCAAGATTGCTAAGACACCCATAGCCAGAAACCACTCTCTATGACCTGATCTTGAGGGGGAGTGTGTTGATGAACATCTCTACAGGGCTATGATTAGGTCTCTTATGTACCTCACAGCCAGCAGGCTTGATATCATGTTTGGCACATGTATTTGTGTAAGATATCAAGCCAACCCCACGATGTCACATCTGCCTACTATCAAAAGAATTCTCAGATATCTCAAAGGTTCTCCTAATCTGGGCCTTTGGTATCCAAAGAACTCAGATCTCAATCGGTATGCTTAAACAGATAGTGACTATGGTGGCTATAACATGACTGCAAAGCCTTCATCAGAGGGATGTCAATTCCTTGGTGGAAGGATTGTCTCATGGCAATGCAAGACACAATCATGTGTGTCTGCATCAACTGTTGAAGCTGAATACATAGTTGCTGCAAACTGCTATGCTCAAGTGCTTTGGATTTAGAATCATATGCTAGACTATGGATTTAACTTCAACAAGACTACCATCCATAGACAACAACAGTGCTATCTCTATTAAAGAGAATCCTGTGCAGCACTCAAAGACAAAGCATATCAATATCAGGTATCATTTGATTAGAGATAAAGGGATTGATAAACTAGTCAAAGTTAACACAAATGAACAATATGCAGATCTATTCACAAAAGCTTTTGATGAGCAAATATTTAAGTATCTTGTATCAGCTATAGAGATGATTAACTTTGAGTAAATTTTCTTAAACTAAAGTCAAAATTATTTTTCAAATATGTGTTTCTTAAGTTGTCTATATCCTCACCTATATAAGCATAGTTTTCTTTAGAAGAAATTTTTAAAACGATATTCATTAGACTTTTAAGAATTTAAGATATATTGTCTTTCAAAAGACATTAAATTAACTTCAAAAGAAAACTATGTCTTCAAAACTAATAACTACTTCTTAGAAATTTACATTCGGAAGAAATTTTGATATATCTTCCGAAACTTGAAATGTGCTTCTAAGTACTTATATGCTTTAAGGGACAATCTTCTTCCAAAAGCAATAAAGTCTCAGAAGCTTTATTCATCACTTGAATAAATCTCCTGAAATTTAATATCTTCCGAAACCAAATATATCTTAGAAGTAAAATTACTCTAAGTATTATTTTTTCGAAGCAAATTTTTGTAAAGCTAAGGAATATCTTTCGAAGTCAAATTGGCTTCGAAAATTTTCCAAAAAAATTTCGAAGACAAATTACCTTTGGAAGATTGTCGACTTCCATGAAAACTACCTTTTGGGCACTTTTTCAGAGGTGGAACGGACATTCGGATTTCAAAGTTTATCATTTTGCATTAACTTTGTCTCAGATCCAACCATATAAATATACCCACAACGGTTACCCCTGTTTCACCTTCTCCTTTATCTGCAAAAGTTCATAACCTAAATACACCCATAACCTGCCTTTGTGTAAGGCCCCGTTCCAGGGACGCTTACAGCTGGCCAATCAGCGCACATAAAACATATAATTACATTAACTTAAATAAAACGTTGCAGCGGAAACATTTAAACAACATTCCATTTCATCATAAAAGCTTTTGCAAAATAATACAATCGTTCATTTCAAAACATCATTCGTTCGCATTACAATGCAAAAACATTAAACAAAAGAATACCATCCAAAAGAGCTGAGTAGCTGCCCCGTGCCATCCTCAACAACCATTACCTGCCAACTGGAAACACATAAAAGTCAGCGTTGCTGAGTGAGTTCTAGTTTTATAATATAAAACATACTTTACTACCCATTTAAAACCATCCGTTAATTTCGTACGTGATCACATAACATAAATACGTACTGATAATATAATTATTATCTTCCATTACGTTCGTTACATTCTTCCATTCATTAATCATCGCACTGTACTTTATCATTCGCTTCATTCGTTCATAACTTCTTTTCTTATGTTCATTCATATCACACATATCGCACGTTTGCACCTTTCGCACTTTCGTATCTTCGTACCCATCGTACATATCGCACAAATCGCACAAATGGAGTGGTCACTAGGACAGACTCCCCCTATGTGTGAACTCTTAGGGGTTTAGCCAAAATCGCATGTTGTCTCATGGGTTAGCCAAAATCGCAAGCTACATAGCACACAGTGAATACCACATCGCACGTATCGGGGCAATTAGCCAAACTCGCACGCTGTCTCATGGGTTAGCCAAAATCGCAAGCTACATAGCACACAGCGAATACCATATCGCACGTATCGGGCAATTACAAAAACTAAACCCCCTACAGTTTGTATGAACTCACATGAGTTAGCCAAAATCGCACGCTACATAGCACACAGTGAATACCACATCGCACGTATCGAAGCAGTCACCAAGACTGAACTCTTACTGTGTCTATGGTCCTTTAATGAGTTAGCCAAGATCGCACGCTGTAAATACACACACAGTTGAGCTAACAACTCTCAATGAGTTGTGAACCTCCTTTCTTTTACTTGCAAGCCATTCTTACTCTCATTCATTCATTCATGCATGCATTCATTCATTATGTTCCTCTTTCATTATCTTCCACTTTACGTTACATAATACTTTCATTTCATTCATTAACATTTCACGTAAAGCCAAGGGAAAATAATCATACATAGTAATAAGGAACATCAACATACACAGTCAACATCATCATATAGGGCATCATCACACATACATAACATACATCATGCATAATCATACAACATCATACATCATCATCATCATGCCCAACATAACCACTATGGTCTCAAAAGTCAACTTACATGAACTACCGGGAACCTTCCACGTCAAAACTTACATCTGCACCTTCCCTGAAAGTCAGTAAATAAACTATGTTCCTTCGGGCGTATGATCCCTACTTGGGCGTATGGACACCCTCCAGTCGCATGGCCTCCCAGGCGACAGAACACTTAGGCGAATGGACATCAGGGGAATGGACCCTATGCGAATGGACCTATGTGGATGGACCTATGTGCAAATGGACACCTATGTGTATGGACTCTCAGTCGCATACCTTTCATGCGAATGGCCTTCAGTCGCATGACTTCAGGCGCATGGGCTTCAGTTGCATACCCTTCGTGCGTATGAACCTCAGTCGCATGGCCTCCAGAAGCATGGACCTCAGTCGTATAACCTTCAATCGCATACCTTACAGGCGCATGAACTTTAGTCGTATGACTTCCATGCGTATGGACCTCAGTCGCATGGCAATCGTGCGCATGGACCTCAGTCGCATGCCTTTCGGCCGTATGGCCTCCAGTCGCATGCCATTCGGTCGCCTAGCCCTAGCTGATGTAGAATGCAGTTCATCCCGAACCCAATCTGCCATTTTCGGCCTCCAAGCTCTCCCAAACTCGTTCTAAGCCCAAATCAACCATCCTATACCTTAGAAACACATACCACAACACCATTCACGCACACACAAGCCCGAAAACAAAACCCATTCGAATCACACACAAACACATACACACGGGTTCAACTCACACACTTCAAAAACGGGTTTTTAGATGTGTTCCAGCCCCAAATCAGTTGAAAACGTGTAAAAGCGGGGTCCTTGAACTCACACAAACAACCCCGTCGAATAGAGCTTCGATCCAACCCGCTACACCTCAACTTTCATGCTCGAATCCACGAAAACCCGAAGCTTGAGACTACTTTCTTCCTCTTTTCTCTCTATGGCTGATTTTGTGAGTGTGGGGGGGGGTGTGGGCTACCCTCCCCTCTTTTATACTCCCACTCTTTCAACCTTCTCCCGTTTTGGCAAGTTTGGTCCCTCGAATTTGGACTTTATTTCTTTTTCTTCATTCGTCGGCTTCAAAGAAAGTTTCCAGGTGTTACAAGTCCACCCCCCTTATTTAGGTTTCGTCCCCGAAACCTGTTATTCCTCGAAAAAATGTGGGTAATGCTATCTCATCTTATCTTCAGTCTCCCACGTAGGCTCAGTCGCTCAGATCCCTTTCTGTGCTTCCACTGTACGCGCACAAGTGGAACCACTTTATTCTTCAGCCTCTTCTCTTTTCGATCGATGATTGCCACTAGTTGCTCCACATAATTGATCCGTTCATCTACCTCGATATCATCCAGTGGAACAATCATATCCTCGTCCGCCAAACATTTCCTCAGATGAGATACGTGGAATGTTGGGAGAATCCTACTTAGCTCATCTGGTAACTCCAATCTATAGGCCACCTCTCCTACTCGAGCAATGATTCGGAAAGGCCCTATGTATCTCGGGCTTAATTTGCCCCGCTTTCTGAACCGAATGATACCCTTCCAAGGTGAGACTTTCAACATAACTCTATCACCCACCTGGAACTCGATCGGTCTACGTCTCCTATCGGCATATGACTTGTGTCTATCTTTGGCGGCCTTCATAAAGGCTTTGATCCTCTCGAGCTTCTCAATCGTAGCCTCGATCACCTTAAACCGTCACCGTGACCCTGTCAGGCGTTGTCAACCGTATCATCTTCTTGCGACACACAATGTTCGCCTCGAAGTCCGCTAACCAATCCATCTCAAGAACCAAATCGAATGGCGTATCTATATTCTTATTACTAACAGGCAATTTAGCACAGAAAGCAGCAGGAATAAAACTTTTACTTGCGCCAGAGTCGAACGACACAAAGGCTAAAGGTTGATTTACTAGAAACGTACCTGACACAGCATCGGGGTCCGTCCTAGCCTCCTCCTGGTCTTCTTCACTCCCGAAATTTCCGCCCTTGGCTTACAGTCTTTGCTCATGTGGCCAATTTCTCCACAATTGTAACACCTCACAACCCCACATTCTCTAGCCACATGACCAGGCTTCCCACACTTGAAGCAGGTATTTGGTCCCCTTTTGCATTCTCCCGAATGCTCCATCCCGCATTTACCACATCTATTCGACCCCGCACCAGGTGTGACCACACTGCGGTCATCCCCCCGTGCGTGCTTGTTATTCATCGGGACACCACCCGTCCAGTCCTTTTCCCACTCCAGTTCCGGTCTCCATCATCCTCCTACTCACCTCCGCCATCACCACGGTCCTTTCATCATACAACCTCCCCGCCAAATCAACTGCCGACCTAAACGTTCTTGGTCGGGCAGCGATCATGTGCCTGCGGATGTCCGCTGGCAAGCCCTGAATATACCTCTTGATCTTTCGTGATAGAGGTGTCACCTGATCAGGCACCAGCCGTGCCATTTCATTGAACTTGGTGGTGTATTGCTGATGTGTCATCGTTCCCGCCTCCAGCTGCAGGAACTCCCTCTCAACTTTATGCATCTCACGATGAGGACAGAACTCCTCAATCACCAGCCTTTTCAACTTTGACCATCTCATCCTTCCGATAGCCCGACTACCCTCAGCTTGGACTATATTGTCCCACCAACACAAAGCCGAGTCCACAAAAGAGTGGGTAGCAAACTTTACTTTCTGATCCTCCCGGCATTCGTTGATGTTCAAAACAGCTTCCATTTCTCTCACCCACCGGTGAGCAGCAGCAGCAGTGCGGTTACCATCAAAAGTAGGGGGCTTGCATCGTTGAAATGCCCCATAATTACAGCCCCGTGCCGCCTCCGGCGCAGGCTCTTCTTCTTCCTCTTCTTCATTGCCAGAGAGAACCGTTTCAGGCTCTGGTTGCTCCCGTCCTCCCTAGGACATGTTTCTCTCCTTTCTTTCTCCTTCCTTTACAGCCTTAATTACTTCAGTCACCACAGACAGTAAGATCGTCTGCATGACCTGATGAACCTCATCTACAACTGCCTCTTTCACTGAGGCCCTCAAATTCGCACTCTCATCACCAGCCTTCGGATGAGGGGTCTCGGGCTCTTCATGAGCCACCTCTTCAGCTTTGGGTCTTCCTCTCGTGACCCGTGGTCCAGCACCACATCCACCACGACCTCCACTACGTGAAGCTTTAGACGATCTACCACCGGCCATTCTCACACACACTGAAAGATTCAAACACCAACACGGTCATTCAAGGGAACAGCTCAGTTCATGTCAAGTATAGTAAGTCCCTAATTACAGTGGCCAGTTGTGATTAGCCACTTATTTTACTCTTCATACCCCGAGCATTACCTATCCTGACTACATCAGTATCTAAATCTACATACAACACATAAACCACATAACATGCGCACGTAATACCGATTAACATTAAGAAAATACCTGATGGCACGCAGCTACTCAGATTGGCATCCCATTCCCTTTCCGTCCCATTTTCAGTTTAAGTTAAGGTTTATTTTTAAAATTTACCTGTTTTACTTAAACTTTGGCTCTGCTACCAACTTGTAAGGCCCCGTCCCCGGGACGCTTACAGCTGGCCAATCATCGCACATAAAACATATAATTACGTTAACTTAAATAAAACGTTGCAGCGGAAACATTTAAACAACATTTCATTTCATCATAAAAGATTTTGCAAAATAATGCAATCGTTTATTTCAAAACATTGTTCGTTCGCATTACAATGCAAAAACATTAAACAAAAGAATGTCATCCAAAAGAGTTGAGTAGCCACCCCGTGCCATCCTCAGCTTCCATTACCTGCCAACTGGAAACACATAAAAGTCAGCGTTGCTGAGTGAGTTCTAGTTTATAATATAAAACATACTTTACTACCCTTTTAAAACCATCCGTTAATTTCGTACGCGATCACACAACATACATTCGTATAGATAATATAATTATTATCTTTCATTATGTTCGTTACATTCTTCCATTCATTAATCATCGCACGGTACTTTATCATTCGCTTCATTCGTTCATAACTTCTTTTCTTACGTTCATTCATATCACACATATCGCATGTTCGCACCTTTCACACTTTTGTATCTTCGTACCCATCGTACATATCGCACAAATCACACAAATGGAGTGGTCACTAGGACAGACTCTCCCTGTGTGTGTGAACTCTTAGGGGTTTAGCCAAAATCGCACGCTGTCTCATGGGTTAGCCAAAATCGCACGCTACATAGCACACAGTGAATACCACATCGCACGTATCGGGGCAATTACCAAAACTGAACCCCCTACAGTGTGTATGAACTCACATGAGTTAGCCAAAATCACACGCTACATAGCACACAGTGAATACCACATCGCACGTATCGGAGCAGTCACCAAGACTGAACTCTTACTGTGTCTATGGTCCCTTAATGAGTTAGCCAAGATTGCACGCTGTAAATACACACACAGTTGAGCTAACAACTCTCAATGAGTTGTGAACCTCCTTTCTTTTACTTGCAAGCCATTCTTACTCTCATTCATTCATTCATGCATGCATTCATTCATTATGTTCCTCTTTCATTATCTTCCATTTTACGTTACATAATACTTTCATTTCATTCATTAACATTCCACGTAAAGCCAAGGGAAAATAATCATACATAGTAATAAGGAACATCAACATACACAGTCAACATCATCATATAGGGCATCATCATACATACATAACATACATCATGCATAATCATACAACATCATACATCATCATCATCATGCCTAACATAACCACTATGGTCTCAAAAGTCAACTTACATGAACTACCGGGAACCTTCCACGTCAAAACTTACATCTGCACCTTCCCCCGAAAGTTAGTAAATAAACTATGTTCCTTCGGGCGTATGAGCCCTACTTGGGCGTATGGATACCCTCCAGTCGCATGGCCTCCCAAACGACTGAACACTCAGGCGAATGGACATCAGGCGAATGGACCCTATGCGAATGGACCTATGCGGATGGACCTATGGGCGAATGGACACCTATGTGTATGGACTCTCAGTCGCATAGCTTTCATGCGTATGGCCTTCAGTCGCATGACTTCAGGCGCATGGGCTTCAGTCGCATACCCTTCGTGCGTATGAACCTCAGTCGCATGGCCTCCAGGCGCATGGAACTCATTCGTATAACCTTTAATCGCTTACCTTACAGGCGTATGAACTTCAGTCGTATGACTTCCATGTGTATGGACCTCAGTCGCATTGCAATCGTGCGCATGGACCTCAGTCGTATGCCTTTCGGCCGTATGGCCTCCAGTCGCATGCCATTCGGTCGCCTAGCCCTAGCTGATGTAGAATGCAGTTCATCCCGAACCCAATCTGCCATTTTCGGCCTCCAAGCTCTCCCAAACTCGTTCTAAGCCCAAATCAACCATCCTAAACCTTAGAAACACATACCACAACACCATTCAAGCACACACAAGCCCGAAAACAAAACCCATTCGAATCACACACAAACACATACACACGGGTTCAACACACACACTTCAAAAACGGGTTTTTAGATGTGTTCCTGTCACAAATCAGTTGAAAACGTGTAAAAGAGGGGTCCTAGAACTCACACAAACAACCCCATCGAATAGAGCTTCGATCCAACCCGCTACACCTCAACTTGTACACTCGAATTCACGAAAACCCGAAGCTTGAGACTACTTTCTTCCTCTTTTCTCTCTATGGCTGATTTTGTGAGTGTGCGGGAGGGTGTGGGCTGCCCTCCCCTCTTTTATACTCCCATTCATTCAACCTTCTCCTGTTTTGGCAAGTTTGGTCCCTCGAATTTAGACTTTATTTCTTTTTCTTCATTCGTCGGCTTTAAATAAAATTTTTGGGTGTTACACTTTGTTCTTAGCTTTTTTCACTTCTATGCTACTCAAAAATAGCAACCCTTGATGCCCGAAACCAACCAGATTTTTCCATGCAGTTACACAAGTAACATAACCAAGTTACTCTGTTATCATCTGAGAAAGATCTAGGTTACTCAAATGTTTGTCGCTTCTTGTCTCACAACAACTACCTCACTGTACTTACCATAGACCCTCCTTTGTATGAAGATCAACTTTTAGAGTTCTGGAAAACCTGCTAAGAGGTTAACTTGGATGGTGAGAAGGCACTATCTGCCACAGTGTAGGGGAAGATATTTTTTGTCACTCCAACCACTATTACCTCTCATCCGAGGCTGGATGATAAAGAAGGTGAATTGTCATTCCCCAAGTCTGTTGTAAACAACTCATTTCGGCAGATGGGCTATAAAGAGGACTACTCTGTAAGAATCTTCAAAAAGGGTAAGGTTTCCTCACAAAGAAAGTACCTCCTTCATGTGGTCATCCATTCTCTGTCGAACAAACATGGAGGTTGGGACCAAATTCCTGAGGACTTATCCTACATAGTCCAAAGGATGGTTCAAGGGGTCCGGTTCAGGTACTCTTAGTTTGTTTATACAAACCTGCTTTCTAACATGGACTCCTTGGAGTACTAAATGTTCCCTAGATATATTCAACATATTCTTAACTATGAACTGGGCTCACAGTTAAGGGAAACAGGTAATTCTCTTAAACTAGGCTAGATGAAGCCTAACATCTTTAATATAATATGAAAGTCTACTATTGGCTTCTCAAGGGTAGAAACAGCCCTGGTACCAAAACTGTTAGATCTCATTGCTAAATGACAACTTGACAGCTAAAGCCAATATTAAACCCACACCTTCTAGATCTGCACCACCCACCCAACCTCAAATCACCCTCACCTACTCAAGAAGATCCAAACAAACCCCTACACAAACTACTCCGGATGTGTAGGCCTCCGTACACTCACCCATACAGGAAGAAGTTGAAACTAGAGCTCCCATTTCTCCTGAGGAGCAAACCACTCCCATCAAGGAGAGATGAGTACTCCTACATCACCCATATCCAGCCCACATCATCCAACCCCAACTGAGGTGGACCTTCTTGAACCTGTTCGGTAAGTCCATATAGAAGAGGCGCTCACTTCTGCAAGTGATTACATTACTAAGACCTCAACCATGGCAACCCAGCCCATTGACACTTCTCCTGAAGCTATCATGGTGCATGGAAAATACCACAGCCAAGAACTTCAAGCTGGTGATGAGGAAGAAGACTTTGGTCCTATCCTCTCATCTCCCTATGAATCTTCTAATGAAGATGAGGGGAGTCTGCACGTGCAAAAACTATCTAAAACATGCACCTATTTAGTTTTAAAGGTTAGTCACCTAGAATTTCAGGTGACTACCTTATAAAGACAGGTCAATGACCAGTAAATTGAGATCACCAATCTCAAGGGAAAGTTAGTTGAGAGACCTGTCAGAAGAACTCAACTAGGTCCATAAGAACCTGTGGTTGTGGTGGACATAACCCTTAGTTCGCGTGTGCAAAAGGGTGATGCTACCAAAAAAGGGGAGAAAATCCTACCTACAATCACAGAACCTGGGAGTTCTACCCAGAGTATGGACATGGAGGACTCACCACCCTCATATGTAGTTGTCCATACTCAACAACCTCCTGAGGCCCACATTGATATGGATTCACTGATTCAAAGCCTGTTTTGAGAAGGGTATACCAATGGCAATGTCTACCCCATCTCACTCTGTTGAAAATCCAATAGTAGGATGAAGGTATGATACTGATAGGAGAGCCCTAGTAATCTCTAGGTCTTAGGGACAACAAGAAGTCCTCAACTTTCACAAACTAAGATACTATGAGAGCACCTATTTAGTTGACCTGCCAGTTGCCAACCTAGAACAAAACAGGCAAGCTGCAAGGTTAGCTGATAGTATTCGAGACAGGGTGCTTAAAGAGTTCAAGAAGAGAACCAAGCTATATAGACAAAGGCTAGCAGGCAAGACTATTGGTCAACTTGATGCTGAGGTGGACCCTAACATTAGCTTCGAAGGGGAAACCTTGGCTGAAGGCCTAGTAGTTGAGCTTGTGAACCTTGAGACAGGAACTTTTTCAACACCTATTACCCACAGTAAGGCAGTTGCTAGTGAAGGTGTCTCACAACCTCTCTCTAGCCAGAGCTCAAGTGCAACACCAAGCCAAGGAGGCAAAAGCTCTCTCCACCCTGAGTCACACAAACATATGACTAACAAAAGGAAAAGGAAGTGACCTTTGAGGAGATTGAGGAGGAGAAGAGAGAGAGGAAGAGGAATGCAAGGGGAGAGAGTTCAAGTGAGACCCCTGGCCTTATGGAGGCTACAATCAGGGTTGTCCCTAGACCAAGCACTCAAGAAGATGAGTTGAGGGCATCCAGATTGAATTGTCTAGGCACAAAGAACTATAATATTGATGAACTCATCTCTCTTCCCTTAGAGAAACTAAATGAACTAGCTAGCAATGAATTGTCAAATAAGAGGAAGGAGGCTGAGATGAAGAATTTCTCCTCAAAATCAAAGAAGAAAGAAGAAGAAAGACGCTATACAAAGCTCCTACCATCTCCCTAGTTTAGGAAAGCCCTAAGGTAGAGGTTGTGGCAATTGAGCAACAAACTCAGGTAGGTAGAGAACAAGACAGACAAAACATGATAACCTACCTAAGTGCCACATGCCTCTATCAGCAAGTAGCCATTCTTCCCTTATCCTATGATTACATAGAATTTGAATACCTCAAGCAGCTTGAGCAACAAGTTCTAAAAGAGCAAAAAGCTACTAAGAGAAAGATAAAGGAAGAGGCTGCAAAGTCAAAAGCCACCATTAGAGCCAATGTAAAAGAAGTTTGATGACAGACAAAAGATGGTGAGTTTCTTGAAGTTGTATGGATTCTCCGGAATGAGAATTGGTTCAATGTCTCTATCCACCATAGATGATCACATTAGAGTGATTTCAAGCAGAAGATCAAAAGGGATAAGTTGGTTGATTTGTATTCTCCACCAAGTCAAGCTGCACCTGAATTTGAGGTTAAGCTTGAACCCCAAGAGACAACACAACCTGGACCTAGTGCTTCATCATAGCTAGCTTCATCTTCTGATCCATGGCAGGGTCCTGATCCTTCTCCTTATAAACCTGTGAATTCACCTATGATTCTACGGTAATAATAATAATATTTAAATAATGATAATATATTAATAATTTGATTATTAATTGAATGTTTATTAAACGTTTTTACTGGTCAACTTTAACTCCTTCACATCCTAACATAAACTTTGTAAAATGTCACTTTAACCCTTTTAGGTTTCTAAAGTTTTGGGTTTACGTTTCGATACGAGTCGGGTCAAATATAAAATATAAAATATATGGTTTTAGACGATCTATGTTTTGACGTAAATCTTGTTCTAAAATAAGTGTGGTCGAATATTAAATGTTTATATTCGACGGTATAAATCCGAGTTACTTTACGTTTTTAACGTAAATTTAGTTCGGAAACGAGTCGAGACGATCCTAATCTATTCTTTATCACGTCGCAAACGTCGTAGCTAGATGAGTTTTTGTGTAATTTTGAAAAAAAAGTAGGGTAAAGAATAACACGTTTTTTTAACAATATATATTCGAGTTATTTTACGATTAGAATTAAATTTAGTCCGAAGATTAGTTGGGTCAATTGATAGTGTATACATTATTACGTCACGTACAATGTCACCGCAACATGTTACATTTGCATTTTGATATTTGAGATCATAGTTAATCTCCCCGCGCAACACGAGGGTTGAAAAAGCTAGTTTCATTTAAATATGGGTTATTGGTTTTTTAATCATCCCAAATTTTATTTATTGGTCGGGATTAATCACAATCCAGTAAACGGTTACAGATACTCCTAACTTTGAGTTTATTTTCCTCCAGCGATCCCTTACTAACCAACAGTTAACCCTGTAAGTTTTTTTGATGATGTGGACTGTTTTTGTGGCCAAAACAGTAAACAGAAAGTTGAAATCTATAATCGGGTCCGTCAATTTGAAACTTCCGCACCAAAAACCCTATCAGTTTCCACCTCCTGATTTGAACCATCGAACTCGTTGGAGGTAAATTTCAGATGATGATGAATGCTAGACAATGGAAAACAAACCTAATTGAGACTAGACGGTGCTGGAGTTGAAAAGTGGCTCGAAGTTGGCTCCATTTCATCAAAAAAAAAACTAACGAGGGTTAACTCTCGGTTAGTAAGGGATCATTGGAGAAATATAAGTTTAAAGTTAGGAGTTTCTGTAAACATTTCCTGAGTTGTGATTGAACTCGGCCAATAAATAAAAGTTAGGATTATTAAAATGCAATAACCCTTTAAATATATATATAACATAGACGTGCATAAGTGATGTGTGGTTTATGTTAAGAATAGATAAAAAGATGAATAGTTATAAGATATAAGAACATATAAGTTTGATTGTTTTTATATATGCGTAACCATACTTGTGCAAAGTATATATGTTTTAAAATAGGAACTACCGATTAAAATTTAAACGATTTGAATTTGTTATATTTGTTTTCATAATAGTTTAATGTTCTGAAATAAATCTCAACTGTAACATAGATTAATATTTCACCAAATATATAATTACTCTTATTTTCAGCAAACTAATTAACTAAAAGATAATCATTGAGAAGATAAATTTAGTCGTAGTTAGAAGTGACAAGAAACGAGTATCAATTAAGCAAGGGTTTAGTTGTTCACTTTAACCCACTTGACTTTTTAAAAAGTCTAACGACGACGATTTCAGTGCCTAACAGCAAGGACTTTTTGCATCTTCAATACACTTCAGCTAGTACTTTATGTCTTAGGATCTACCAAAATTATCATATATGATTTATGAATTAGTTTTATTGATTATATCTAGGTAGTTAACTAGCAAATATGTAATAACCCCTAAAAGACAAAATCGAATGTGTTTTGTAGTGTTTAGAAATTACAAAACCCTCGTAGATCGTCGTCTATATCCGAAGGATTTATAACCCCACATGAGCCTACTTGCCTGAGCATAAAAAAAACATGTGAACCAAGTAGGATGTACTTAATAATTTTTAAAATTGTGATTTACAATGTATGTTTCGGATTGTGAAAATCGAAAACCATGTAGCTCGATACAATATGTGAACTCTGTTATAAAGAATAACTGAAGCATATAAAACTATTTTTTCTCATTTCAACCTTTGTGCTCTAAAATGATTTATTTAAAATAAATCCAAAGGTGATAACCCCATTTATATCCGTTCTTCACAGTACTCAAATTAAGATGAGTGTCAAATTTTATCTAAGTGTCACCGTAATATAACTTGTTCCCAAAGATCTACAAAAATGTTTTTACGACCAGGTCGGATTAACTGGCAGGAGCAAAAATCAGGTGTCTAATTGATTCAACTAGCCTTTAATTGATTTGTATAAAATTATGGGTTGATCTTGTAGGCATTGAAAGGTGATTTCAAGTGATACATCATATTCAAGGTAATAAATTAGATAGGTGCATATAAAGTGAACATTGATGAAAAACTTGTACTTGTAGATCATGACAATTATTAGACAAACCTTATGTTCATACACTAGCAGCTTTAGTCGTCATCAAGAAGGACCCAAAAACTAATGTTAGTATACACTAGCAGCTTTAGTTTTTATCAATCAGTATCTAGAAACTTATATTAGTAATTAGCTTAAAAAAGACATATTCAAAGTTGCGTACAAATACCCTATCAAACCATTAGGAGGAATTACATATTGGCCTAAAATAGATGATATCAAACCTCTACCTTTGAAACAAAGACGAATTCCGACAGACCAAACATAAAAAGTAAGAAGATGCTTCTAGGAAAGAGAAAAGGAAACCGAAGGATGGAATTGAAAGATATTTGACTTGCAAAAATTGACAAAGAAGATGACCCAACATTAGGTCTTGCAACAAATGACAACCTACAATCAAAGGATGTGAGGCTAAAAAATAGACGTAAAAAATTTGAAGTAACGCTGATAAAAAAGTTAGTTAAAATACTTTTTTTATGTTAACTATTATTATTTTTTAATGATGTTACATTCGTTTACTTTTTTATAAAGGTTGCTTTAATTCTTATAAATTAATTTTTCGTAACAGAATTTGATTTTTTATTTTTGTGGTAAGGTTATAGTAAAAATAGTATTTACTCTAAAAAGTTTAAGAGTGATTGTGGGCTTAACTGGTGTTATTCTATTGTATTAAAGATGAGGGTATTTTGGTTATTTTAAAAAATATTTTAACTCATTGTGTATTATACGTTTATTGTGTCGAATATTAGTTGCTTGTTTCATATACTTTACATCATTTATTATATGTATTCATAATTGTGTTTTAAATTTCAAATCATGTTGTATTGTTTTATCGTTGTTTCTATATATTATATAAACTTGTTATCTATTATTGTATTTTACAAAAAAAGTACACAATGATATATTTCACCAATGTAATTTTCAAAACACATAGTGTTGAAGATACCACAATATGTTATTTTTGATATTATTTTTTTATAAATTATATAAACTTATTGTTATCTATCATTGTGTTTTACATATAGAAGTACACAATAATTCTATTTCACCAATCTATTTTTCAAAACTTAGAGTGTTCAAGATAAAACAATAACTATCAAAAAACACAATGAGATATTGTGTTATTTTGTCATTATTTTTAATGTACTTAATTAATTAGTTATTAATTTTTTATTATGTTTTACATAGTAGAGATGCATAATAATGTTATTTCACCATTATATGTTTTTAGAATTTATCATTTTAGAAAAACAAAATAATATTAAAAAAGACACAATAACTAACAAAAATACACGATTAACTGCATAACGACACAATTGGCGAGTAATAAGCTTTAAAACGTTAAAAAATATTGTCTTTTTATATAACAATACTTCCTTTTAAAGATAAAAACACTCGTTTTTATGGTTAATATTTATAAAAAAAAGTAATATCGTATATAAAAGTTATAAACGTTTAAAAAGATGGAGGAACTTAAAAAAAGTCAATAAAAGTGGTTATAACTAAAATACTCATCTAACAAAAAAAAATTTCCTACAACTTGATGTCAACCATTAATTAAAGAAATTAAATGTTGAGATTACTTATTATATTTTTTAGTTTTGTTATTACTTTTATTTGAACATTCTCCTTATTTTTGTCGCAATAGTTTTGGATTTCAAACGTAAATTGGTCTACTTATTCATATAAAAAGGTTATTTTTTTTCAAGACTAATTTTTAAAACCTTGATAAACTCTACTTTTCTATATTTAAAAAATAAAAAAGCTCATTTTTAGTTCGATTAGTTTATTTAATTAAAAATTTACGTAACTGATTATTAATACATGCATGTAATCGTTATAGATTTAACAAAAAATGTAAACTGACACATCTTCAAGGTCACCTGGAAACTTATTGATTGTGCATGATTAAAAGAAGAAAATAAAACTTGAGTAACTCTAATAATAATAATAATAATAATAATAAAACAAAAATAAAAAGAAAATTCAGTGTATTAGATTATATAGAAAACTTTATTATTTTATAAATTCATCCCATTAGTTTAATATTTCATGGTCCATGTTGTAAATATATACTGTTTAAATTTTTATAAAATTTATGAAGTTATCGGTTCTTAAATCTTATCTGACTTATGAAATTAGTAAGACAACTAGTTTATATTCATTCAGATCCAAAGATATTGCTTATTAAAAAGAGATTTGAGTCCAGCGATAAAGAAGCTGTCATTGAATATCTTGCTAAAAACTTCATCTTTTTCTAAGAAACCTACCTTTTTATACGTTTTCTTTTCTTTATTGCCCTATATCAAGTCCTCTGGCATGGAGCTTCTTCCTCCATGACATATATTCTATGTATTCTATAAACCAAGTAACTATCTCAACTTATTAGGAAGGGGTACGGATATATAATGGACTAACTAGTACAGCTCATCTTAAACCTATCCTTAGTCTCGGAAAACATGAAGCCAAACCAATTGTGATAACATGCTCTTAACAGGTTTAGTTCAACGGGTTTGATTTTTTTCCCATAATTTGATGATAAAGTTATACTGGGAATTTAGTCTCGGAAAACATGAAGCCAAACCAACTGTGATAACATGCTCTTAACAGGTTTAGTTCAACGGGTTTGATTTTTTTCCCATAATTTGATGATAAAGTTATACTGGGAATATTAGTGGATTGACTATGTAGGTTCTAGTTTATACGATGTAATGATTTTATTCTAGAAAATATAAATGTTGCTACTAAAAAATTAAACTGATCTACAAGCCATAATAATTGACAACAAGTGTGCAATTATGCATTCATGTACTTGTAAGCCAAAATAATCTACAAGGATATGAATGAGAATACTTTTGTAGCAAGTCTAAAGTGTTAATTAACGAAATCATGATGGCAAACGACACTTGGAATATATAAGAGAATATAGAGTCGATAGTTTGACACGTGAATTAAGACTAGTAGACTACACTCGTTGTGTGCCACCTTGATTTAGTGGCATCAACATTAGGCTTCCGTTAACCTCTAGTGTGTACTAAAAAGTGTAATGCCAATGAATTAAAGGAACTAGTTCCAACCTAATCGGTCTAGACATTATTTGTTTGCTGTAATAAATGACTTAATTAAGCATGTTCTAGTGTTTCAAAAGTTTATTGTTGAACTTTATTAATTACAGTGTTTTAAAATTTTATTGTTGAACTTTATTACATTATGAAATTGTTCTTTCTGATATTTTTCTGTAGTGAAAACATGTTCAAGTGTTACAGTCAATGTCTAATGTTATGTTCTTTGAATCATTTATTCATGGAAGATATCTCAGATTTATTGTTTATGGTTAAGTTCTCCAAAAGGTGACATTTGGTTGAGGAGTTTAACTTGATTAATCTAAAATTTAATATTTATCAATGTTTACATATATGCTCCAGATTCACCTAAAGATTCACTTAATCTTTTGGAATCATTTACTAATTAAATTATTATATTAGATTCATAGAAGTCAGAATTGCTTTTAGGGTGATAATTTCTAGAGTTTCTTGGGATAAATAAGAAACAATCTTGCTGAAATCTTTGAGGTATTTTTGTTGGATCCTAGGGAATAAACAATTGTGTAAATTGAATATCTAAAAGTCAGTGGTAAAAGTGGAAAGCAAAATTCTTGCTTATTTAACACTTTTTGTTTTCGGTTGTTTTTAAAATTAATATAAAACGTTATCTTATGAAATCCATAACCTTTATAAAATATGAGACTGTAAAAACCTCTCAATTAAGTTGCATAACCTATGTTCCAACTCATATGTCAAACAAAGAGATGATAACATACATGACAAAATAAATTTACAACCTTTTCTATTTTTTATACATATCATGATAGCATATCAAGGATTTCGCGTTTAAGTAACCAAAATAGAAAAACATTCGTAAATTATTTGTTGTCTATATAAATACATGAATAAAATTAAGTATGGTATGCCTCGCTCGATGCAGCCAGAAACTCGTGTTCACATAGCATAAAGTAGTTAAAAAATAAACATGCTACAATCATATATTCATATATATCAAATGCCGTTATGTACCAAAAAACAAAATAAATAAAATATAGTATATTTGACATGGTTTGAGTTAGAGTAAAATTTATACTATAATGTAAATAAAACTAAAGATATCGTATTGACATATACAAAATTTTATTAATAAGAAACATAATATTATAAATTTAGTTATGATACATTTTAAAAGTTATTTGATTATAAAAGAAATGGGAAAACGTATAAAAAGTTTATTTACAAAAGTGTCATTACGTGTTGTGGCAGTTCGGTTTATAATAAAAATTTTATCATTAGGTGATGATCACTACACAACGCGAATTACATTGTTTTGAAAAACTGATTTTAAGTAAAAGCGTAAAAATAAAATTTTAATTTACCCAATTCAGGCTTAAACAAAATATATATCAAAATGTTATTAAAAAATAAACACGTTACCTAAATGTGATGATACTCAGTACATGATGTAAACATTTTCTTCATCTTATAAATATTTTCGTTAATTTTTCGTATTCAATATATATTTGTTTTAAAAGAATATATTTTGTTTATAAATTTAAAATAACACATTCGTCTACATATGTTTAAGATCTTTTAAATACGTGTGTAAATGGTAAGTTGATGATTAATTGAGGATAGAAGGGCCGAAGGTGTGATATGAAAATTATTTTGATTACAGCATATATAGTTGGAAAAATGGGTAGAAGGAAAGCATGTGTGGTGTGTGCGATAAACTAAAATAAAAAATAGTAAAGAAAGGAAAAGAAAGAATTTGTGGTGTGTAACGTGAGAAGTTAAGGTGGGCAAGAGGGAAGACAGAAGAGGCGCATAGTTTTGAACACTTAAAGAATGAAGGTCCTGACCAACAGACCACAACCCATCAACAATATATATAAACAAACAATTGGCACAATTAAAAAGCGGTACAGAAGCAACCGACATTGATTTATATGTAAAGAAGAATAACTAGTAAAGGAAACCCGAGCATTGTAGCGTGAACGTAAGAATTTGCAAGGCTCGGTTTTGACGACTTGTACATTAGTATTTAATCTGGAAACAAAATTCGTGTCGAAACGTCAATAAAAATAAACACTTCGTAAATATGTCGCGCAGTTTCACTAGTTTAATAATAATGTTTTATAAAGTTCTAACTTCGTTATTATCAAATGCTAGTTTTATCTACCTTTAGATTCGATATTAATATAGACGTAAATGCATAAGTACTAATGATTTTAAAACAGACACTATTTTATTTTAATCATTTTAATATATATATTATGTTAATTTATACATAGAATCCTCTATTTTATTAATTTATAGAATAAAGTAAAAGTAATTATATGTATTTATAAAATAAAATAAAACAAAACATTAGCCTCCATGATGATACTAAAGTCAAAGCAAAAGAAACGACAATGAAAGCCAGTCGCGTAGGGCGGCCGGGCCAGGCCGAGTCAGAAAGGCTTTGATGACTCAAGGTTCATATTAGGGAAAGGAGAGTGAGGGGGTTTCGAACTTAAACACAAGTATCAGTAACCAAAGCCCCAACCATCATATTTAGGCAATCGTCTGTTATCTTTTTTAAATTTAAATATTTAAAGAAAATAAAACTTGTAGTAAAAAGTTATGTGTTCTACCATCATATAACATGTTAAAGACAATTATATAACTATAAGCAAGTTATATTTATTGTTATAATCACCTTAATAAAATTACATTTATGAAATTTATGCAGTAAAAATCACTGCATTCTTAATATGTTTTATATCCAAAATAAATATTATTATTTAATGATTGTAGAATATTTTCATATGAATAATATAACATAATATCATAAACAATGCATATATAATTTGTTTAAATTATATGAGTTAGAAAACCAAGTTATATACTTTGTTTTTTTGGATATAAATATTATAATCAATAATAGTTAATATGATTTAGTGAAGTGACTATTCAAAGATAATAATTAATATGATTTAATAGATATAATTATTAACATAACCCAAAATAAATAGTATGAATTACAATATGAATTTTATATGAGAGTAGCAAAAGACTAACAATGATAATAAATTTAAACATAATCCAAGACGATTGTATGAATTACGATATAAATATTTGTTTGAATGAATCAAGGCAAAAACAAAGACTTTTACCTTGTGATAATATGAGCCACCTCCAAATGATAGTATGATCCACCTCCAAAATAATAAAATTATAGGAGTTTCAATCTACACTTAAGTACATTGATAACCATCATAAATATTATTTACAACAAATAAGTGGTTAACAAAAATTCTATACGAAATGTTTAAACTCTAAATTCATTATTGTATCATAACTTTCTTTGGCCCAGACATTTCAAGCTTAAATGTAAAATTTAAAAACCTACCTATAACTAAACCCAACCTATACCGTAAGGCCCCGCTCTCAGGTATTTTATAGTTAGTTGTTTATAGTAATAAATATTTATAATCATAATCTTTATTTCAAAAGCATACGTAATCATTAAATAAAACTTGACCTAAAAAAACATTAAAGTGTGTTTTAACATCAAAATCATTATTATATGTTCATCATATCGCAACTTTAGATGCCACACTCAAACTCTCTTAGTAGCTGTTATATCCACGCCTGCATCTCCTTAGTTTTGTACTTACCTACTAACTGATATGCATATAAAGTTAGTAACGTTGAGTGCATTCTAGTTTTCATACAAACATTAAAATAACTTTTCATCGTTTTATATTCGTGAGCACACATTCATACATACACATATCATTTCTTTCTTCCATGCAACAATGTGCTCATTAACTTTTCTTTTTTTCATTCCATTCGTCCCATTTTATCGTATCCCACGTCCTTACTATCCTAGCATGAAGCCTAGATAAGTAGTGACAATAGACCCCTATAGTCATTTGGTCTGCACAAGTGCAAGACCTTATAGTCTTGTAGTCATAGCAATTGACAACTTATGTCGACGCCCTTGATGGCATCAGTATTTGCGATACGCCTACCATCAGTTGATACTACACATTGCAGCTCCATTTCTATAGTCGTGCTTGCAAGACTTTTCAAGCACATGGGGCACATTTTTCATTTCATAAAGTTCCCCTTTATCATTTTTCATTGTCTTTCACTTCATTATACAATACTTTACTTTGTATTACATAATAATATGTAAACACATCAAGTAAAATATACATTAAATCATAATTATCGATGAACATTGTTTTCCGGTGAAAACATGGTCCATGTGAAAACCTAACGAGCGAGAAAATCATTTCGCAAAAACATCTCAAGTGGGAACATATGATCATGCTAAGAACACCTTATGAGATAACATACAATCATGCGAGAACATCTCATGCGATAACATACTACTGTGCGGAAACATTGCTTCAGGTTGGAACCTTCAGCCTCAAGCTATCTATTTTGGAACGATTTTCACGGGTAAACGCAACATATTCATTCAGAACTATCATCTTTCTAGTATATAATCATTTAAGCATGCATAACTGCCCCGAATCGTGTAAAACAAGTAAAATGGGGACAAGAACTCACCTCTTGAAGGTTGTAGGTGCAAGTACCCTCTATCGAAAGCTTTACAACCTCAAATCTACATTGTTATGCATTAAAACGATCACTATCCATTTCTTTTTCACATTGCCTAATTAAAAAAGCAAGATTATGTACCTTTTATGGGAGTTCTCACCTGAAGTATAGGGGCAAGGGGCCCCCTTTTTCTTTTATAGCAAGTGTTCTTTCTACGAAAACTTCATATTGTTATTGATTTTCTGAAAATTTCGTGTTGTTACACATAAGTAAAACAAAAATCCGAAAATTAAGTGTTCTTTTGGTTGAAGGCCAAAACCGACCCATACACCCCTTAGTTTTAACATATACTCGATTAGAGCCCTTAAATATATAGCCTAAAGGATCAACAACATTATACTAATTTTTAATTATCAAAGTCGATTAGTGTTTTTCTATTTTTCTTTTGTTCTTTTTTTTATAGCAGGTGTTTTTCCTTTTTTTTTAATACTTAACCTATTTTACTCATATACAATTCATTGCAACTTAAACAATAGGTAGCTGCACAGCACTGTAAGCTACGTGGCGTTGGTCTGATCCTAATGAACTCTTTTTCTCTTTGAATTTATTAGGTTTATTTTAGTGACTTATTTAATTTAGTTAACTATGTGAATAAATAAAAAATAATAATTAGTTTTATCATTTAGTTATATAAAATTTTAAAGTCGATTTCTGTGTGTCGTAATAATCATTTTTACAACCACGACCTTTTAGTGACTTCTAATGCATTTTTGTCCCACGTTTTAATTTCATAGCCGAATCAATTCAACTACGGGCATGTTTGGCAATAGCTATTTTTTAACTTTTTGACTTTTTAGAAGGGTAAAAAGATCAAAATACCCCTCCAAAAAAGTTAAAAAGTTAAAAAATTTTAACTTTTTAACTTTTTTGGAGGGGTATTTTGGTCTTTTTACCCCTCTAAAAAGTCAAAAAGTAAAAAAGTAGATATTGCCAAACATACACTACATATGCTTGGGAACTTCCAGTTTCAGAACAAGTGGCTGGTATACTATCATAATGAAACTGCCTTCTGTTTAAGGTACTTAACCCCGTTGATTTCACCGTTGTGCGAACACCACCACATATCTTATCTTATCTTATCTTATCTTATCTTATCTTATCTTACTACTCTAATAAAAAGGTATTATGGGATGACACGTGTCACCACCACAATCAATCTCATCAAATTTTTCCCGCCTCTCTTTCATGTTAAATAATTACCTTAATTACTAATATTATTATTTAACACTTTTCTTAAATTAATAAATTAAGAAAAAGATCTATTTCTTAACGTTATTTCTAAATAAATAAATTTTATAAAATAATATTTTTTTCTAAAGCATAGAACTTTTTAAAAATACGAAATATTTTAAAATTATATTTTTAAAAGTCAATTTTTAAACCAAAAATAATTAAATTTGGGAGTTATAATAAGGAAATTTTAAAAAATGACATTTTTATATGTTTTGGTTAAGAACAAAATGCTTTTTAAAAAAATTAAAAACAAATTTTAAAAAGTAATATAACTGTTTTTTTGCTTATAGTTATTTCTCATACGTAATTTCAGTCATTTCATATATTAAAATATCATTTTATAATTAATAAATTTTATTATATTAATATTTTTTTTATTCAACCCGTAACACACGGGATTACTAAATCTAGTAATTCTATAAAAAAGTAATCTTTGACTTTTATTATTGTAAGGTAACACAAACCATATATTTTAATAAAGTTAAGTTACGTAGGTTATATATGTCCCTTTTACTGCACTCAGATTCGCTACACCTTTTAAAAGTTAGTTTGTTTTCATAGGTTTACATATCCATTGCAATTTATAGGTCATAAAAACTCGTTATATGTAAAGCCCAAAGAAATCCATTTTTATATGTTGATTAAAATGGAACTATCTGTAATAGAGTCTAAAATTCGTGATCAGACCCCGTTTCTTTAAATGTAGAGTGTTAATTTCTAAAATGATAATATTGTTGTATATTTTTGGTAAATAGTATTCACATTAAATGCAACTTCATTATGGTGAAGTTTGTGTAGGAAAACAAAGGATTAGATTAACCGTCACACCCTAACCACGATAGCCACCCGTTGTATTAGTCTTACAACATATTACAGCGGAAGACTTACATTGACCACAAAAACTAGACTAACTTAAAACTTAACATCGTTTACATAAATCCTCGCATTCCATGCATTTGAATTACAAAACATAAATCAAGTACGCTGCCCCTGGCAGATCTAATCCAGTCACTATCTTCAATGCGAAGATCTTATTTATTATAACCGCTAAATATCCTCGACGTAGCTAGTGCCTCCAGGAATCTATTGAACATACATCACGAGCTAAAACACGTCAACAACAACTTTAATTATGAGTCATAACCAGTGACTCTAAAGCATTTATATATCACGACCAAGTGTGCAAGTAAATATAACAAATCAAATCTACCGAGATCGTCGTAACGAGCATCAATTTCAACCACATATGTGCCACCCTAGGTATTATTATATAACAATGGAAGGGTAGGTTAAAGGCACAACGGTCGACCAAATCCTACACCATCAAACTAGCTCAACCCTATCCATAGTCTCCGTTATGGTCTCAGGCTAGCCCTAGCCCGATTATAAATCTCCGCTATGGCCTCAGACTATCATTATCCTTTAGTCCTATCTACAGTCTCTGTTGTGGCCATGAATTAGTCCAATCCTATCCATAATCTTCGTTGTGGCCTTAGAGTATGAACCAAAGAGTGTTGCTTCCGTGGATCCAACTAAGTGCACATATGCCTCGAGGTTTGAGCCAGACATTACATACAAGTAATCCTCTCTTTACCTGAATGATTTGCCTGTGTCTAATGCTCACCATGGGTCTGGACGTGCCTACGACCATCACTACCTAGCTCTCCGGATTATTTCACTTCTTCACACACTCTTTAAAACATTTTCATCGAAAAATTTGCAAGCCTTACAACCCCAAAATATTAAGAAAATAGGATGGTTACACTGTCTAGCGAGCGTATTAAAATCCCGTATCACACAGATACACATGTCAAGTTGGCATAATTTTAAACGTGCAAAAACCTCAGGATTCCCCACCTGAGTTAATATATTCGACCAGCCCAAGTCATTTCAATGACCTCAGGCTAGGGTCTACATGACGCCTAGTAATCATTTCCTATCACAACTCATGATGAACACATGTTAAAGAGCTTGGTTTCATACATACGCCCAATCATAATGGCTAGATGAACTTATCTTACCATATCTCAAAATTTTATGGGCTTGTTTTCCATGTCAACCACAAGGTTTAGTCATTATTATGTATTACCCATTTCTCGTTATATCCGGGCTTCGTCCTGTAATAAATCCATTTATCTATACATGGTCATTTCTAGATCATAACAACTGTATGCATCCTAATCATTATCTATCGGTTTGGTTTTATCTCAAACTCTGGTTTACCCAATTAATCCATGATGATGCATCATGTGAAAGTTCTAGGATCTTACCCATAACAAATCTAAGCTTTTAATCGATTCTTAACGTTCTCGACTTCACCACTGAGTGATCAGACATTACAATTGAGATTCTTACTTCATATTTCTGTTCATAATGGATAATAACACTAGTGTATATATATAAGACTTTGAGGCTTACCAAAGAGAACCGAGCCTCCAAACGTAAATCCTAGTCCAAATCAACGTAAATAAACATATATACATGCTTAGATCATCCCCACGAGACTTCCAAAATGTTGAAATCATAGAGAGAGGGAGAGAGAGCACAAGTCATCTAGAGAGAGAGAGCACCGAGTGTCACACCCCAACCTTGACGGCGGAAACGTCGAGGAGTGAGAGTTAAGATCGTTCATAGCCACATAACGCTATTATTAAATCCAAATATATTATTCATAAGTTTCAAAGGTACATTACAAACATAAGTCTCAAATAAAGAAGACTTAATAAGAAATATAACAAGCTCATTCATTTAATTAACTAGGTCCATTCCTAGGTGTGAACAACTTCAAAAGTGACGATCAAGCTTGAGTATTTCCTGAAACATGTTAAAAATAAAAGGGTCAACATAATGTTGGTGAGATTTCCATAGTTTTCAATACATAAGTATATAAAAGATGGCAATTCATGTTGTAAGTTAGAGAACAAAGTAACTAGGGATGTAAGACAGAATGCACAATCAAACCTCGACAAAGTTTTACAAGTCTCAAACGTTTACAAGTATATATGATTAGCTAAGTGTACTTGGATCAACCAAGCAGGCTTGTCTGGCCCATAGATCTATGACTTCGCTAGGCTAGCAATAGTTAATGATTGTACATATATTCGACATTACATGGTAGCCACAAAGTTCAACTAACCACAACATACAGGTGAAATGCCATAAGTTTACAAGAATCAAACGTGTTTACAAGTGCAAAGTTTATAAAGTAACATGTTTCACCCCAAAGTGTAAAATATAAAAAGGGGTATAGAAATACTCACTTGATCAAATGTATAAAAATGACGATTAATAAGAAATGTAATAAGCAGTGATCCAATGTAGTTCTTCACAAGGCACCTAAAATTATATATATATTTACAAGGTTAAAGTTTAATTATAAGTTTAGTAATTTAATGTGAACTAGAGTTCAATTTGATGTTTGGGGCTTTGTCAATTATATTTAACAAATGGATATCAATATATTTTCTTGGGAATAATATATTTACACTTTATATAAAGATGTGAAATAAGAATAACATTTATAATAATTTTGTAATATTTATATAAAAATAAAGTTTCATAGCTAAATAAAATAAGCACGTTTTAAACAATAAATTTAAAGGCAACGTTTGAAATGAACCTCATTTCACACAATGATATATGTTTATTATTTAAATAAATAAGGATTTAGTGAATTACATCAATATTTAAAGTCTTTTTTTTTATATAGGAAAAATAATATATCATTTTGAATAAATAAATAATTTGATAAGTTTAAACAATATGTGTTGATACATGTATGTCCCTAGATCATGATTTGTAATGTAATGAACTTGTGTGTCTGATTATGATGTAATTGTAATCGATTAATGAAATGATATGAATTGGTTGTTACTTGTCATGTTTAATGTTTCATTAATTGAGTTGTGATTAAATTGATTGGGTTTGTGAATGTTTGAATGAGTGCACATTAAGTTATATTAAATAGAACATTCAAACTTAACTTAATGAAGTTCTCATGCGAATGACCCATGCGAATGGACCACACGCATGAATAACTTCATACGATTGACTCAATCGCACGACTGAACCAGGAGACTGGATCAGTCGTATGATTGACACATAAGATTGACTCAATCGCACGACTGAACACTCAGTCGTGCGGATGAATCAACCGCATGGTTCAATCGCACGACTGAACCATACTTATGGCCCAGTCGCACGATTGAACAATACTAACCTATAAATAGACCCAATTCGTGGAAAAACGTAAGCATTCATCCAATTACGATTCCAGACGTACCCTAGCCGTCCAGAAGCCTCCCAAATCGTTCTCCAAGTTCATAGAACACATCAGATCGGTTCCTAATCGATTTCTGACGTTGATATCAATTCTTGATTGATTCATCGTGTGTTCTCACTGATTGGATCGCCAATCAAATAGGATTCCGCACTATTTGAGTTGGTTTAACACGCAATCACTCGGTATTTCGTTCAAATACCAGGTCCTAACAAGTGGTATCAGAGCTTTGGCTCTTGATTTCGTGTTGATTCAATCAAGATTGCATAAAAGTTTGTGTTTTTGCACGAAAAACGCAATCTTTTGCATCGAAAGTGATCTTGGACGTTCCCTGCTCATTGAAGTTCAGTTTCTACGGACTTAGACGATTTGGACTTGCAAAATTTCGAATTTTTACGGCTGAAACCCGTCAAACCTAGAAATTTTCGCAAAACAGCAGCTTCAGTCGCACGAGTGACTCATTCGCACGACTAGACTCATTCGCAGTGTTCATTCGCACGACTGGACCTAGTCGCACCCTCATTCGGCCGACTGAACCGTTCGTTCGCATAGCTCATACGCACCAGATTCATTCGCACGACTGAACCATTCGCCCTGTTCAGTCGCACGGTTGAACCAATCGCAGAGTTCATACGCACGACAAGACCATTCGCATTCTTCAGTCGCATCAGTTAAAGTTGATTTGATTAGACTCTAAGTTTATTAACCATGGAAGATCAGATGTCAGCCTTTACTGCTGGGAAGGACTCAAGAATTCAGAACCTGCTGCTGCTTGAGAGTGAGGTGGGTATTCACAATAAACCACCAAAGCTCTTGACTTTAGATGAGTTTCCTCATTGGAAACAACGTTTTGAGATCTACCTCAATGGAGTAGATCCTAATCTGTGGGAAGCTATCGAGGTTGGGTATAGTACACCGGTGGGAGCAGATGGAGTGAAATTAACGTTAAGTGGGATGACTGACGCACAGAAAGTAAAGTATAATGCTGAGAAAAGAGTTTATGCGATGATAACTCAGTCGATCCCCAAAGATATATTCCACCAGTACTCAGAGAACAAGCAGTCCAAGAAACTGTGGGATGAGCTAGAGAAAAGGTATGATGGGAATGCATCGTTAAAGGCAATCAAAGCAAAGGAGTTAAAGAAGGAATTCGATAACTTCTCATCGATTGGTAACGAGAGTTTAGATGAAGTCATAGACAGATTCTACCACTTGATGAGCGAGTTGCATACACATGGAGTGGAAACAACTATGGAAGAGAAAGTAAGCAACTTCGCAGATGGATTGCCTGATAAGTGGGCTTCATTCGTGTCTAATTTAGACAGAATGGAATACTTATAAAGCTGGATATAAATGACTTTATTCTCAGGCTGCGTGAAGAAGCACTAAGGATGAAGTATAGAGCACAGAAGTCTTCATATACACAAAACCCAGCTTTATACAATGCCACGCCTCAAGCTAAGACATCTGGAGCACCTCTCCAGACAGCATTTGTGTCTAGCTCGTCAGGTTCTTCACATGCTTCTCCTTCTGGATCAGACACGTCAGGGTCGTCATGTACCCATTATATTGGATCAGAAGCAAGTGCTACTAAATTGAAGACCGAGAATCTCGGTAATGTGACTGTAGAAGTAGCACGAGAGCATATGGATCTTCTCGCCGCAGTAGTTCATTCATATGATGGACTTGTAGCTGGGAAGATTGGAAACTGTCATTTGGCAGATGAAGACTACGAGCAGGTAGATGAAATGGAGCTGGAAAGAATGGATATAATGTGGGCCTTAGCTAGCGCTGTCCGAAGGGCGAAGAAGTTTGTTAAGAAGACAGGACAAAATTTGATAGCTACTAAGGACACCACATTTGGTTTTGACAAGAGCAAAGTGACCTGCTTCAACTGTGGAGAGAAAGGGCACTTCAAGAGGGAATGTGTCAAACCAAAGAAGACGGGTAATGGGAACCCGTTCTCATCCTTTACTCGCCAAGACAAGCAAGCCTCGAGTTCTACTTCATCAAACAAGGACCCAAAAGCCTTGACTGCTCATGATGATGAAGGACAGGACTGGAGTTTTAGATTTGTCTCCCCAGAATCTAACATTGCCAGTGTTGAAGATATTGATGATGATTCTGCGAGTGAAGGTGATTTAGCAGTTGATATAGCAATGTCACACAGTGAAGAAACAACTGCAGCTGAAGTCAGTTACACACCAAAGGAGGAAACTTCCAAGTCAGATTCAGAAAAGTCAGAATCACCAGAACCAGAGACGTCTGATGCTGCGTTGATGGCTAACTCTTCTGAAACAACACAGGTAAGTACAACTGACCAAATGTTTAATAATCATGCTTGTTCTAACTGTGATATGTTTAGGAATAGCATTGATGAAAAATTTGCTAGGTTATTAGATCACAATGATAACTTAGTAAAGGACTTACAACTATGCACTGAGGCCAATAGAGTTCTAAAACAAAATGAGCATAGTTATAAAGAAAAGATAGACCTATTGACTAAACAACTTAGGGAAACCGAAGTAGTTGCCTTTAATCAATCAAATGACATTAGGTACTATCTAAACTCCCTAGAGGACACTAAGAAACAAAAGGCAGTTCTAGAAGTAGAAGTTAATTCCTTAAAACAGAAACTGCATAGTTGGACTAGTTCTTCACACATAGTTCAACACTTAGTGAGAGAAAGGAATAATGGGGAGGGATTAGGCTACAAAGTGGTTCCACCACCACCTGAGACCTTGATGAACACCAAGTCTAAACCAGTAAACAACAACCCAATCAAGGATCATGTGGTGACCACTCCTCTTGTTACTGATCCAGACACATCATGTTCATCTACTGAATCTGGACAGAAACAAAAGGAGGCCACTTCAAAGGCAAAGGGTAAATTGCCTTGTGTTAATCTGGAAAATGAATTTGAAAAAGTTAACTTAAAGTCAGGGTCAAACAGAGTCAAATCAGAAACCAAAAAGACTTCAAACGTTAATTTTTCACATGCTACAAGTCTAAAACCAGTTAACCAAAAGGTTGAACAAGTTAAACAAGTTAAAACAGTTAAATTTGTTAAACCAGAGAAAACATCAAACATGCAAGAGTCAAAACCTAAAGTGATTGATGTTACTAAAGTGTCACGCATTTCTCCACAAAGAAAGTCAAATTATAAGGTTGATAGCAGATTGTGCTACAACTGTGGAGAATGTGGACATATTGCTTCCTATTGTCCTTTCTATCAGACACCTAGGAAGAAGATTGATCTTCAGGACTCTAGACCTAGGTCTTCTAAGAGGAGTTCTCTAACTCCACCTAGAAGATCTAGTGAACCTAAAGTCCAATCTGTAAGTCAGACGACTGTTTATCATAAACAGGCATTGCACAAATCTGGCTTATGGAAAGAGAAGACTACCTGTGTGACTGATACTGATGACAAGAAGGAATCTGAGTTACCCTCACCTTCTAAAGGTCAATGGGTAGAGTTTATGATGTGTGATGCCTCTGGGAAACCCAAGACAGTAAAGGCTTGGGTTCCTAACCTAAACTAATACATTTACTTGATATGTGCAGGGTGTTCGGTATAGCGCTGAGACTAACACGTGGATTATAGACAGCGGAGCATCCAGGCACATGACAGGAAATAGAGCCCTTTTATCAAATGTCAAACAAATAAAAGGAGGGCATGTTTCCTTTGCAGGAAACAAGGGAGGATACATCACAGCACAGGGAGAAGTGGGAAATCAGAAAGTTAAGTTTGATAAGGTGAACTATGTTCAACAACTTCAGAATAACTTACTTTCTGTTTCCCAAATCTGCGATAAAGGATTTAAAGTCATCTTCGACAACAACAAGTGTTACGTGCTGAAGAAAGACTATATGATTCCAGAGGATCAAGTTCTGATGACTGCTTCAAGATATAAGGATCTATATGTCTTGGATCTGTCAACAGCTGCTCCAACGGATCATGAGGTGCAGTGCTTTCTATCTAAAGCTACTGAGAAGGACTCAATCTCCTGGCATAGGAGAATGGGACACATTAGTCAAAGGAAGATGAATCACTTGATTCAGAAGGACTTAGTGAGAGGAGTAAATGTCAAGAACTTCCAACTTCCTGACTTTTGTGTAGCTTGCAAGAAAGGCAAACAGACAAAGAAGTCTCATAAGGAAAAGAAAGTTCATTCAATAGAACTTCCTCTTGAACTTCTTCACATGGATCTGTTTGGTCCAGTCAGTACAAGGAGCATTGCAGGCGATCTGTACTGTTTTGTGGTCACTGATGACTACTCAAGGTTCACTTGGGTAATGTTTCTGAAATCCAAATCAGAAACATTTGAGTCATTCAAGGAATTAGTCACCACTCTGGAATCTCTCTACAAGCTAAAGGTTAGACAAGTACGCTCAGACAACGGGACCGAATTCAAGAATCAATGGATGGAGGCATACTGCAAGGAAAAGGGAATTGTTCATCAATTCACTTCAGCATACACGCCTCAGATGAATGGTGTTGCTGAGAGGAAAAATAGGAGCTTGATAGAGACTGCACGGACTATGCTGGCGGACTCGAAACTGCCTATCCAATTCTGGAATGAGGCAGTAGCAAATGCATGTTATACACTGAATCGAGTCCTAATAGTCAAGCGCCACGGAAAGACATGTTATGAGCTACTACAAAGACGCAAACCGAATTTGGAGTATCTTGAACCCTTTGGCGCGCCGTGTACACTTCTGAAGAAGACGCAAGAAGGAAAATTCAGCGAGAAGGCAGATGAAGGAATCTTTCTAGGATACAACATACCGAATAAGCGAGTTTACAATAACTCAACGGGTCTTGTAGAAGTGTGGTGTAATGTCGACGTTCAGAGATATACCACACCACCTACAGGAAAAGGACCTGCCTACTTCTTCGATTATGATGGATTCTTCAAATCCTTCAACATACCTCTCTCTCCCTCGGACGATGAGCTAGCAACTAGGATGATGTATGATATTCTGAATACACCATCTAGCACACAGGGAGAATCATCTACTCAGTCAGGGGGAGTAGTCGACGACAGTGACTCCTCCTCTGAAGATGAAGCTGAAGAAGATGACCAGAACAGTCAGGAGGAACAGGTTCCAGTTCCAGCAAGTCCACAAGCATCTACGAGTGATGCACCTTCGACTTCAGAACCTCAAACTCCAACTACCTCAGATGCAGAACCAAATGTTCATAATCTTGGCTCTGAGGTAGCTGTTCCTACTACTCCAGGATCACGACTAAATGTTTATCATCCCCTTGACAATGTCATTGGAGATGTCAGATCAGGAGTACAAACCCGAAATCAGTTGTACTCAGCTGATTACGCCTCGGTTATGGAGAAAGGTTACATTCATGATGGTGCCTATCGATGTTTTGTCTCGCAGGTTGAGCCAAAATATGTCAGTGAAGCACTCAATGATGAGGCGTGGGTGAGTGCCATGCAAGAAGAACTTCTGCAGTTTAAGAAGTTAGGTGTATGGACACTGGTTGATAAACCTAAAGGTGCTAAAGTCATTGGCACTAAATGGGTACTAAAATGCAAGAAGGATGACCAAGGGGTCATTATCAGGAACAAAGCTCGACTGGTGGTTCAAGGTTTTCGCCAAGTCGAGGGAATTGACTACAATGAGGTGTTTGCACCCGTGGCAAGGATGGAAGCTATTCGTATCTTCCTTGCCTATGCATCGTACATGAAGATCAAAGTCTACCAATTAGATGTAAAGAGTGCATTCCTTCATGGAGAAATCAGAGAAACAGTCTACGTAAGTCAACCCGAGGGTTTTGAAGATCCTTACCATCGGGATAGAGTTTACAAGCTCGACAAAGCTTTGTATGGGCTTCATCAAGCTCCTCGAGCTTGGTATGAGAAACTCTCAACTCATCTTGTGAAACACGGCTTTCGCAGGGGAGTAATTGACTGTACACTGTTTATTAAGGAAAAGGATGGCGACCTACTGCTTGTACAGATATATGTTGATGACATAATCTTCGGGTCAAAGAACGAAGAGTTATGTAAAGAGTTTGAAGCAGTAATGAAGAAAGAATTTGAGATGAGTGCCATGGGGGAGATGAAGTTCTTTCTCGGGTTACAGGTGGATCAAACACCTAATGGAATCTTTCTACATCAGACCAAGTATGTAGGAGACATTCTCAGTCGTTTGACATGGAGAATGCTTCTGCTGCTGGGACTCCACTTGCTACTAATCATGATATAGCACCGGATGATAATGGAGATCTAGTAGATGCCACTATGTACCGAGGAATGATCGGATCCTCATGTATCTCACTGCCTCAAGACCTGATATTATGTATGCTACATGTCTATGCTCAAGATATCAGGCTAAACCAAAGGTCAACCATCTGATCGGGGTCAAGAGGATTTTTCGTTATCTGAAGGGTACACCCACACTTGGATTGTGGTACCCTCATGATGATGACTTTGAGCTTACCGCGTATAGTGACTCGGATTACGGGGGCTGCAAGATGAACTACAAGTCTACATCAGCAGGGTGTCAATTCTTTGGGAGAAGATTAGTTACCTGGCAGTGTAAGAAGCAGACATCGGTTGCCTTGTCAACCTGTGAAGCCGAATATGTTGCTGCTGCAAGTTGCTGTTCTCAAATCATCTGGATTCAACAGCAAATGCGGGATTACGGTTTAAAATTCTCATCTACTCCTATTTTTGTTGATAACTCTGCTGCAATTGCAGTAACTAAAAATCCGGTCCAACATCCTAAGACCAAACACATCGGTATTAAATACCATTTCATAAGAGATTGTTTTGAAAAGAACTTAATTGATGTGGTTAAAATTAATACTGATTTTCAACGCGCTGACCTCTATACTAAAGCTTTTGATAAACCACGTTTTCAATATTTATTAGAGGTCAACGGTGTTAAAAAGAAAAGTGAGGTAATTCCTGATGATGAAAATGTGTAGTCCGATGTCGTGTAGTTAAATTTTATTTTATTTATTTTGATTTGTCTATTTGATTTTAATTTTATTTAAACTCATGTTCTCTTGCTGTTTATTAAAATCCTAAAATAATTAAACCAGAAATGATTTTAGTATTTTAGGGGGAGAATATGTCAGCAAGTTAACATTAAAAAAAAAAAAAAAAAAAAATGAGGGAGAAGGAGTAGCGAGCTGAAATAAGGTAGATTGTATCTGTGATACCGATTCAATACCTTTGGAAAATGATAGTACACAGGAACAAATCAAGAGGGACTTTAAAATTTAAGTTTTAGTAATATGCAAAAGTTCAAAGAAATAATCTGTGTAGTCTAAGCAATACTAAAAGGAAAGATGATAGAAAACTGGCAACTCCTAAGGTGACACAAAGAAAGTAGACTTAGAGGCTGCTAGACCATATATGATATGTTGGTAGATTCAACACAATAGACAAATAGACCGGATTGGTGATTTCAAGATAAAACTAAAGTGTTCAACTGACTGTGGGCGTCCATCTTATCACTGGTTAACACAATCAACAATATTCCAATAAGGGGTAATGAGCAATTAAACGCCACAAATGTGTGCGGATGACCATAACTAGAGCAAAGCAAAAGAAAAATTGAAAGACAAATGCAATAAAGCTAATGACTTATGTTGTTGGTGCATTTTGTGCAAAATAAAATAAGCTGCTCTAACAAGGAGATAGGTTATGTGCCTCTCTGCTGTGCGATGGCACTGACCTGAGGATAAGCATAACCTAGATATTCTAGAATTCATTGTTGTTTGCCGCCTCTCTGCTGTGCGATGGCACTGACCTGAGGACAGGCTTCTCTTTGAAAGCTCTAAGAATAGTCTCTTCTTGTAATAATACCCGTAGACCGCTCAAAAGCTCCTGAGGGATGTTGATTACCATATAAGTGTGGGATCCACAAGTGTTAGTTGAAATAATTAAACCTAAATAAGTCACCAGTCTGTGTCAAAAGTCTGTGTATGGATTTAAGTGGACAAACATACTGACAATCATTGTGGCTACATTCTCAAAGGTTCAAATCAATGTGAAAACCTAAGAGTTTCAGTATGATTTCCTTATGTTGCTAACGACTCTGGATGAACACCGAGGACTTGAGCATCAAAAGGTTTAATAACTAGTCCCAAATGATTTGAATTGCCTGTATGATTCCAAAAATTGAATTGGTCCAGATGTGATCAACCTAAGTTGAAGCTATCTACTCCCGATCCAAATCCCGTAGATATCAATCTCTGGATTTATCTCTCACAAAAAGCCAAAAATATGTCTGATTATGTAATTAGTTTAAATTCTTAAATTAGTTAGTTTTTTTAAGTTTTAACTTGAGTCAAGTGTCGGGCTACATCAGGAAAGTCAGAAGGAATAAACTCACTAAACGAGTCATGTCTGAGATGACCATATGTGCTTTGAAAGGTTATATAAGTCACGTCTGAGGTGACAAAGTGTTTTAAAAGGGTCACGTCTGAGGTGACCAAAGTGGTAAAAGGATCACGTCTGAGGTGATCAAAGTGTTTTCAAGATAAAAGGATCATGTCTGAGATGATCAAAGGTCATAACGTTTAATTTAATTAATATAAAAGAGTCTAAAGGTAAATTGGTAAAATAGCAGAAAAATTAACTAAGTATGACCCATTCGCACGAATGGACCATACGTATGGACTAACCATACGAATGAAGTCCATTCGCACGAATGGATCATACGATTAGTCCAATCGGAGGCTTAAGTGCGAACGAGTGAGTCAGTCGCACGACTGAACTTCAGTCGGACGACTGGAGAAGGGCGACTGACCCAATCGCACGACTGAGTCTCACTCGCACGACTGAAAGGTGCGAATGAACTCAGTCGCACGATTGGATCTAGGGTGGATATAAATAGAGGTGGAGTCGGTCGCAGAGACTCCTCATTCTCAAATCGCCCCTAATTCGCATATTGTACCGTTACTCTGCCAAAATTTTCTTTGCTTGATTTTTCTTGTTGATTCTGTGTCACTAACGTTCGTTCATCATCGTACAGGTACTTTGAAGTTATTCCATCAAAATCAGAAAGAATGAACCCTAATTGGATTAAAACGACTGTGAAGTGCGAACCGCGAATGTCAAACCCTAATAACCTATTAAAACTAAGTAATATGTTAAAATTGAGTAAAATAGGTTGTTAGGGAAGAGAAGGCGACACTAAAGAACCGGTTAATTGAATGATAAAACTTATTCTGCGTAGATTCGATCTTGGGACGACTGAACACATGAGACAGACGACTGGTCGTCCGGATGAACTTCAGTCGCACGACTGAAGGGGCGAATCATTAATCGCACGACTGAACCATGCGAATGAGACTCAGTCGCACGACTGGTGTAACCGCACAAGAGTACATGCGCATGAGTCCAGTCGCACACTCAGTCGTGCGTATGAGGTCAATCGCACGTCTGAACCTCAATCGCACGATTCAGTCGCACGACTGTCTTCAGTCGTACAACCCCAATCGCATGACAGATACTTTTTATTCAAAGTTTAAGTGTTGCTTTATACTCTTAGCCAACAAAACTAACGTTTATGTTATTATGTGTTACAGATGGCGAGTAGATGGAATATGAGCACCAAGCACAACATATGTGCTCACCTGGACTTGACATCCAGGAATGCAGCCGACTTCGCTGGCATTATTACTTTCTACAGAGATCCAGGATCGCTTATGCTATATCTACTCCCTGCACACCGTACAGATCAGTGCAGCAGGCCTTCTGGGAAGGCGCATCTGTAGACAGATCCACCGAGCCTCATTGCATCAGGAGCTCGATTTTTGGTGAGGCTATCACTATTTCTGAGGAGGATCTGAGGATAGTGCTTCAGTTTGGAGACGATGCTGAGTGTCCCACACGTCTACACCCCCTCACGGTCCGTGGATGCTTCATGAGAGCCAAGTACTCTGGGGACATCAATGCCGGGGTACTCAACAAGAGTAACCTCTGTCCCCAGTTTAAGTACCTTGCGCACGTGCTGCTGAAGTGTATAGCATCACGGAAGGGAGGTTTTGACGAGCTCTCTGACCAGATTCAGAACGCTTATGCAGCGTTGGTGCTGAACCACCCGTTCAGCTTCTCCAGGATGATATTCAGTTACTTGGTGGAGAACCTCGAGGGGAAGGGGAAGGAAGGCTTCTGTATGTACCCTAGATTTCTACAGATGATCATTGATCAGAAGCTTCCTCCCTGCCGAAGGAGAAGGAGGACGCTGTTATTCTCGAGGTCATGGACGACACGACTCTTGGCAGGATGAAGGTATACAGGGGGAAGCAGGTGAAGCCCCCTGTCAGGAGGTTGTTTGGGCATCTGGCCCGGGCTGATTATGTGGCGCCAGCAAAGAGGAAGTGGCGCCACGAGGACAGTGACTCAGATGTGGAGCATATAGCTATACCAGAGACTGACTCTGATGATGATGATAGCGGCGACGCCGGGGATGACATGCCTGCCCCATCTAGAGGCACAGATACAGACGTTATTCCCCGGGGTCAGCCACTGCCGGAGAGGTCGCAGAGATGGCCGGCTTCCATCAAGAGTTTGTCGCTGGTGATATCGAGGAGGAGGAGTCAGACGAGGAGCCCCTCACCAGGACTGTGGGAAGCAAAGTAGTTCCCACAGACCACGGGCTTAAGGTGGTTGGTGAGCACCCAAGGGACTCCTCGGAGAGAGATACTGACCCTAACTACGTTCCAGGGTCAGTTAGCAGAGCTGCAGGGGGGAGCATCTACTTCCTCCGGGACTAGGAGGAAGCGGATGGCTCAACCACATGGGTTGAAGAAGAAGAAGCGTCGTTTGACCTTCGTGACTACCACCACAGCCACCTCTACCACCACTACTGACATACCACCCATCACCACAGCCACTACTCCTACTACCACATCCACCACTTTACCCACCACCACTATAGCTATCCCATCCATCACCAGACCATTCACCCTACTTCACCACCATCAGCTCACCGACCCATATTCACCACGGCCACTGCCACCACCACCACACATCAGGCTGGACCGTCAGCCCAGCCCTCACATGTCATGGATTCACTCTACCTCACATTGGGGTAGAGGAGCAGCTCTCAGCGCTAACCGTATGGTTTGCGTCTGCTTGCTGCGGACGAGGAGAAGGCGGCCAGATCCGCCAGCTGACCGACTGGCTGCTGCCCAATCTCAGCAACTGGCAGAGCAGGCTCGGGTCATAGACCAGCAGAGAGTTGAGGTGTCCCAACTCCAAGACATTCAGGCTCAGTCCGTCAAACGTATTGAGGAGTTGGAGTCGACCAACAAGACTATCATGCTGAGGCTGAAGGGGTCGAAGGATGAGCCCCTGAAGCTAAAGGAAGGGTGACGGGGATGACGGAGATGATGATGATGAAGATGAGGATGATGATGAGGAAGATGATGATGATGAGGAGACTGAAGAAGATAGGACAGAAGGACATGATGATGATGACGAGGCAGAAGGAGGGGATGCGGCTGCATCGGCCTCTGCCTCAGGTCAGGAGCGGAGATCCAAACGTCGACAAGACCAGTCATCCACTACTTCTGCTCCTCCGAGCGACACTCCACAGATTCAAGACAAAGTACTGATTAGATTTTATGTATTTATTTTTGTACTTGAATCATGTAATGAAAACAAGTGTATTAAATGTTTATATATATTAAGTTAATGTATGTCTGTTTGATTAATTACTAATGATTATGTGTTGAATGTTTATCTCAAACAGATCCAAACTTTCAAAGGGATGAGTTTGACTTTGCTCCCCTTCAAATGGTCAAGACTCAGTTAACATGATTCTTGACCTACAAGGGATAGTAGTAAGACGGTCTGTGAGTTATACCCTGAAGAAGGGGGGAGATAATTCATGACCTGTCTGATGAGCAAATAGCTGAAATGTTCAAACTCAATCCCGATGAAATAGTGAAGGACGCTCCAACAGTGTTGATTCAACCAGTGATGAGGAACTGAATGACATTGATGAAGTTGAGGTTGAAGACATTACTGCAGAAGAGTATCCTCAGTACGCTGACGCCGAGGGAAATGTGGTCCCCAATTGGGGTGAATCCCTAGTCAGATGATACTTTTGAGGTACTTGACAGATGGAGCACAAGAGCAGAAAAGACTGAAGAAACAGCCCAAGCCTCCAATGAGACGCTAGATATTCGCAAGGGATGAATGGGGGCTGCCTGGTTTTGAAGAAAGTAAGAGCCCAGCGTGCTGCACCAAAGAGAGATGCCTACACCAAGCTCTACAAAGTCAAGAAACACCATAAGGTGTCGGCAGGATTATTCTTGGGCTTATTTGAAGACCTTAACGCTTTATGTTACTGTTAAGAGGGAGCAGGGCCATAGAGTACTTCAGGTTCAACATGATATTGAAGATCTACCTGGTTTGGAGGCTCAACCAGCTGGCTAAACTAAAGCTGAGGTATGCTGACACGAGGAGAAGAAAAAGAAAGGTTTGAGGCTGCCCTGAGGAAAGAGTACCACACCAGGTGGGTCAACTTCAAACCTCAACAACCTACGAGGTATATCAGACGTTCTGAAGTTGATCCCATCACTGGTAAGCCAAAGATAGTGCTGAAGTGGAGTCCCCCGAGAACAATGTCGAGAATCCCTCTCAGGGAAATGCCACAGGACTTCACTCCCCACTTCAAATGGTGGTACTACGATTGGAGAACCGCTGAAGCTGTCATAGTATTGAATAAAGAGGGACAAATGGATACTATCAGGGTATTCGACCCAATGTGGCTAACCAACTTATCGGCTAATGATGTCTACACATTATATAAGTGGCCACTATTCTATGACACGCAAGATATTGTACAAGCCCTCCAATTCCAAAATGTCATACGACTCTGCTTTGCTTTTGAGATACACGCAGGAGTTACTAAAGAGAAGAAGTACAAGAAGTATAAGGAGGTGATGCAGAAGACAAGAGAATAGATAGATCTAGGTCCAAGGGGGAGTTTGTTGATACATGTATGTCCCTAGATCATGATTTGTAATGTAATGAACTTGTCTCTGATTATGATGTAATTGTAATCGATTAATGAAATGATATGAATTGGTTGTTACTTGTCATGTTTAATGTTTCATTAATTGAGTTGTGATTAAATTGATTGGGTTTGTGAATGTTTGAATGAGTGCACATTAAGTTATATTAAATAGAACATTCAAACTTAACTTAATGAAGTTCTCATGCGAATGGCCCATGCGAATGGACCACACGCATGAATAACTTCATACGATTGACTCAATCGCACGACTGAACCAGGAGACTGGATCAGTCGTATGATTGACACATAAGATTGACTCAATCGCACGACTGAACACTCAGTCGTGCGGATGAATCAACCGCATGGTTCAATCGCACGACTGAACCATACTTATGGCCCAGTCGCACGATTGAACAATACTAACCTATAAATAGACCCAATTCGTGGAAAAACGTAAGCATTCATCCAATTACGATTCCAGACGTACCCTAGCCGTCCAGAAGCCTCCCAAATCGTTCTCCAAGTTCATAGAACACATCAGATCGGTTCCTAATCGATTTCTGACGTTGATATCAATTCTTGATTGATTCATCGTGTGTTCTCACTGATTGGATCGCCAATCAAATAGGATTCCGCACTATTTGAGTTGGTTTAACACGCAATCACTCGGTATTTCGTTCAAATACCAGGTCCTAACAATATGTTAAGTCTATCTAAATATATATTAATTGAATTCCATAAGATTAAACCAAGAATAACCTTTATTTCTAAAGCATTGTTCTATTAAAATTTAGCTAATTATTTACATTTTTTAAACATAAATAAATACTTAAATAGATAGATAACTAATTAAATAATTTCATAAACTTATTAGGTGGCCACAAAATTATTTAGAGTTTATAAACACACATTTTTTTTATATTTTTAAGAATTTTTCCAAAATAAGTTTTTAGGTTAAAAGCCTAAAAAAATACATGAGGGTCCCCGGGTTCGAACCCGGGACCTCATGTTTAAAGCCCCACACCTTAACCGCTAAACCAAAGGCCTCGGCCACGAGATAAGTGGGTTTCGAAGGTTTAAAAACATAAGCAAAAGAATCCCCAAATTCCCTATGAACCCTAGAATCATTTAACCCCAAATCGAACCCCGAATCGTTTGTATCAATCAAATTAAGTTTAGGGGTATTGTTACACATGTGAATTCGATTATAGTGATGAGTTCAATTACCCGTTTGGATTTCGAATCGATGCCAAGAACAACCAAGAACGAATTGCGGCCGTGAGTGCAGAAAGTCGAGTAATCTTCAACGATATTCAAATCAAAGGTGCAGATAGCTTCGTGTGATGGTCTGGACTCCAAGCCCTCTGTAAATTTTGATTCTTGAACACCAAAGGGTGGTGTTTGACCAGTTGCAGCCTCGCGATGAAGGGGGAGCTTGTTCGAGCTGTTTGGTTGTGTTTCGAATGAAATTAGATTGTGTAGGAGTTTAGTTACAGTTAGGCGATCATGTATGAGAGTTTAATTTGATTGTTATGACTTGTTAATACCCGAACGATCATATGATTAAGGTCGCCAGTTACACGACGGTTCGACTTGTAACTGATGCTTTAATCACACCGGATACATGCATTTAAGGTCACGAACGAGTTCGGAACGGTTCGCATGGATTCGGATCAACAAAACGGTTGATTTAGGCATCGCCGGAGGTCGGCCGACGGTGGCCGGAAAGCCACCGGATTTGCGAAGTGAGAAAAGAAATTTGGGATTTCAATTTACACATTGGCCCCCTCAAGTTTAGAGTAGTTATCATTTTATGTTTAAACTTAGATTTTAACTTTCAAAATTGGCCAAATAACCCCCTGGACTTAAATTAATCTTTAAGTTTTAAATATTTTATGACTTATTATTATTATCATTATCATGATTATTATTATTATTATTATTATTATTATTATTATTATTATTATTATTATTATTATTATTATTATTATTATCATTATAGTTATTATTATTAGTATTATTATCATAATTATAACTTGTATCATTATTACTATTATTAATATTAACATAATTAATATTATTTGGTATTTTTATTTTAATTTTTTTACATTAAAAGTTAATGATAACCAAAGAGAATAAGCATAAATAACACATGAGTTTCATAATTGTCAATAATGACCCTTATAAGAATAAACGAAGTTAACTTTTAGTTAACAAAAATTCGAGATGTTACAGTCTCCCCAACTTAAAAGAATTTCGTCCCGAAATTAAGAATGAAACTTAAACGAACAGGAGACTTATGATGAATGATAAGTGTACTAACGGACTGTGTTTGGCGTTTGATTACAGGTGAGATGCTTCCCTTTGCGAATTAAGGAATTTTACACAATGCATCCAAATTTGAAGTCTTCCAGTGGAATGCGAAAGTTATCATTGACAAACTATATAATGACACAAGCATATAATGACACAAGCATATAATGACACAAGCATAAGGCATATCTTGTGAATACGTATCGCTCCTCCGGTTAAACCGTCAGGTTAAGAATGATACGATATGCCGAGATTTTGAGCTGGGTTCCCAAAGATGATTAGAGGCATTGTTAATAATAGAAAGTGAATCGATCATCAGAATTAACGATCGATGTTTAACGACACACCACGATAACCGACTGTACGAGTCAATTTCTCGACTCGTTATCTCACATGAGTCAATATGAAATGCGTGACACTAGTCAATCGGTCAATAATGCACCAAATGACATCAAGAAATACAAGGCAATTTGAACATATACCAGTTTACGTCAGCATTTCCATTATGCCAAACCATGAATACCAATCGCGGAAATCCATGATCCTTTTGTCCACATCGGAATGAATGTAATAACAAGTCTTGTGCGTCGCAATCAAGATAGAGATTTAAAGATTTTCAAGATTAGGAGTTCCAGGTTATCCAAAATAATGGGAATTGCATTTTTAATTATGGGTAAAGAGTTAAACAAAGACGTCGTTCACGATCGGATTGGAATTTAAATAATTCTGTTAATCGATGATAAAGGCAATGACAAATAGCTTTCCAAGTACGGCTTGCACACGCGGTTCATCAAACCCATGAACACAACCGTACATTGCTATAACCAGAAGGGCATGGCATAAATTTATAATAACTTTATCTTGTACGAAAGATTGTTTTAGAAGTGTTATCATCGTGCAATTAGGTTTTGATGATAACTCAGAATGAAGGTCGATAAAAAAAAGGTTCCATAAAGCTAGATCAAACGTCAAATTGAAACATAAAAGCGTGAGAGAAGAAATCGATTTAAAATTTAAATGTTCCAAGCTTGGAACTAGGGTTACCCTAAAGTAACAACGACCCCTTTTGAATTCAAGATTCATGCTTTAGCTTGACTGGCTGGAACACTATCGTCGACAAATCAGATAACGGTGTTCACCCTTCAAGTTCTTACATTTTTCTTGTCAATTGAAGTCTTAAAACCCTGGTAAGTTTGAGATCAAGGAATGGGAATACTCACCAACATGTGGTTATCACTCCTAGCTTGGTGGTGTATTTTCCAACGTATGACTTTTAACTACCAAACGAAAACTTGATCCTAACTCATTGTCTAGGATCCACAAGAATAAAATGAGGTAACTTATCATTAAGGTAAGGATAATCACTCCTATCTTAACAGTGAAGTTTTATAGAAACACAATATAGGAAAAATGAAAAGTTTCATCAAAGAACGAAATTCACTCCTACTTTGATGGGGTCATTTCATTTGAGGAAAATATCATCTATAAAATTTTAAACGGGTGAAATTATCATCAAGGTATGGATTTCACGCCTATCTTGATGATTGAATTTCATAATAACAAGAAAACAATCGAGAACTGACCTTTATCACCAAAGTACGGGGTTCAATCCTATTTTGGTAGGGTCATTTCATTCGTGAAATACGAGTTCCAAAGGAAAATGATTGAAATCTGTCCTCAAAACAAGGAAATCACCCCATTCAGAGGATGGGATACATAAAACACACAATACAAAAATTGAAAACCATCATCAAGATACAAAATTTTACTCCTATTTTAAGGAGGTAATTCCATTTGTAAATTACGAATTCATAGAAAACAAAAAGAAGGAAATAGTCATCAAGGTATGAGGTTCACTTCTGTCTTGATGATGAAATTTCATAAGAACAGTAATAGCGAATGGAAAGTCATCACCAAAGTAAGGGAATCACCCCTGTTTTGATGAGATAGAATCATTTAGGGGATACGAGTGTCTTTAGTCATAAGTTGACTTGCGGACTCTTGCATTGCCTACGATGCGAAATGGTTTGAAGTTTTTATAAAGCTCGACTTAGCAAATAAAGAGAATATCGGCTAAAAATTCATAAACTTCAAATTACATTAATGTAACATTAACAAGAAAAGAAAATCATGCTTGCTAGGATTAAGGTTATAGTTCAGGATAACGGAGTTAATTGTGTTAGGTTCTCAAATCTTGAATGGTTTAAGTCAGGAAAACAAGATCAATGACGGAAATGATTCAACACAATAATGAGATGTAAACGTTAGGTTCAAAATAAAAGGGAAATGCATTGACTTCTCAAAGTGTTACGTCAACCACAAGCTTACGTTAGACACGCGTACCTATAAGTGAACACCCATCTCATGAGTTCCAGGTCAAATAAACGGATCCAACGGTCGAATCAAATTTATGTGTATACCTTGCCTAGACAAGGTATCCCGGGATGCAGGTATTCCACCTTTCGGCATTTGCATGATTTCAGTTACGAGACACACTTTAAGGACATTTGAAAACCCTAAGTAACAATTTTAAGTTTTAAAAACCATTCGGTTTAGATGACCAATATCTTTGGATATATTAAGATCCATGTACACGTTGGTCAAGGTATGAAGATAGTTACATAAGGCGCACAACGTGTAACGTTGTTTAAACATAGGAATTGAGGGGTATAACGAGTTCAATATTAACGGGAACATTTTGTAAGATAGGAATGAGAAGATATTAGAGTTTCGATGATAAACCAGTCTAAAGAATCACGGATTTTTGATATTTTAAATATAAACCGGATGGTTCCATTTGGTAACACATTACCATTTGGAAACGTTGACACGTCAAGGTAAATTGACCCTTTTGCCTTAGAAACTGGTGTATGTTGACCATAGTTTATCACTCATCCTAGAGATCCCCAAGTAAGCATAACTAGTCCCGTAGGATTTATGCGTTATGCTTGCCTTAGCCCGAGGGCCTTTTGCCAGGAAATCCAGAATACAGATGTCTATGTGTCACACAAATTTCTTAGGTTCATGAAATCAAAACCTTGATGAGATTTTCATAGATCAGACATAAAGTCTAAAGATTAAAGACATAAACAATAAGTATACGATTCCACGTGTCGTCGAGAATAAGATTAAGAGATTTCATATTCGGGGAGGGTCAAAGAGTCAAAGATAAGTTTAGGGAGACAAGTAACCAAGTTTATATAATTATAAGGCACACCTATCTAAGGGCATCAAGTTGCACAAAAGGCATCCCTAAATAGATAGCATCATGTGACATGCAGCAATAAGTATACACAAGATTATAAGGATTTTTCTATAAGGTTCATGCATAAACTATAGTCTAGGTCACCATTTATAATAACCTAAATCCCTATAGTTATGGGCTCTGATACCAATCTGTCACACCCCAACCTTGACGGCGGAAACGTCGAGGAGTGAGAGTTAAGATCGTTCACAGCCACATAACGCTATTATTAAATCCAAATATATTATTCATAAGTTTCAAAGGTAAATTACAAACATAAGTCTCAAATAAAGAAGACTTAATAAGAAATATAACAAGCTCATTCATTTAATTAACTAGGTCTATTCCTAGGTGTGAACAACTTCAAAAGTGACGATCAAGCTTGAGTATTTCCTGAAACATGTTAAAAATAAAGGGGTCAACATAATATTGGTGAGATTTCCATAGTTTTCAATACATAAGTATATAAAAGATGGCAATTCATGTTGTAAGTTAGAGAACAAAGTAACTAGAGATGAAAGACAGAATGCACAATCAAACCTCGACAAAGTTTTACAAGTCTCAAACGTTTACAAGTATATACGATTAGCTAAGTGTACTTGGATCAACCAAGCAGGCTTGTCTGGCCCATAGATCTATGACTTCGCTAGGCTAGCAATAGTTAATGATTGTACATATATTCGACATTACATGGTAGCCACAAAGTTCAACTAACCACAACATACAGGTGAAATGCCATAAGGTTACAAGAATCAAACGTGTTTACAAGTGCAAAGTTTATAAAGTAACATGTTTCACCTTAAAGTGTAAAATATAAAAAGGGGTATAGAAATACTCACTTGATCAAATGTATAAAATGACGATTAATAAGAAATGTAATAAGCAGTGATCCAATGTAGTTCTTCACAAGGCACCTAAAATTATATATATATTTACAAGGTTAAAGTTTAATTATAAGTTTAGTAATTTAATGTGAACTAAAGTTCAATTTGATGTTTGGGGCTTTGTCAATTATATTTAACAAATGGATATCAATTATATTTTCTTGGGAACAATATATTTACACTTTATATAAAGATGTGAAATAAGAATAACATTTATAATAATTTTGTAATATTTATATAAAAAATAAAGTTTCATAGCTAAATAAAACAAGCACGTTTTAAACAATAAATTTAAAGGCAACGTTTGAAATGAACCTCATTTCACACAATGATATATGTTTATGTTGGATCTAGAAAGGCTGTTGCAACCAAAACCAAGTCACTTAGAAGATTTTGGTACAACAAACAAAGGACTTCCGAAGCTAAGTATGGAACTTCCGAAGGAAGAAGGAGCTCTTCCGAAGACTAAGTGTAAAACACACTTCCGAAGGAAAACTCCAACTTCCGAAGACAAAGAACCTACTTCCGAAGATCAAGACTTAGAGATAAAGATCTGAATTCAACTTCCGAAGTACAAGAAGTCCTCAAAGCCTTGGAAGCATAGAAGCCTCTTCCGAAGTATAAGTGGCTTCGGAAGAACAAGTTCTTCCGAAGCCAGTTAACCTTCGGAAGACACTCCTATTATCCAGTGGACATAAGTATGGCCTCTCTGACACTCCGCTGCAAATCTCTGAGATACTGCATGGCGTTTTCTCAAAATCCATGTAGTTGACCATACTTTAATCCATTGTTTACCTTTTTATGTTAGTACAGTTGCCGTCTTTAGTTAGTGACAAAAGGTAAGTCATGGACATGTCATGACTACCATATCTTAGATAATACTTTATCTAAGATACCTTAATTTTAGCATTGTAGTATATGTTTTAGTCTTAGGTTTCCAGCTGGTATCAAAGTATATCCGGCTGTAGGATCTAGTATATATAGTTTCTCATTGTAACTCTTGTTTCATGCTTGTAAGTCTTGTAATATCTTGAGTTGAGAAGTAATATATACAAGTGCCTTGAAAATATATTTCTGCTTGTTCCTTTGCTACTTATTATATTATTATCAACTCTTGTAAAAGACATTACTTCATCTGATTTGAGTGTTTCCATAAGAGAGTTTGAGAGAAATACAAGTGTTTAAGTGACAAACCCGATCCTGCAATTGGTATCAGAGCTTTTTAGGCTCTTGATTGTGAGATCTTACCATCATAATCAACCAGTTTTTCACTCCTCCTTATACCTCACTCAAAATGGCCCTCAACAAATCTGAAGTAGAGATGGGAACGATGACCAAAGCTCCCATCATCGCACCTGAAAACTTCAGGTCTTGGAGCAGAAGAATGGAAGCTTCATCTGGTATCAAGACAGCAAGATGTGGCAATCCATCGTCAATGGCCCGTATAAGCCAAAAGTAGCTGGTGGAAATGGTGCCATGATTGAGAAAGCCGTTGAAGATTATTCTGATGAAGACAGGAAGAAGCTTGACATAGACAGCAATGCTATGACTGTTCTTATGACTGCAATCCCAAACTCTATCATGGTGGGGTTTGAGCATTGTAAGTCGGCCAAAGAACTCTTTGATGCTCTTGCTCAAATGTACTCGAGCTCAAATGACTCTAAGAAGGACTCACTAAAGCAGCAGTTTGAGAACTTCATCTATGTTGCTGGAGAGACTCTTAGCCAGCAATATTTCAGGTACATGGATCTCATTTCTTCCCTTCAATCTGTGGGAATCACTCATGAACTCAGAGACCTTACTAGAAAATTTATGAGTGCTCTACCCAATGAGTGGACATTCTACTGCGTCTCTATCAAGAGAACAGAGAATCTGAATACACTCACCATGACTGAACTCTATGGGATCCTTGATGGATATCGTTTGGAAATGGAAAGCAAGAGGGGTCATCAGACAAGCAGACCCTTGAGTCTTCCTGCTAGCAAAGCTTTAATGGTTGCTGAAGGCTCAGGAATCTCCCAGTCTCAGCAATACCTGACCTACACTCAGCAGCCATCTTGTTCCTCTGGGCCTTACATCACATTTCCTGAGACTCCAAGGTCTCAACAAGCTCACAAAGCTCCTTTTAGGAGGGATGTGCATTTGTCTCAGGAAGTGGGCACTGAAATGACTATCAATACTGCTTTGATGATCTAGAGTGTTTTAGCCCGGATGACATAGAGTATGTGGACATAGTCCAACAAATGGCTCTTCTAACCTACAGAGCAAAGAAGTTCTTTAAGAGAACTGGAAGGCAATTCCCTCAGAACCCAATCACCAGCAAATTTGGGTTTGACAAAAGCAAGGCCAAATGTTACAACTGTAACCAACTTGGTCATTTTGCAAGGGAATACAAGGCTCCCAAGTCCAACCCGGGAACCCCACAGGCCTCCACACATCCCTCTACACCAAAGCCCACCGGAAAGTCAACAGAGACTGCTGCAATGGCTCAAGAAGTTGACTGGAGCTTCATGGTTCAGGATGTGACTCCTGCTCAAGCACTCATGGCCGGAACAGATGAAAACAAGGTATATGAACATCTCTGTACTCCTGCCTGTATTGCTAAGGTTAAACTGTATCAGGACTACAATATGAAAATTAAATCTGATATTGAGTCTTTAAATGTTTTAAAATTTGACTTTAAAAGGGCTGAATCTGACTACCAAAGAAAAATTGAGGAGTTAGAGAAAACTGTGTCCCTCTTAAAACATGAACATACAAACTACAAGACTCAGATCAAGGATTTAATACCCAAATTGACTGAGGCTCAAGCCCAGCTTGTCACTGCTGAGGCTCAAGCCAGGAAGTATGCTATTTCCGAGCAAAACTTCCAAGCCATTCTTGCATCATCCTCTCACTCAAAGCTTTGTTATCAAAACAAAGGTGGGTTGGGAACCAATGAAATTGCTCCACCACACTCTAATGAGTCTATAAGACAACCAAGGTGTGATACTGAAGAGCAAGAGGTTCCATCTGCTGACCCACCTTCTCATGAGTCAAAGAATGATGCAACTATGGAGACCATCACAGGGAAGGAACAAGTAATTATGCCCTCCCAGCCAATGATGATCAAACCCTGACCACCAAAGCTAGAAGAAGCAGAGCTAAGGCAGCCAGAAAAACTGCCAAGAAAGTGGCTGAGTCCAAGCTAAAGATAGACCCTAAGCAAAAGGGTGTATTCATCTCAGCTGGATTCCAGGTGGTTGGAAATTCTGATTCAGGAAAGGAGTGCAGTACCAGTTTTCCTATCCTACCAAAGGATCACAAATTAAAGGGAAAGGTTGCTGATGAAGAGAAAAAGAACAAGAAACAGCAATCCTCGTGGTCTGCAAAACCACATGGCTAAAGATTGTTACTACAATCCTGCTAGCATACATTATGCAAATAATGTTAAAAGAGAAGGAGTCAGGAAAGGTTTCTCATTTGGACCATATCAAATGGTTCAAGTGATGAAAAAGGGAAAGCTTGTTTCCGAAGCAAGGCTTCTCTCGGAAGAAAATTCTTCTTCCGAAAGGAAAAAGGCTTCGGAAGTTAAAGCTGTAAAGACTCAGAAAAGCAAAAGAGTCCCCTTGAAACCATCCCAGAAGAAGACTGCTTCGGAAGAAAAGGTGGTGAAGGTCTCTTTCGAAAAGAAAGAAGCTTCGGAAGAATGCCAAGCTACAAAAGCTTCAACAAGCTCATCCTCTATGATCAACAAGGGATGGAATGGAAGATCAAGGAAGATGTTGTAGCCCAAACCTCTTCTTCAAAGACATCCATTGAACCCCCATGCATAAATTTTGGTTCAATTATGTCATTATCATTGGAAGAACCCAAGACCAATAAGGCTTGGGTTTCCAATCAAAACTAATTATCTCACCTTATGTGCAGGGACATCCATATGACAAGAATAACAACATTTGGATTGTAGATAGTGGATGCTCCAGGCACATGACAGGGAACAGATCTCTCCTTCAACAATTTCAACATTATGATGGAGGTCCTGTCCAGTTTGGAGGTGAGGCCGGAGGATATATTTCTGGCAGAGGAAGTATATCCAATGGAAAGTTAAAAGTTGACAAAGTTAATTTTGTCAAACAGCTTGAACACAATCTGTTAAGTGTTTCTCAATTCTATGATCAAAAGCATCAAATGCTTTTCACAGAACATGAGTGCATTATCCTCAAACCCAGGATGATAATTCCTCAGGAATTGGTGCTTCTTAGATCTCCCAGAAAAGAGGATATGTACAAGCTTGATATGAACAATGCTTCCCCAATGGGAGAAGTATCATGCTTTCTTTCCAAAGCTGATGGTGATGAGTCAACACTATGACATAAACGAATGTGTCATGTCAATTTTAAGACAATGAATAAATTGGCTAAAAATAACTTGGTACATGGTTTGCCTAAAAAGGAATTTTTCTGCAAAGATAACTGTGTTGCTTGCCTGAAAGGGAAACAACACAGGTCCTCTCATAAATCCAAAGTTGTTAACTCTATCACCACTCCATTACACTTATTGCACATGGATCTATTTGGTCCCACAAGTATAATGAGCATTGGAAGGAAATCATATTGCCTTGTGATTGTTGATGATTTTACTAGATTTACATGGGTATTCTTTTTAAGAACCAAAGATGAAACTGCTGAAACTTTAAAATCTTTTATTCTTAAAATAGAAAATCAAGTTGATCACAAGGTTAAAATAATTAGAAGTGATCAAGGGACTGAGTTTAAGTACTTAGTTCTTGACTCATTTTGTAACTCAAAAGGGATTGCCAGACAATATAGCGCTCCTAGAACTCCTCAACAAAATGGTGTTGCTGAGAGGAGAAATAGGACACTTATGGAGGCTGCTCGAACCATGTTAGCTGATTCAAAGCTGCCTCTAACATTCTGGGCAGAGGCCGTCAGCACTGCATGCTATGTGCAGAACAGAGTTCTTGTAGTAAAGCCACGTGGAAAAACCCCTTATGAGTTATGGAACAAGAGGCCACCGTTCATTGGCTTTCTAAGGTCCTTTGGCAGCAGGTGTACCATACTTAACACAAAAGATAATTTGACAAAATTTGCTGAAAAGTCAGATGATGCTATCTTTGTTGGATATTCCTCCTACTCCAAAGCCTATAGAGTTTATAATATTAAAAACCAAAAATTTGAGGAATATTCCAACATTGTAGTTAATGAGCACACTCCTTGTGTTCGGGGGAATGGACCTGATCATATCTTTAATTTAGAATTGTTTCCAAACTATTCTAAACCATCTTTTGAGAATGTTTCAGCTGGAACAGGTGTTCAAAATGATTATGATGAAGATCAACTGTTTGAGCTTCCCAGACCTATTCCAAGTTCTCCAAGAGTTGCAGCAAATCAAGTTCCCACTATTGAAAGATCTGACAGTATAACCATTTCAAGAGATAGTGGTACTTCAACAAGGGATTCACCTGCTGATTTTCAAATCTCTTCAGGTGACCCTGTACAACACCAAGCTGATGGAAGCACCATCTTGAAGGAACAGGCAACTGTTAATGATGCTTCACAGCAAAGAAATGATGATGTTTCTCCTTCATTCAATCAGTCCTCATTGAATGAGTTTGAAACAACAGTGGACCAAGTATTCAAGCTCCTGAGCAAAATATGTCTAACTTGGACTTATCTTTGCAACTGGAGGTGATTCCTAGACTCAGGATTCATAACACTCATCCAGCTGAAAACATCATAGGGGAAGTCTCTGAAGGTGTGAGAACAAGAGGACAAACTCATAATGGGAATGTCTGTTTGTACTCATGCTTTTTGTCCCAAATGGAACCCAAGAAGGTGGAAGATGCCTTGAAAGATAGTAGCTGGGTTGAATCAATGCAAGAGGAGCTGCTTCAATTCAAAAGACAAGGTTTGGAACCTATGTCCGCTACCATCTGGTCAAGTACCTATAGGCACTAAATGGGTATTCAGAAACAAAAGAGATGATAGAGGCTTGATTATCAAGAACAAGGCAAGACTGGTGGTTCAAGGATACACTCAAGAGGAGGGAATCGATTATACTGATGTCTTTGCACCTGTTGCAAGACTTGAGGCAGTTAGGATCTTCCTTGCTTATGCTGCATCCAAGAATTTCACTGTCTACCAGCTTGATGTCAAGTGTGCCTTTCTATATGGGGATATAGATAGGGAAGTCTATGTATGCCAACCTCCAGGATTTGAAGACCCACAGCATCCAAACTATGTGTGCAAGTTGGATAAAGCTCTATATGGGCTGCACCAAGCACCTAGGCTGTGGTATGAGACATTGTCTCAATTTCTCCTGAAGAATGGTTACACTAGAGGTACCATTGATAAACTCTTTTCATAAGAAATCTGGGAAAGACATCTTGCTCGTTCAAGTCTATGTTGATGATATCATATTTGGTTCCTCAAATGACCAAATGTGCAAAGACTTTGAGAGCATTATGAAGAAGAAGTTCGAGATGAGTTCCATGGGAAAAATGGACTTTTTCCTTGGAATTCAGGTAAAGCAATTGAAGAAAGGGTTCTTCATCAATCAATCTAAGTATGTCAATGATATCTTAGAGCGATTTGATATGAAGGATTGTAAAGCAGCAAAGACACCTATACCCAGAAACCACAATCTCTGCCCTGATTCTGAGGGGGAGGATACTGATCAACATCAGTACAGAGCAATTATAGGTTCTCTGATGTATCTCACAGCAAGTAGACCTGATATCATGTTTGCAACTTGCATTTGTGCAAGATATCAGGCTGCTCCAAAGGTGTCTCACCTAATTGCTGCCAAGAGAATTCTCAGATACCTCAAAGGAGCACCTAAACTAGGTCTCTGGTATCCAAGAAATAGTGATTTCAATCTCTATGGTTACTCTGACAGCGATTATGGTGGCTGCAACATCAACAAGAAATCAACATCAGGTGGATGTCAATTTCTTGGTGGAAGGATCATCTCATGGCAATGCAAGAAGCAATCCTGTGTCTCTACATCAACTGCTGAAGCTGAATACATTGCTGCTGCTAGTTGCTGTGCTCAGCTGCTGTGGATTCAAAACCAGATGATAGACTATGGATTCAACTTCATGAGCACTCCTATCCACATTGACAACAACAATGCTATATCCATTACTGAAAATCCAGTGAAGCACTCCAAGACAAAGCACATTGATATCAGGTATCATTTCATTAGAGATATTCATGAGAAAAATCTTATCAAACTAATCAAAGTTGATTCAAATGAACAATATGCTGATTTGTTCACCAAAGCCTTTGATGAACAAAGATTCAAATATCTCATTACAGCTATTGGGATGATAAACATTGATTAGTTAATCTCATTTGAAAACCTTTTAATGTGTAAAGTCTTATGTCAAAACAATCTAAGCCCTGTTACAAAAGATCTTTTTCTAAATTTTATCTAAGTATAAATTCTTCCGAAGAGAAATTAACCCTCGGAAGATATCTTGCATATCTTCCGAAGCAACTTTCTCCCAGGATAATTTTCTTCTCGGAAGAGTGTTAAGTCTCGGAAGAAGCGATTGATTTCATATCAGATCTACTTCCGAAGCATTTAACACACTCCACCTGAAAAGCAATATATACTCTCGGAAGTAAGCAATTTACCTTCGGAAGTAAATTTGCCTTCGGAAGAATGTTACCTTCGGAAAATGCTTTATATCGGAAGAAAGATTTTATTGTGTAACGGAAATCTTTTGGGCCCCACACTGTAAAAAGTAAAGATTTTGTTAATGATGTCAGATTATTTAAATGGTCTAACCTTACCGCCCATGTCACATCATCCACTGAACCCTCACATCATCTTATCCAAAACCCCCTTTAAACCGCCATTTCACCCATTTAAATACTTCCGGTTAATCACTTACATCCTTTTTACCCAAATTACTGCCCTAAAAGCTTTCTTCTTCTCCAATTTACCTTATTCCGAACTATCTTTCCGTCATCTTCTTCAATGGCACTAAACCCTCAGCACAAACAGGTCGCACTCCTTGATTCTTCAAGGGATGTTGACTTCTCTGATATCATTTCTTTTCTAACCCAATCCTCATACTACACTGCTCTAACTGTAAACCCTACAATCTATTCAAACCAAATGTCTGAATTTTGGGCAAATGGTCGGATTGAAACCCTAAACGGGGTTCGTGTTATAAGGTCGAGCATTTGTGGCCAAGAGTTGGTCATCTCTGAACAGATCATCAGAGAGCATCTCGAGCTCCATGATGAGGGCGCTCCAACGTAATTCCCCAAAACAGATTTGGACAGTTCTTAACTCCAAATGGGATACGGTGGAGATGTTAGCAGGTCAACTGTTTACAAATTCAACTTCTCCTACAAGTGGAAGTTCCTGCTGCATGTGGTTCTTCACTGTCTGTCTAATAAATCTGGGGGATGGGATCAAATCCCATATGAACTTGGGTGCTTAGTTTATGGGTTGGTACAAAGCCTCCACTTCAACTATTCAAGGTTTGTGCTGACTAACCTAATGGGAAATCTTCAAAGGGACACATTCTTCATGTATCCCAGGTTTCTCCAGCACATAATCAACTGTGAGCTGGACCAGGCCAAGCTTGTCTGTGCAGCTGCTCTGACTGCTCCTCAAATGAGGCCGACCATCTTCAAGACCTTGAAGAGAGTGTCTACCAACTTCACTGGAAGAGATACTGCACTACTTCCAGGTATGATTGAGCCAATGGCTCCTAGTGACATCCCTGTTAACCCATAGGTGATGAACCACACCAGCAACTACCCTCACCCTGCCAAATCTACCTTCTCCACCCATTACAGTTACATATCAGAGACGTCCCAAACGAACCCTTGTTCAATCTACTCTGATTGAACAAGCTCCTCCTGTTCAATCCAAAAAGGCTAGAGTGGAACAAAGGGCTCCCACTCGCCTGAGGTCCAACCATCCTTCACAATTGACCTCAATATGGGTCTTGAGTCTCCTCAGTCTCAGACCCATGAGCCCGAAACCCAAGCTGATAGCCCTCAGGGAGAGTCTCTATACTCCCCTGAGCAGCCACAAAGGGACAGCTCAATGCCTCTTGACATTGATCAAAGTCCCGGGTCATTAGGTCTCAATTACCTATCCTTTACTGACCTTTTGACTGGAGCTGGTGAAGAGATTATATCTCTTAAAGGCAATGAAGTTGATCCACAACACCCTCTCAAGGATCAACAGAGCCTAGAGAGACCCCTTATCTCTAGCCCCCATCAGCAAAGCCTTACTGAGGTGAGTCCCACTGATGTGGAGGGGACTCATGTAGATTCAGCTGCCACTACTGAAGGAGCCTCAATGGATCCTCAGGACAGTGGTAACGAAACTGAGACTGAATCTACGGAAACCATGCCCTTTGATGACTCTGAAAAGACATCATTGTGCAAGGGAAACCAGGGCGCCAAGAAACCACATCTGGTGGTGAGGATGAACATACCAGGTATGTTACCTCATCTCCCCATGATTCTTCAAAAGAAGATGAGGGAAGTATGCAACTCACCATTCAAGACCTACTTTTTAAAGTCTCAAACCTTGAATCAAAGGTTAGGACTTTAGAGGATAGGTCTGCCACTCAGCAACTTGAGATTGAAACTTCAAGGCCAAACTAGCTGAGAAACAGATTGAGAGGTCTGTTAGGCATGTACCAATTCAGGTCTCTTGACCTCTTCCTCTAGCTCATCAAGCTCTCAGGATGATGCTACCAAAAAGGGGGAGAGTGTTCAGAGACAAAGTCAAAGACAGGAGGAAACCCAAAGTCAAGCTCTCACTTCTTTGAGCTCAAAGTATCCTGTGCAACAAGCTGCTATTTTCCCTGAGCCTCCTCCAGTTGTTTTTCAAGTGGATCAAAGGATGCTTCAGGATCTCAATAGGTTCTTTAACAAGTTCCTATTGGAATCCCTCATAGAACAGCCCAGCCCTGATATGTCTGTGATTTACTTCGGAGCTCAAGAGCTTCAGAGGTTGAATGCACCTTCTACCACTATCGAGGAAGTTGGTCAACCTACGGTCCAAGTGGAACCTGAGATTAACTTCGAAGGGGAAACAAGGACTGATGGCCCAGCAACCGAAACAGTTGGGACAGAAAGTGTATTTTCACAGACTTCCGAAGCCCAATTCAAAGCCTCGGAAGAACAAACTCAAACTTCTGAAGCTGAGATTGCTGCTGCGGAAGGACTATTCTCACTATCCGATGATCTAATAGTCACAGATGCAATTCTGGAACTTGCATCTGAGGTTAATAGGGAGGATTTTCTCACCCAACCATTAGCTCTAACATCTGCATTGACTCTAGCTCCCACCTCTACTACCCAACCTGGATCTTCCATCCAAGAACCCCCAAGTCTAGTACTTCCGAAGACATCAAAGGAAAGAGGAAGATGACTTCGGAAGAGCTTCAGGAGGAAGAAAGGTTGGAGAACTTAAAAGGAAAGGAAGGCTTCCAACTGGGAAACTGTTAGCTGCAAGTACCAAAGCAGCTGCAGCCAACCAGGAGGTAGTCAACAACCGAAGAAGAGTAGAGGTATAGATAGACTTGTTGGTCTAGGGGCTGCAACTGAAGATGTACTCCTGCTACCATTAGAGGAGTTGATAGAGCTGGAAAAGGCAACCTTGCTGCTAAAACAGCAAAAAGAAGAAGCTGCAAGGTTGACTTAGAAGAGGAAAGGGAGAGAAAGGAAAGAGAAGCTGATCTGCAGCTCAGGAGAAAAGTATAACTTTCCTACTCTCCAGAGGTTTCTCTCAAGAAGAGTTGTCTCCACATAACAATGATATACGATCTTGTGGCTCTCAACAAAGAGCAGATCAAATGGAGAAAGAGAGAAAGAGAAGCTGCAAGGGAGAAGCTTGTGCAAAAAAGAAGAAGAAGGAAGAGGAAGCTGGACAGACTGCTGCCAAGAAGATAGGTGAGAAAGCCTGGATGAAGAGTTATCTCAAAGCTCATGGCTTCTCTGGCAGGCAGGTGGGTCCCATGTCGGAAAAGACTCTCCAGCGACATTCAGTGACATCAAGGCTGATATTTGCGGGGGGGGGGAAAAGGAAGGAGATGTATAGAAGGGGACAGGGAATGACCTTCAAAGCAACCACTCAACCCAAACTCCAAACCCAACCTCAACCTGAACCTATACCTTTCCCTTCCCAATCAAAACCGAACCAACTTCTGAACCATTCACCTCTGAACCACACCATCACACCTACCAACCTCTCACCTCAACCACCTAAACTATCTATCCTCCAACCCAAAACCTTAGCCAGAACCCAAACACCTCAACCTACCCATCAACCAATCAAACCATCCCTCAGCCTTCTAAACACACCAAAGTACGGGGTCAATCCTATTTGGTAGGGTCATTCATTCGTGAAATACGAGTTCAAAGGAAAATGATGAAATCTATCCTCAAAACAAGGAAATCACCCCATTCAGAGGAGGGGATTTCATAAAAAACACACAATACGAAAATTGAAAAAACCATCATCAAGATACAAATTTTACTCCTATTGTAAGGAGGTAATTCCATTTGTAAAATACGAATTCATAGAAAACAAAAAGAAGGAAATAGTCATCAAGGTATGAGGTTCACTTCGTCTTGATGATGAAATTTCATAAGAACAGTAACAGCGAATGGAAAGTCATCACCAAAGTAAGGGAATCACCCTTGTTTTGATGAGATAAAATCATTTAGGGGATACGAGTGTCTTTAGTCATAAGGTGACTTGCGAACCTTGCATTGCCTACGATGCGAAATGGTTTGAAGTTTTATAAAGCTCGACTTAGCAAATACTTAAAGAGAAATCCTGGCTAGAAATCCTTGCTAGACTAAGGTTATAGTTCAAGATAACGGAGTTAATTTGGTTAGGTTCTCAAATTTGAATGGTTTAAGTCAGGAAAAAACAAGATCAATGACGGAAATGATTCAACACAATAATGAGATGTAAACGTTAGGTTCAAAATAAAAGGGAAATGCATTGACTTCTCAAAGTGTTACGTCAACCACAACCTTACGATAGACCACGGTACCTATAAGCGAACACCCATCTCATGAGTTCCTGGTCAAATAAACGGATCCAACGGTCGAATCAAATTTATGTGTATACCTTGCTAGACAAGGTATCAGGGATGCAGGTATTCCACCTTTTGGCATTGCATGATTTCAGTTACGAGACACACTTTAAGGACATTTGAAAACCCTAAGTAACAATATAAGTTTTAAAAACCATTCGGGTCATAAGTTGACTTGCGAACTCTTGCATTGCCTACGATGCGAAATGGTTGAAGTTTTTATAAAGCTCGACTTAGGCAAATAAAGAGAATATCGGCTAAGAAAATTCATAAACTTCAAATTACATCAAGTAACATTAAACAGGAAAAGAAATCGTGCTTGCTAGGACTAAGGTATAGTTCAAGATAACGGAGTTAATTGTGTTAGGTTCTCAAATTTTGAATGGTTTAAGTCAGGAAAACCAAGATCAATGACGGAAATGATTCAACACAATAATGAGATGTAAACGTTAGGTTCAAAATAAAAGGGGAGATGCATTCTTCTCAAAGTGTACGTCAACCACAACCTTACGATAGACACGCGTACCTATAAGCGAACACCCATCTCATGAGTTCCTGGTCAAATAAAGGATCCAACGGTCGAATCAAATTTATGTGATACCTTGCCTAGACAAGATCCCGGGATGCAGGTATCCACCTTTGGCATTGCATGATTTCAGTTACGAGACACACTTTAAGGACATTGAAAACCCTAAGTAACAATTATAAGTTTTAAAACCATTCGGTTTAGATGACCAATATCTTGGATATATTAAGATCCATGTACACGTTGGTCAAGGTATGAGATAGTTACAAAGGCGCACAACGTGTAACGTTGTTAAACATAGGAATTGAGGGGTATAACGAGTCCATATTAACGGGAAACATTCTGTAAAATAGGAATGAGAAGATATTAGAGTTTTGATGATAAACCAGTCTAAAGAATCACGGATTTTGATATTTTAAATATAAACCGGATGGTTCCATTTGGTAACACATTACCATTTGGAACGTTGACACGTCAAGGTAAATTGAGCCATTGCCTTACAAACTGGTATGTTGACCATAGTTATCACTCATCCTAGAGATCCCCAGGTAAGCATAACTAGTCCCGTAGGATTTATGCGTTAGCTTGCCTAGCCCGAGGGCCTTTTGCCAGGAAATCCAAATACAGATGTCTGGTGTCACACAAATTTCTTAGGTTCATAAAATCAAAACCTTGATGAGTTTTCATAGATCAGACAGAAAGTCTAAAGATTCAAGACTAAACAATAAGTATACGATTCCACGTGTCGTCGAGAAGAGATTAAGAGATTTTATGTTCGGGGAGGGTCAAAGAGTCAAAGATAAGTTAGGGAGACAAGTAACCAAGTTTATATAATTATAAGGCACACTATCTAAGGGCATCAAGTTGCACAAAAGGCATCCCTAAATAGATAGCATCATGTGACATGCAGCAATAAGTATACACAAGATTATAAGGATTTTCTATAAGGTTCATGCATAAACTATAGTCTAGGTCACCGTTTATAATAACCTAAATCCCTATAGTTAGGGCTCTGATACCAATCTGTCACAACCACCAAACCTTGAGGCGGAAACGTCGAGGAGTGAGAGTTAAGATCGTTCATAGCCACATAACGCTATTATTAAATCCAAATATTTTATTATAAGTTTCAAAGGTACATTACAAAATAAGTCTCAAATAAAGAAGAATTAGTAAGAAATATACAAGCTCATTCATTTAATTAACTAGGTCTATTCCTAGGTGTGAACAACTTCAAAAGTGACGATCAAGCTTGAGTATTTCCTGAAACATGTTAAAAATAAAGGGTCAACATAATGTTGGTGAGATTTCCATAGTTTTCAATACATAAGTATAAAAAGATGGCAATTCATGTTGTAAGTTAGAGAACAAAGTAACTAGGGATGAAGACAGAATGCACATCAAACCTCGACAAAGTTTTACAAGTCTCAAACGTTTACAAGTATATATGATTAGCTAAGTGTACTTGGATCAACCAAGCAGGCTTGTCTGGCCCATAGATCTATGACTTCGCTAGGCTAGCAATAGTAATGATTGTACATGTATTCGACATTACATGGTAGCCACAAAGTTCAACTAACCAAACATTACAGGTGAAATGCCATAAGGTTACAAGAATGAAACGTGTTTACAAGTGCAAAGTTTATAAAGTAACATGTTTCACCCCAAAGTGTAAAATATAAAAAGGGGTATAGAAATACTCACTTGATCAAATGTATAAAAATGGCGATTAATAAGAAATGTAATAAGCAGTGATTCAATGTAGTTTTTCACAAAAAACACCTAAAATTATATATATATTTACAAGGTTAAAGTTTAATTATAATAAGTTTAGTAATTAATGTGAACTAAAGTTCAATTTGATGTTTGAGGCTTTGTCAATATATTTAACAAATGGATATCAATTATATTTTTGGGAACAATATATTTACACTTTATATAAAGATGTGAAATAAGAATAACATTTATAATAATTTTGTAATATTTATATAAAAATAAAGTTTCTTAGCTAAATAAAATAAGCACGTTTTAAACAATAATTTAAAGGCAATGTTTGAAATGAACCTCATTTCACACAATGATATATGTTTATGTTGGATCTAGAAAGGCTGTTGCAACCAAAACCAAGTCACTTAGAAGATTTTGGTACAACAAACAAGGACTTCCGAAGCTAAGTATGGAACTTCCGAATGAAGAAGGAGCTCTTCCGAAGACTAAGTGTAAAACACACCCGAAGGAAAACTCCAACTTCCGAAGACAAAGAACCTACTTCGAAGATCAAGACTTAGACATAAAGATTTGAAGTCAACTTCCGAAGTACAAGAAGTCCTCAAAGCCTCGGAAGCATAGAAGCCTCTTCCGAAGTATAATGGCTTCGGAAGAACAAGTTCTTCCGAAGCCAGTTAACCTTCGGAAGACATTCCTATTATCCAGTGGACATAAGTATGGCCTCTCTGACACTCCGCTGCAAATCTCTGAGATACTGCATGGCGTTTTCTCAAAAGCCATGTAATTGACCATACTTTAATCCACTGTTTACCTTTTTATGTTAGTACAGTTGTCATCTTAGTTGGTGACAAAAGGTAAGTCATGGACATGTCATGACTACCATATCTTAGATAATACTTTATTAAGATACCTTAACTTTAGCATTGTAGTATATGCTTAGTCTTAGGTTTCCAGCTGGTATCAAAGTATATCTGGCTGTAGGATCTAGTATATATAGTTTCTCATTGTAACTTTTGTTTCATGCTTGTAAGTCTTGTAATATCTTGAGTTGAGAAGTAATATATACAAGTGCCTGAAAATATATTTCTGCTTGTTCCTTTGCTACTTATTATATTATTATCAACTCTTGTAAAAGACATTACTTCATCTGATTTGAGTGTTCCATAGAGAGTTTGAGAGAAATACAAGTGTTTAAGTGACAAACCCGATCCTGCAGTTTATTATTTAAATAAATAAGGATTTAGTGAATTACATCAATATTTAAAGTCTTTTTTTTATATAGGAAAAATAATATATCATTTTGAATAAATAAATAATTTGATAAGTTTAAACAATACGTTAAGTCTATCTAAATATATATTAATTGAATTCCATAAGATTAAACCAAGAATAACCTTTATTTCTAAAGCATTGTTCTATTAAAATTTAGCTAATTATTTACATTTTTTAAACATAAATACTTAAATAGATAGATAACTAATTAAATAATTTCAGAAACTTATTAGGTGGCCACAAAATTATTTAGAGTAAACACACATTTTTTTTATATTTTTAGAATTTTTCCAAAATAAGTTTTTAGGTTAAAAGCCTAAAAAAATACATGAGGGTCCCCGGGTTCGAACCCGGGACCTCATGTTTAAAGCCCCACACCTTAACCGCTAAACCAAAGGCCTCGGCCACGAGATAAGTGGGTTTCGAAGGTTTAAAAACATAAACAAAAGAATCCCAAATTCCCTATGACCCTAGAATCATAACCAAAATCGAACCCCGAGTCGTTTGTATCAACAAAACGGTTGATTTAGGCCGCTAGAGGTCGGCCGACGGTGGCCGGGAAGCCACCGGATTTGCGAAGTGGGAAAAGAAATTTGGGATTTCAATTTACACATTGGCCCCCTCAAGTTTAGAGTAGTTATCATTTTATGTTTAAACTTAGATTTGAACTTTCAAAATTGGCCAAATAACCCCTTGGACTTAAATTAATCTTTAAGTTTAAATATTTTATGACTTATTATATTATCATTATCATGATTATTTTTATTCTTGTTATTATTATTATTATTATTATTATTATTATAATCATATAGTTATTATTATAGTATTATAATATTAACATAATTAATATTATTTGGTATTTTTATTTTACTTTTTTTACATTAAAGTTAATGATAACCAAAGAGAATAAGCATAATAAAAACACATGAGTTTCATAATTGTCAATAATGACCCTTATAAGAATAAACGAAGTTAACTTTTAGTTAACAAAAAATACGAGATGTTACATCGAGAATGATGTGATTAAAGTATGAAAAATCAATTTCTCGGGCTTTTTATATTGAGTTTGTTGGAGCATATATTGTCATGTATAGCGTGTCCGTCGCTTGACGAATAGTCTAGGCTTAATGTAATACACCTGATATGTTGTAAACACATGAACTGAGTCATTGGCAGGAGCATATGCGAATGAGACTCAGTCGTATGACTGAGCCATGCTAATGGACCTATCGTGTGACTGAGAGATGCTATTGGGCCAATCGTAAGACTGAACCATAAGTATGGTCCAGTCGTACGATTGAACAATACGCATGGTCCAATCGTACAAATGGGCCCAGTCGCATCTGATATGGGTTGAGACCTATAAATACCAGTTTCATTGTGTAGAGAGGTAAGGGTTTTGAGAGTGTGCCTAGGGCCTAGGTGCTGTCGGATGAGAGGGGAGATCATGCTCGATCTCCCATTGCCAAAAGTCGTGATTCTTCTGTTTAACAAGCTTGTAATCATTAGGTTTTATCAATGAAACCATTCTATTATTGTTCGTTCTCTTGTTTGTCTTTTGGTTTTTTTCCTTCCGTCAAGAACATGTGCGAATGTCAACCGATCGAATGACTTCACAATTGGTATCAGAGCCAGGTTACTGCTAGAATGATCTAACAATCATTCTAGCAACCCGAGCTCTTGATTTCTGGATCTATTTCATGTTCTTGACGTTAAACCCACTTCGTGTTCTTCGTGTTTTGCTCAGATCTTGTTACATGTGTTTTTTCTTGGTTAAAATCGAACTCGGAATCACGTTCTTATCACCCTTGCGAATATTATGATGTCTATTTTGTTTCGGTTCATGTAAAATTCATCAGATTAGGGTTTTTGGCAGCCATGGCGGCTGCAGATCTGAAAATCTGTGTGCAGATCCGCTCATGCGACTGGACCATGCTAATGGACCATTCGTACGACTGGACCATGCTAATGGACCATTCGTACGACTGGACCATGATAATGAACCATTCGTACGACTGGACCAGTCTTATGTCCAGTCGTACAGTCTTATGTCTAGTCTTATGTTCAGTCATGCTACGGGATCAGTCTTATGTCCTGTCATGCTACTGGACCAGTCTTATGTCCAGTCATGCTATTGGACCAGTCTTATGACCAGTCGCACGAATATATCATTCGTATCATCCATTCACACGAATGTGATATTTGTCCTCCATGTCATACGAATGAACGGTGTTCCAGACCAAAAAAATAATAAATAAATAAATAAATAAATTCTGGAACTGCCTCTTGCACAGATTTGAGGATGAGCAAAGCACATTCACCCTGAGGTTCTTTTGTCAAATAAGTTCGATGGATACCCCATTATTCATTGGACTTCCTGAATAGATGCATGTAGTTAGAACACAAAAGAGAGAAAAGAAGATGTCAGCAGTCGGTGCTGATTTTGTGGGGTAGTCAGGAGCATCTGACTATTTATGGGCCAATCAAGTTATATTTATCCGCACAGAAAGGATTCTGATTCTTAGGGGGAATCCATGTATAGAGAAATTGAAGACGCAATCAGAAAGTGATGATGTGAGCTGGTTTCTGATGATGAATCTGCGTGCATGCTGATTTATTTGAGATTGTCAGCTGTGGATTGGAACCTTCTACTTTTTACCCAATACACCGTATGAAGACGCCAGGAGAGCACAATGTTTATATATTGGGATATGCTGAACTTGAGGGGGAATTTTTGCAGGTGTTAATGTTAATCAGGTTAGCCTGTGTGAAGATTGGAGCAATGGAAAACTGTTCATGTCATTATCTGGAAAAATCAGTCATATGGGGAATCTTGCTGCTATGATGGTGTTTTGCAAAGTAAACAAAAGCTATTGTGCCTAAATTCATTTTCAGGGATACTGTAGCAACCTGACGGATCAGCAACGTTGGCTAATATGGTTTTTTGTTCGATTCTATTGGAAACTAGAGCAAAGATTGACTGAAGATTGTAAGAGGTGTTATCTACTATTCGCAAGCAACGTCCAAGGGGGAATTTGTTGGAGCATATATTGTCATATATAGCGTGTCCGTCGCTTGACGAATAGTCTAGGCTTAATGTAATACACCTGATATGTTGTAAACACATGAAACTGAGTCATTCGCAGGAGCATATGCGAATGAGACTCAGTCGTACGACTGAGCCATGCTAATGGACCAGTCGTGCGACTGAGAGATGCTATTGGGCCATTCGTAAGACTGAACCATAAGTATGGTCCAGTCGTACGATTGAACCATACGCATGGTCCAATCGTACGAATGGGCCCAGTCGCATCTGATATGGGCTGAGGCCTATAAATACCAGTTTCATTGTGTAGAGAGGTAAGGGTTTTGAGAGTGTGCCCGGGGCCTAGGTGCTGCCGGATGAGAGGGGAGATCATGCTCGATCTCCCCTTGCCAAAAGTCGTGATTCTTCTGTTTAACGAGCTTGTAATCATTAGGTTTTATCAATGAAACCATTCTATTATTGTTCGTTCTCTTGTTTGTCTTTTGGTTTTTTTCCTTCCGTCAAGAACACGCTCGGATGTCAACCGATCCAACGACTTCATAGAGTTTGTCCAATAGGGGACTTCAGGAGACCGCTAAGCATGCCATGACGGCCCGCCACCATTTCATAAAGAAATATTCACATCTTCCATATGGAATAATCACATCTTGGAATGGAATATTTTTCATGGGCCTTTATTTATTAACCCTAGCGTTCGCAACCACCTTAGCGGACCGTTATATAAAGTTTTAAATGTTTTCATCGACATCTAAATTTTATTTTTCTTATCTTCAACATGTGTATTCGTGGCAAAGTTTTGACTCTAATTTTTCTTACGGTTTTACATCTCGTCACAACACAATGAGTTAAAACTAGTTATTATAAAGGAGAGTTGACTCTTCACTATTTTATCCTGAAATTCAAAGTAAAAACAATCATTAGCAAACTGCTAACCTGCCACATCTCACAAACATGTTTTTATTAGTTTTTCTATATTTTCTATTTTAAATACTTACAAACATTAATTTAAAACATAAATAGAGAATAACACTGGAACACTATACTTGAATTTTACGATTTACATAATCATAAATTTTGAAGATAGAGATGAATATTTTAATGAAGATAAAATTGTAAAAGAAATTTTTAAGTTTTTTAAAAAGAAGAAGAAAAGATGGAATAATATCTTTCTAAATGTCATGTGGGTTGATTTACAACAATAAGAGTCAAAACTATTTAAAAAAACTATAGTTTGAACTCTGACATTTGATACAATAAGATTGTATGTATATTAAAACCAAATATAAATAAGTGTGTGAGTCGACGTTAACAAAATATCTCGAACAGTTGCTCTTCTAGTTTAATATCATCAGAGTGATGGTTTGGCTTAACATTTCTAAGGTTTCAAGTTGAAACTTAACTTAATATGTTTTCTTACAATGGTAAATGTCTTTCCTTCCTGGTAATATTCCTAGATTAAACAAGCCTATAACATCAAAATCAGTATAACGATCGATCAACGTCTTTCGGGGTGTGCAAACAAACCGAAAACCGAAAAAAACCAAAAACCGATCCGTATTCGTAACCTGAAAAAACCGAACCAAATTATGAATTCGGTTTTCGGTTCGGTTTGTAACCGAAACCGAATTGGGAATTCAGTTTTCTGTTCGGTTTTCGGTTCGGAGTAAATTTTGAATTCGGTTTAACCGATTTAATCGAATTCAATATGTATACTTTATTTATTTTTTTTATAATTGTAAGTTTAGCTCAACTTCTTAAGGCTTAAATTTTCAAGGTGTTTTATTTAAACCAAATAACAAAGAATTTATATGCTAGCTCAACTCCAATTACCAAAATTGAGTGTCAAATCTTATTTTTTTAAGAGTCAAAGTCGGCTATTTATATTTTTAGAAAACGAGTTTGTTAACAATTCAAGAGTGTAATCTATACTTATTAATAAAGGAATAATTTTTGCGCTACATGGCATTCTCTTAAGCTTCTATTTTTTTTAATTCCCGCCTAAATATGTATTTGTTTTTATTGTTAATTGTAACATCATGTATTTTCGTTAATTTCTGAAGTTAACTTTGTTAAATTATTATAAGGACTGGTTGTGCCTTTTATGAAATTTGCGGGCTATTTACTTTTACTTGTTGGATCGTCATTAAATTTTAATAAAAAGTTTAATAACATAACTATTATATTACAATAACACTAATAATCATAATAATAATAATCAAGATAATAATTATAATAATGCTATTAATAATATCAATAATAATCATAAGAGTAGTAGTAATAGTAATAATAATAATAATAATAATAATAATAATAATAATAATAATAATAATAATAATAATAATAATAATAATAATAATAATAATAATAATAATAATAATAATAATAATAATTAATAAAGGTTAACTTTAAAACTTAGGTCAAGGGGGCCTTAATGTCATTTTATAAACTTTAAACAAAAGGTTTTGGCATAAACTAATAAATATACACAAGTTGAGGGACCATTTCTGTAAAATCTTAAAACATAACCCAAACCCCCCGCCCAACCCCGTCTTTCCGGTGGAAGGTCCGGCCACCGGCGGCCGAGTCTCCGGCCACTTAAAACCTTCAAAATACGACGTTTTCTTAACCCAAAACCGACCCAGATTGTTCCTTTTGCATGTTTCGAACTTAAATGCATAGTTTAATTGAGTTGAATCGTCGGTTATTACTCGAATCATCGAGTAACCGAAACCTTCAAACGCAAAGAACCGTTCGAACGTTTAAGGCTAATAATAATCAAATTAACTTCACCTAATCGACCGAACATCAATTCCTAAACTGTTTGAACTCTCAATTTCATCTGAAACCCACACAAACATCAAACTCGAACAATCACCTTCATCGCGACCTACACCACACTCGAAAACCACCATCCAAACCTCAAATTCTGAAATTGATAAAGGGCTTTCAATCTCTGAGTCTCGTGGAAGTTTCCTGTGCAACTAATTAGATTAATATCATCATTTTCATCGCGAAGACTACAACATTCGGGTCGCGTTTGTTCTTCATTCAATCTTGTTGTGTTAAACTTCAATACAGGTAATTAATCGCTCAAACATCTTCGTATTAACATCTTGAACAAAAGCCCTATGTACATTACTGAAATCACCATCGAATACGAGTTCGATTGGAAGCTAATTCAATCTAGGGTTCTTGGGGAAAAGGGGAATCATGTGAAAGTTGGTTTTTAAGAATTAGAAATCATTCTTTGGCAGGCATAGGCGCCCAGCCTAATTGGTAAACACACATCTTGTCCACCTTGAGGTCCCGGGTTCGAACTCGGGCACCTCCATTAATTTTGTTTTATTTTTTTAAGCCTTTTTACTTACAAATAAAATTACAGAAAATTTATAATTAATATAAAAAATCATTTTTGATAATTAATATAAAGATTTTAGACACTAAAATATTTTCTGAAATTTTTCTAATTTAAATATAATCATAAATATATATATATGTATATATATATATATATATATATATATATATATATATGTATATATATATACATATATATATATATATATATATATATATATATATATATATATATATATATATATATATAAATACATATAAATCTTTTAGTTATTCCTTATAAAATGGATTTAAAATGATGGTTTATATTAGTAAATTTTTATTGATCCAAACGTTACTTCTAAAATCATGATTGTTTTGTTTTAAAGAATAAAATGTGTTTATTTAAATTTTTATATTTAAACTTTATTAGTGGTTACAAAAGATTTTCTTTAAATTAATTAAACATTTATTTATATTTGGTTGGACTTAAAAATATTTATGAACACTTAATTCTTTAAAGAATTAAATTCATAATTGTAGTAATTATATATAATTACTTAAAATATTTAAGAATATTATTATAAAATATATTTTAACTAATTAATATTGTGTTATTAATCAAAATGTTATTTTCTTATTATTCTTAGATAATTAAAAAGACTTAATTGTATATTGAACCTCCTCATTATTATATTTAATTTCATTTTTAAAATACTTAAATACATATATAATTCTTCTAATGGGTTTAAAATGAGAATAAGTATTCTATAAATTTAGTTACTTGTCAAAACTCCTTAAAACTATCAAAACCCTAATCATTAGTAGAACGTTAAACTTATTATTAACTTTAATCTTTACCTTGTAATATATATGTTAGGTGCCTTGTAATGGATACGTTGGATTATCTTTTAATCTTTTATATCATCTTGAAATGCATATATCAATGTGAGTATTTCCATACCCCTTTTTGCTTATTTTCACACTTTGGGGTGAAACATGTTAACTTATTATCATTGCACTTATAAACTTATTTGAGACTTGTAATCTTTATGGCAATTCATCATGCAAAGTTGTGGTTAGTTGAACTTTTGTGGTTACCATGTTATGGCGTTATATGTACAATCATTAACTATTGCTAGCCCAGCGAAGTCATAGATCTATGGGTAAGACAAGCCTGCTTGGTTGATCCAAGTACACTTAGCTGATCGTATATACTTTTAACGTTTGAGACTTGTAAAACTTTGTCGAGGTTTGATTGTTGCATTGTTCATAACATCCCTAATCACTATATTCACTAACTTATGACTTGAATTGCCATCTTTTATATACTTATGTATTGAAAACTATGGAATGCTCACCAACATTTTTATGTTGACCTTTTATTTTTTTAACATGTTTCAGGAAACGCCCAAGTTTGATATCTACACTTTGAAGCTTGCACATCTAGGAATGGACCTAGATAAATAAATAAAATAAGAATGACTTGTTACCTTTTATGTTATGATTTTATTCTTTTTGAGACTTATGTTTGTAATGTGACAATTGAAACTTATGTTTAAATTATATTTGGATTATTAATAGCGTTATGTGGCTGTGAACGATCTTAACTCTCACTCCTCGACGTTTCCGCCGTCAAGGTTGGGGTGTGACAGATTGGTATCAGAGCCCATAACTATAGGGATTTAGGTTATTAGAAATGGTGACCTAGACTATAGTTGCATGAACCTCATAGAAAGATCCTTATACCTTTGTGCTTACATGTTGTTTGCATGCTACATAATGCTATGCCTTTTGTGCAACTTGATGCCTTAGCATAGGATTGCCTTATGTATGCTTAAACTTAGTTACTTGTCTCCCTAAACTTAACTTTGACTCTTTGACCCTCCCCGACAAATGAACTTCCTAAACTTATTCTCAACGACACGTGGAATCTACACTTATCGTCGTGGGTTCAATTCCTTAGACTCTATGTCTAATCTATAAAACTCTCATCAAGATTTTGATTACATAAACCAAAGAAATTTGTGTGACACATAGACACCTGTATTCTGGATTTCCTGGAAAAAGGCCTTCGGGCTAAGGCAAGCATATCGTATAAATCTCCTTGTGAGACCAGTTATGCTTACCTGGGGATTTCTGGGATGAGTGATAAACTATGGTCAACATACACAAATCTCTATGGCAAATGGGTCAATTCACCTTGACGTGTCAACGATTCCAAATGGTAATGCGTTACCAAATGGAACCATCCTCTATGTATCTTAAAAATCTTTGATTCCTTGAATTGGTATCCCTCCATTCTTATCATACATAATGTCCCTGTTAATATTGAACCTAACCGACATTTCAACTCTTACGTTTAAACATCGTTACACGTTGAGCGTTTCATGTAACTATTTCTATATCTTGACCAACGTGAACATGGATCTTAATATACCCAAAGATATTGGGAATCTAAACCGAATGGTCATCAAAAACTTTAAACCGTTACTTATGGTTCTCAAGTCTTCCTAAGGATGTGTCCTATAACTAAAGACATGCAATGCTATAGGTGGAATTCTTACATCTCGGGATACTTTGTCTAGGCAAAGTGTAAATGGTGATTTGACTCGATCATTGAATCCATTTACTTGACTCGAAACCCTTGAGATGAGTGATCGCTTATAAGTACGCATGTCTTTAATAAGGTTATGGCTGATCTCATATCTTGAGAAGTCCATGTATTCCCTTCGATTGTGAATCGAATGTTCACATCTCATTATGATGTCGAATCATTCTTGTCCTTGATTTTGCCTTCCTGATTTAAATTATTCAAGATAGGAACACCATCATAACAAATTCTGCTATCTCGAACTTTGATCTTAAGCTTGTAAGCATGATTTTTCCTTTTGTTACATTGATGTAACTTGAAACTTTCCGAATTTCTAATTGATATTATTTTCCTTTCGTCGTTAAGTCAAACTCCGTACCGTCTGCACCGTGAGAGATGCAAGTGTTTGCAAGTCAACCTATGACTAAGAACACCCGTATCTCCTAAATGATTCTAACTCATCAAAACAGGGGTGACTCCTTTACTTTGATGATTCTCTATTCGTTTCGATAAATGGTTTCCAATTGTGATTTACAAAATTTCATCCTCTGGATCGGGGTGATTTCCTTATCCCGAGGATTGACTTCAATTATTTTCTTTGGAATGGCATTTCACAAATGACATAATCTCACCAAAATAGGATTGAAACCCGTACTTTGGTGACAAATGTCAATCTTCGATTGTTCTCTTGCTATTATGAAATTCTATCATCGAGATAGGCGTGAATTCCATACCTTGATGATAATATCATCTTTAAGAATTGTATTTGTTCAAATGAGACGACTTCATCAAAGTAGGAGTGAATTCTGGATTTTGATGAAGAAGTTCATCTTGTTATATTTTGTTTTTGTAAAACTTCACCGTTAAGATAGGAGTGATTTCCCTTACCTTAATGGTAAGTTACCTCGTCTTATTTCTATGGATCCTCAACAAGGAGTTGGGATCGAACTTTTTGATTGGTAAGTTAGTGGTCATACCTTGGGAATACACCATCAAGTTAGGAGTGAAAACCACACCTTGATGACTATTCTCATTTCTTGATCTCCAACTTACCAAGGTTTTAATCAAGTGACAAGAAACATGTAGTAATTTGAAGGGTGAACCAAAGTTAGTGTTTGGACCTATCAAGCCAAAGCATGATTTTGGAACTTGAAAGGAGACCCGATCACTCTAGTTGATTTTGATTCCGAGCCATTTAAATTCTTAAATTGATTTCTTTTCCTTATCCTTATGTTTTGATTTGATCTAGCTATATCGAACCATTTATTCCCTATTTATCAGCTTTCATTTTGAGATATGATCAACACATGATTGTGTGATGGTAGTCTTCTTAAACAACCTTTCTGCTAAATAAAGACATTATCAACTTGTGTTCATGTCTTTCTAGACACACGAATGTTCTCATCTGTGCTTATGGGTTGATGAACTACGTATGCAAACTGTACGTGGGAATTTGCTACAACTGCATTTCTTATTGTTTGTGTTACTTCTTGAATCACTTTTGAACCCTTAACCTTGGAAATCTTTAAAACACTATCTTGATTTCGATCAACGAGACTCGTTATTACTTACATTGTGACGCGGATATAAAGGTTCATAAACCTTCGTAACTTGTAGTCATGGGTTTGGCATAAAAGAAAAGACATAACTTGGTATGTGTCCAAGTGCCTTGCCTTCACATATGACAAAGCTTAACATTCGTGTTCCTAAGAATCTCCTGTTTAACTTTTCATCACTAAGTGCCTCTTATCTTAGATGCTATGATGTCAAATGGTGCATTATAGACCGATTAACTAATTTCATATTGACTCATGTGGGTTAACGGGTCGAGAAATTGGCTCGTATCTACCTCAAATAGTCGTATACCGTGGTATGTCGTTAAACATCGATCATTAAGTTGGATGATCAATTCATTTTTCTGTTTTTAAAAATGTTCCTAACCATAGCCGTGAACTTATTCCAAAATCTTCGCATATCGTATTACTCTTAGACCGATGATTGGTCAAGGAGAGATACATATTCACAAAATATGCGTTAAGATCGTTTCATATAGTGACGTTTGAGATTCTTAAAACCTGACGGTTAACCTTTCTTATCATTGTTGGTCTTTTATTGATTTCTAGACATCAATTTAATACGAAATTACGTTCTAGAAGTTGTGACTTATGGATCTAAGGTACCACGGTAGCTCGTCATCGTTTTTCAACGTTTCATCTCAAAACGTCTCGCGTTTATTATGTTAAGAATCTTGTAAGATTCTATAAAGTGAAGCGTTCCACCTGTAATCAAACGTCAAACACTGTTCGTTGAACACTTACCTTTCATTATAACTCCTTTTGTTCATATAAGTTCATTCTTAATTTCGGGACGAAATTCTTTTAAGTTGGGGAGACTGTAACATCATGTATTTTCGTTAATTTCTGAAGTTAACTTTGTTAAATTATTATAAGGACTGGTTGTGCCTTTTATGAAATTTGCGGGCTATTTACGTTTACTTGTTGGATCGTCATTAAATTTTAATAAAAAGTTTAATAACATAACTATTATATTACAATAACACTAATAATCATAATAATAATAATCAAGATAATAATTATAATAATGCTATTAATAATATCAATAATAATCATAAGAGTAATAGTAATAATAATAATAATAATAATAATAATAATAATAATAATAATAATAATAATAATAATAATAATAATAATAATAATAATAATAATTAATAAAGGTTAACTTTAAAACTTAAGTCAAGGGGGCCTTAATGTCATTTTATAAACTTTAAACAAAAGGTTTTGGCATAAAATAATAAATATACACAAGTTGAGGGACCATTTCTGTAAAATCTTAAAACATAACCCAAACCCCCCGCCCAACCCCGTCTTTCCGGTGGAAGGTCCGGCCACCGGCGGCCGAGCCTCCGGCCACTTAAAACCTTCAAAATACGACGTTTTCTTAACCCAAAACCGACCCAGATCATTCCTTTTGCACGTTTCGAACTTAAATGCATGGTTTAATTGAGTTGAATCGTCGGTTATTACTCGAATCATCGAGTAACCGAAACCTTCAAACGCAAAGAACCGTTCGAACGTTTAAGGCTAATAATAATCAAATTAACTTCACCTAATCGACCGAACATCAATTCCTAAACTGTTTGAACTCTCAATTTCATCTGAAACCCACACAAACATCAAACTCGAACAATCACCTTCATCGCGACCTACACTACACTCGAAAACCACCATCCAAACCTCAAATTCTGAAATTGATAAAGGGCTTTCAATCTCTAAGTCTCGTGGAAGTTTCCTGTGCAACTAATTAGATTAATATCATCATTTTCATCGCGAAGACTACAACATTCGGGTCGCGTTTGTTCTTCATTCAATCTTGTTGTGTTAAACTTTAATACAGGTAATTAATCGCTCAAACATCTTCGTATTAACATCTTGAACAAAAGCCCTATGTACATTACTGAAATCACCATCAAATTCGAGTTCGATTGGAAGCTAATTCAATCTAGGGTTCTTGGGGAAAAGGGGAATCATGTGAAAGTTGGTTTTTAAGAATTAGAAATCATTCTTTGGCAGGCATAGGCGCCCAGCCTAATTGGTAAACACACATCTTGTCCACCTTGAGGTCCCGGGTTCGAACCCGGGCACCTCCATTAATTTTGTTTTATTTTTTTTAAGCATTTTTACTTACAAATAAAATTACAGAAAATTTATAAGTAATATAAAAATCATTTTTGATAATTAATATAAAGATTTTAGACACTAAAATATTTTCTGAAATTTTTCTAATTTAAATAAAATCATAAATATATATATGTATATATATATATATATATATATATATATATATATATATATATATATATATATATATATATATATATAAATACATATAAATCTTTTAGTTATTCCTTATAAAATGGATTTAAAATGATGGTTTATATTAGTAAATTTTCATTGATCCAAACGTTACTTCTAAAATCATGATTGTTTTGTTTTAAAGAATAAAATGTGTTTATTTAAATTTTTATATTTAAACTTTATTAGTGGTTACAAAAGGTTTTCTTTTAAATTAATTAAACATTTATTTATATTTGGTTGGACTTAAAAATATTTATGAACACTTAATTCTTTAAAGAATTAAATTCATAATTGTAGTAATTATATATAATTACTTAAAATATTTAAGAATATTATTATAAAACATATTTTAACTAATTAATATTGTTTTATTAATGAAAATGCTATTTTCTTATTATTCTTAGATAATTAAAAAGACTTAATTGTATATTGAACCTCCTCATCATTATATTTAATTTCATTTTTAAAATACTTAAATACATATATAATTCTTCTAATGGGTTTAAAATGAGAATAAGTATTCTATAAATTTAGTTACTTGTCAAAACTCCTTAAAACTATCAAAACCCTAATCATTAGTAGAACGTTAAACTTATTATTAACTTTAATCTTTACCTTGTAATATATATGTTAGGTGCCTTGTAATGGATACGTTGGATTATCTTTTAATCTTTTATATCATCTTGAAATGCATATATCAATATGAGTATTTCCATACCCCTTTTTGCTTATTTTCACACTTTGGGGTGAAACATGTTAACTTATTATCATTGCACTTATAAACTTATTTGAGACTTGTAATCTTTATGGCAATTCATCATGCAAAGTTGTGGTTAGTTGAACTTTTGTGGTTACCATGTTATGGCGTTATATGTACAATCACTAACTATTGCTAGCCCAGCGAAGTCATAGATCTATGGGTAAGACAAGCCTGCTTGGTTGATCCAAGTACACTTAGCTGATCGTATATACTTTTAACGTTTGAGACTTGTAAAACTTTGTCGAGGTTTGATTGTTGCATTGTTCATAACATCCCTAATCACTATATTCACTAACTTATGACTTGAATTGCCATCTTTTATATACTTATGTATTGAAAACTATGGAATGCTCACCAACATTTTTATGTTGACCTTTTATTTTTTTAACATGTTTCAGGAAACGCCCAAGTTTGATATCTACACTTTGAAGCTTGCACATCTAGGAATGGACCTAGATAAATAAATAAAATAAGAATGACTTGTTACCTTTTATGTTATGTTTTTATTCTTTTTGAGACTTATGTTTGTAATGTGACAATTGAAACTTATGTTTAAATTATATTTGGATTATTAATAGCGTTATGTGGCTGTGAACGATCTTAACTCTCACTCCTCGACGTTTCCGCCGTCAAGGTTGGGGTGTGACAGATTGGTATCAGAGCCCATAACTATAGGGATTTAGGTTATTAGAAATGGTGACCTAGACTATAGTTGCATGAACCTCATAGAAAGATCCTTATACCTTTGTGCTTACATGTTGTTTGCATGCTACATAATGCTATGCCTTTTGTGCAACTTGATGCCTTAGCATAGGATTGCCTTATGTATGCTTAAACTTAGTTACTTGTCTCCCTAAACTTAACTTTGACTCTTTGACCCTCCCCGACAAATGAACTTCCTAAACTTATTCTCAACGACACGTGGAATCTACACTTATCGTCGTGGGTTCAATTCCTTAGACTCTATGTCTAATCTATAAAAATCTCATCAAGGTTTTGATTACATAAACCAAAGAAATTTGTGTGACACATAGACACCTGTGTTTTGGATTTCCTGGCAAAAGGCCTTCGGGCTAAGGCAAGCATATCGTATAAATCTCCTTGTGAGACCAGTTATGCTTACCTGGGGATTTCTGGGATGAGTGATAAACTATGGTCAACATACACAAATCTCTATGGCAAATGGGTCAATTCACCTTGACGTGTCAACGATTCCAAATGGTAATGCGTTACCAAATGGAACCATCCTCTATGTATCTTAAAAATCTTTGATTCCTTGAACTGGTATCCCTCCATTCTTATCATACATAATGTCCCTGTTAATATTGAACCTAACCGACATTTCAACTCTTACGTTTAAACACCGTTACACGTTGAGCGTTTCATGTAACTATTTCTATATCTTGACCAACGTGAACATGGATCTTAATATACCCAAAGATATTGGGAATCTAAACCGAATGGTCATCAAAAACTTTAAACCGTTACTTATGGTTCTCAAGTCTTCCTAAGGATGTGTCCTATAACTAAAGACATGCAATGCTATAGGTGGAATTCTTACATCTCGGGATACTTTGTCTAGGCAAAGTGTAAATGGTGATTTGACTCGATCATTGAATCCATTTACTTGACTCGAAACCCTTGAGATGAGTGATCGCTTATAAGTACGCATGTCTTTAATAAGGTTATGGCTGATCTCATATCTTGAGAAGTCCATGTATTCCCTTCGATTGTGAATCGAATGTTCACATCTCATTATGATGTCGAATCATTCTTGTCCTTGATTTTGCCTTCCTGATTTAAATTATTCAAGATTTGAACACCATCATAACAAATTCTGCTATCTCGAACTTTGATCTTAAGCTTGTAAGCATGATTTTTCCTTTTGTTACATTGATGTAACTTGAAACTTTCCGAATTTCTAATTGATATTATTTTCCTTTCGTCGTTAAGTCAAACTCCGTACCGTCTGCATCGTGAGAGATGCAAGTGTTTGCAAGTCAACCTATGACTAAGAACACCCGTATCTCCTAAATGATTCTAACTCATCAAAACAGGGGTGACTCCTTTACTTTGATGATTCTCTATTCGTTTCGATAAATGGTTTCCAATTGTGATTTATAAAATTTCATCCTCTGGATCGGGGTGATTTCCTTATCCCGAGGATTGACTTCAATTATTTTATTTGGAATGTCATTTCACAAATGACATAATCTCACCAAAATAGGATTGAAACCCGTACTTTGGTGACAAATGTCAATCTTCGATTGTTCTCTTGCTATTATGAAATTCAATCATCGAGATAGGCGTGAATTCCATACCTTGATGATAATATCATCTTTAAGAATTGTATTTGTTCAAATGAGACGACTTCATCAAAGTAGGAGTGAATTCTGGATTTTGATGAAGAAGTTCATCTTGTTATATTTTGTTTTTGTAAAACTTCACCGTTAAGATAGGAGTGATTTCCCTTACCTTAATGGTGAGTTACCTCGTCTTATTTCTATGGATCCTCAACAAGGAGTTGGGATCGAACTTTTTGATTGGTAAGTTAGTGGTCATACCTTGGGAATACACCATCAAGTTAGGAGTGAAAACCACACCTTGATGACTATTCTCATTTCTTGATCTCCAACTTACCAAGGTTTTAATCAAGTGACAAGAAACATGTAGTAATTTGAAGGGTGAACCAAAGTTAGTGTTTGGACCTATCAAGCCAAAGCATGATTTTGGAACTTGAAAGGAGACCCGATCACTCTAGTTGATTTTGATTCCGAGCCATTTAAATTCTTAAATTGATTTCTTTTCCTTATCCTTACGTTTTGATTTGATCTAGCTATATCGAACCATTTATTCCCTACTTATCAGCTTTCATTTTGAGATATCATCAACACATGATTGTGTGATGGTAGTCTTCTTAAACAACCTTTCTGCTAAATAAAGACATTATCAACTTGTGTTCATGTCTTTCTAGACACACGAATGTTCTCATCTGTGCTTATGGGTTGATGAACTACGTATGCAAACTGTACGTGGGAATTTGCTACAACTGCATTTCTTATTGTTTGTGTTACTTCTTGAATCACTTTTGAACCCTTAACCTTGGAAATCTTTAAAACACTATCTTGATTTCGATCAACGAGACTCGTTATTGTCACACCCCGGCCGACGGCGGAATCATCGGGGCGGACGAATGGGAGACGATTGCTCATAGCACATGGAACTAATTAAGTTAAAATAATATTAAATGTCATTATTCATTAAACATTACAAGACAATTATGAAATTACAAATCAATCAAGATACAACCAATAACATAAGTTTTTCAATTAATCTAGGTCCAAGTCCTATATGAGCACAAGAAGATCTTCAAGTAGGACACCTGAAACATGTTAAAAATAAAGGGTCAACTATAAAGTTGGTGAGTTCCCATGGTTTAAACACACGCATATATGTATATATATAAAAGAGTTACAAGTAGCAATTCATGTCCATGGTTACAAGTTAGCAAGCTTATAGAACACATACAGTTACAACCAAACCTCGACTTGATTACAAGTATATAAGATTGGCTAAGTGTATTTGGTTCCCATGATGAACAAGCATACGTCATCAGGATTCGGCAATACATCGACTTTAGCACCAAATAGGCTTGTCAGGCCCAAAGATCTAAGACGTCGCCAGGCTAGCAATAGTTAATGATTGTAAACAAAATATGTATCTCATATAAGACTTACAATAACACAAATAACCATGAAAAAAATGTAAAGATGAATTGCATGTGCATTTACAAGTATCAAGATATTTACAAGTGTAAGTTTATAAGGTTAACATGTTTCACCCCAAAAGGTGGGAAAATAAAGTAAAAAGGGGCATGGAGAACTCACATGAAAAACTCACAAGTATAGTGATGGTTGTAGAGTACATAAGAAAGCTTGGATGTTAAGAGTCAAAGGTGATGTCCTAAATGATAAAAAAACAATAACTTGATGTTGGAATTCATTACAAGAAGTTAGGACGTTTAGAGAATGCTAAAAAAACGAAAGGTAGATTGAAAAAGGATTATTGCATCAATTTTAGATTCTGGACAGAATGTTTGGTATGTGTTTGAACAAGTTTTAAAAATAGCAAACGGTTTCATAAAATTATAAAAATTTATACTTGACTAGTTCAAAGTCTCCCGGACAACTTTCATTCAGAAACATTTTTATGAAAAATCTTTAGATAGGTCAAACAAGCATCACAAGACAGATGGTGCTGAAATGCGCACTTATCTTGTGAAGGCTATTGGTGAGTCGTCCGATTGAGTTTGAAGACGTATAAACTGTCGTTGAAAGGTTAACTCAATGAACTTAACATTGGAGTCTGATTTTACCCAAATTTAGTTTGTTATGATCAAGTTATGGTCGGTTAAAGTAAGACTATATTCTGCCAGAATTGTAGTAAGGCACTTATGTGCACTTTTAAAATTGTTAATACATGAAACGGGTTAGAACAATTTATTATGTTAATATATGGTATATTAGTCTTCATTTGAGTTATAAAAATATTCTAAGACTTTGGCATAGCCATCATTTAGAACAATAATCTTGCGGAATAACCGAATGCGGCGGCATAGCCGTCCATATGCAAACGGGATTCTTTGTTTATGTTAGTGTGTTGTTAGCTTGATTTAGGAATGTTAGTGATTGTTATAAGATTAATGATTATTAAAATATTAATGATCAAATGATAATGATTAATAAAAAGAGATTTGGTAGAAGAAAGAACAATAGTAAGAACATAAAGTCATGAGAACAATTGGATGTTAGGATGATTAAAATGTATAATATAAAAGAAATAAAGGATTACCTTAGTATTAAGAATTCTTGAAATTTCTTGTAAAATAAAATTCTTCAAATTCATCATAACCAATGGATGAAAGAAAGATATGAGAGTGAGGTTTTTAGAGAATGAGCAAATGAAAAGTGAGGCCTAAGCCTTGTTTTTATACTTGAGGTTAGGAGGAGGTTATGAATGGTGTTAATGGTGATTTATAAGTCTTTTAAAAGGGGGTTATGATTGGAATTTGAAATAAATATAAAATTAAATAATTTAAATAAATAAAAGAATAATTATAATTTAAAATTTAAATTCTTGAAGACTCTAATTTTAACAAATATTTTATAAAATATTTATAGAGTTTATAAAACCAATTTGAATAATCAATCAAATTATTTATTTGTTAATCTTTATAACTTTTATAAAACTTGTAAACTTTATAATTTGATTATTTATTTTTAATATTTAAAATTCATAATTACTTATAAAACTTTATAAGTTTAATAAAATTCATTTTATAACTTTATAAGTTTTAATAAGTCTTTTTCATTTAGTTATTTGTTGTAGCATGATTAATAAACTTTATAATTTTATGAAAAAGAATTATTTATAAATCAACAAGTTATTATAAGTTGTTTAAATGATAAATTGAATAAATCAATTTAAACTACACGTCTAATCTATATAATTTATTAATATAAATAAAATAAGTTAAATAAAGAAATTCATATCGTAAGAAAGTTTAATTTTAGTTCGGGTTCGGGTTTATAACTTGAAAATGACGGATGTTACAGTCTCCCCTACTTTAAGAAATTTCGTCCCGAAATTTAATCACGAGAAGATTGATTTCCAAGATATGAGGAGACTTGAATTTCATTTCGTGTTTGCAAGTGAACTTTTGGGAACGTTTAAATTCAATAAGTTTGGTTATGGTGTTTTGCTACGCTTAAGTTTGTTCGATTTCATAATTCACGATTTCGTGTGTTTCTTGATAAAGTGTACAAGATCATTAAGTTAAATATTTAATTAATAAACTTTTGTATTTCAGACGGTTCAAGACGATTAGAAAGGTTTCGACACAACACCATGTTTTTGGATCGACACAAGACTCAGCTTAACGAACATGAGTAATGTGTTCAAAACACTTTTTGGATGAGATATGAATTTCATAGAAGCTTCTCAAGTAAGTAACTTTAACAGGGTTCTTAGATGATTGATTCGTATTTACTTATGTCATTGAGGTTTCAAAGGTTCATTAGCGTAACGTTGATACAAGAATTGGGTTTGTTAAGTTCAAAGATTTAATTTAGAACAAGAGCATCATTGTAATGAGTTTTCAGGATAAGTGTGGTTTTGAGGGGAAGACGTTTAGAAAGATTTTTAAGGGTCATTATGAAAAATGGGATAATGAGTTTTAAGATTCAAAGGAAACAAAATCAATGATGAAACGAATCAAAATAACAAAATGATTCGAGTGTAACGTTCGGTTCACAAACCAAAAACATTACATTGACTTATCAAAGTATTAAGTCGACTACAACTTTAATGAAGACATGCGTACCTATAAGCGGACACTCATCCCAAGGGTTCCCAGGTAAGGTAAACGGATCCATCGGTTGATTTGGATTTATATGAATACCTTGCCTAGACAGAACACCTCGAGATACAGGCATCCCACTCTTCCAGCATTACATGTTTCAAGTTATAGAACATAGACTTTGACGACACTTGAAAACCACGAATAACGATTCAAAAGCACATTTTGAAAACCATTTGACTCAGGCATATAATGCCTTAGAATATGATTTAAGGTTCGTGTATACATGGATAAGATTCAAGGTATAAGCATAAGCACATAAGGCATATAATCACATAATCAAGTATAAACACGTAAGGCATATAAAATCCTATCTAAGCATATAAAATACATGAGAGGACTCATGTGTAAGGGTACTTAGTTATAGTCTAGGTCATTCCATTTCTAATAACCTAATTCCCTATAACCATGGCTCTGATACCAATCTGTCACACCCCGACCGACGGCGGAATCATCGGGGCGGACGAATGGGAGACAATTGCTCATAGCACATGGAACTAATTAAGTTAAAATAATATTAAATGTCATTATTCATTAAACATTACAAGACAATTATGAAATTACAAATCAATCAAGATACAACTAATAACATAAGTTTTTCAATTAATCTAGGTCCAAGTCCTATATGAGCACAAGAAGATCTTCAAGTAGGACGCCTGAAACATGTTAAAAATAAAGGGTCAACTATAAAGTTGGTGAGTTCCCATGGTTTAAACACACGCATATATGTATATATATAAAAGGGTTACAAGTAGCAATTCATGTCCATGGTTACAAGTTAGCAAGCTTATAGAACACATACAGTTACAACCAAACCTCGACTTGATTACAAGTATATAAGATTGGCTAAGTGTATTTGGTTCCCATGATGAACAAGCATACGTCATCAGGAGTCGGCAATACATCGACTTTAGCACCAAATAGGCTTGTCAGGCCCAAAGATCTAAGACGTCGCCAGGCTAGCAATAGTTAATGATTGTAAACAAAATATGTATCTCATATAAGACTTACAATAACACAAATAACCATAACAAAAATGTAAAGATGAATTGTATGTGCATTTACAAGTATCAAGATATTTACAAGTGTAAGTTTATAAGGTTAACATGTTTCACCCCAAAAGGTGGGAAAATAAAGTAAAAAGGGGCATGGAGAACTCACATGAAAAACTCACAAGTATAGTGATGGTTGTAGAGTACATAAGAAAGCTTGGATGTCAAGAGTCAAAGGTGATGTCCTAAATGATAAAAAAACAATAACTTGATGTTGGAATTCATTACAAGAAGTTAGGACGTTTAGAGAATGCTAAAAAAACGAAAGGTAGATTGAAAAAGGATTATTGCATCAATTTTAGATTCTGGACAGAATGTTTGGTATGTGTTTGAACAAGTTTTAAAAATAGCAAAAGGTTTCATAAAATTATAAAAATTTATACTTGACTAGTTCAAAGTCTCCCGGACAACTTTCATTCAGAAACATTTTTATGAAAACATCTTTAGATAGGTCAAACAAGCATCACAAGACAGAAGGTGCTGAAATGCGCACTTATCTTGTGAAGGCTATTGTTGAGTCGTCCGATTGAGTTTGAAGACGTATAAACTGTCGTTGAAAGGTTAACTCAATGAACTTAACATTGGAGTCTGATTTTACCCAAATTTAGTTTGTTATGATCAAGTTATGGTCGGTTAAAGTAAGACTATATTCTGCCAGAATTGTAGTAAGGCACTTATGTGCACTTTTAAAATTGTTAATACATGAAACGGGTTAGAACAATTTATTATGTTAATATATGGTATATTAGTCTTCATTTGAGTTATAAAAATATTCTAAGACTTTGGCATAGCCATCATTTAGAACAATAATCTTGCGAAATAACCGAATGCGGCGGCATAGCCGTCCATATGCAAACGGGATTCTTTGTTTATGTTAGTGTGTTGTTAGCTTGATTTAGGAATGTTAGTGATTGTTATAAGATTAATGATTATTAAAATATTAATGATCAAATGATAATGATTAAAATAAAAAGAGATTTGGTAGAAGAAAGAACAATAGTAAGAACATAAAGTCATGAGAACAATTGGATGTTAGGATGATTAAAATGTATAATATAAAAGAAATAAAGGATTACCTTAGTATTAAGAATTCTTGAAATTTCTTGTAAAATAAAATTCTTCAAATTCATCATAACCAATGGATGAAAGAAAGATATGAGAGTGAGGTTTTTAGAGAATGAGCAAATGAAAAGTGAGGCCTAAGCCTTGCTTTTATACTTGAGGTTAGGAGGAGGTTATGAATGGTGTTAATGGTGATTTATAAGTCTTTTAAAAGGGGGTTATGATTGGAATTTGAAATAAATATAAAATTAAATAATTTAAATAAATAAAAGAATAATTATAATTTAAAATTTAAATTCTTGAAGACTCTAATTTTAACAAATATTTTATAAAATATTTATAGAGTTTATAAAATCAATTTGAATAATCAATCAAATTATTTATTTGTTAATCTTTATAACTTTTATAAAACTTGTAAACTTTATAATTTGATTATTTATTTTTAATATTTAAAATTCATAATTACTTATAAAACTTTATAAGTTTAATAAAATTCATTTTATAACTTTATAAGTTTTAATAAGTCTTTTTCATTTAGTTATTTGTTGTAGCATGATTAATAAACTTTATAATTTTATGAAAAATAATTATTTATAAATCAACAAGTTATTATAAGTTGTTTAAATGATAAATTGAATAAATCAATTTAAACTACACGTCTAATCTATATAATTTATTAATATAAATAAAATAAGTTAAATAAAGAAATTCATATCGTAAGAAAGTTTAATTTTAGTTCGGGTTCGGGTTTATAACTTGAAAATGGCGGATGTTACAGTTATTACTTACATTGTGACGCGGATATAAAGGTTCATAAACCTTCGTAACTTGTAGTCATGGGTTTGGCATAAAAGAAAAGACATAACTTGGTATGTGTCCAAGTGCCTTGCCTTCACATATGACAAAGCTTAACATTCATGTTCCTAAGAATCTCCTGTTTAACTTTTCATCACTAAGTACCTCTTATCTTAGATGCCATGATGTCAAATGGTGCATTATAGACCAATTAACTAATTCCATATTGACTCATGTGGGTTAACGGGTCGAGAAATTGGCTCGTATCTACCTCAAATAGTCGTATACCGTGGTATGTCGTTAAACATCGATCATTAAGTTGGATGATCAATTCATTTTTCTGTTTTTAATAATGTTCCTAACCATAGCCGTGAACTTATTCCAAAATCTTCGCATATCGTATTACTCTTAGACCGATGATTGGTCAAAGGAGAGACACATATTCACAAGATATGCGTTAAGACCGTTTCATATAGTGACGTTTGGGATTCTTAAATCCTGACGGTTAACCTTTCTTATCAATGTTGGTCTTTTATTGATTTCTAGACATCAATTTAATACGAAATTACATTCTAGAAGTTGTGACTTATGAATCTAAGGTACCACGGTAGCTCGTCATCGTTTTTCAACGTTTCATCTCAAAACGTCTTGTGTTTATTATGTTAAGAATCTTGTAAGATTCTATAAAGTGAAGCGTTCCACCTGTAATCAAACGTCAAACACTGTTCGTTGAACACTTACCTTTCATTATAACTCCTTTTGTTCATATAAGTTCATTCTTAATTTCGGGACGAAATTATTTTAAGTTAGGGAGACTGTAACATCATGTATTTTCATTAATTTCTGAAGTTAACTTTGTTAAATTATTATAAGGACTGGTTGTGCCTTTTATGAAATTTGCGGGCTATTTACTTTTACTTGTTGGATCGTCATTAAATTTTAATAAAAAGTTTAATAACATAACTATTATATTACAATAACACTAATAATCATAATAATAATAATCAAGATAATAATTATAATAATGCTATTAATAATATCAATAATAATCATAAGAGTAGTAATAATAATAATAATAATAATAATAATAATAATAATAATTAATAAAGGTTAACTTTAAAACTTAAGTCAAGGGGGCCTTAATGTCATTTTATAAACTTTAAACAAAAGGTTTTGGCATAAACTAATAAATATACACAAGTTGAGGGACCATTTCTGTAAAATCTTAAAACATAACCCAAACCCCCCGCCCAACCCCGTCTTTCCGGTGGAAGGTCCGGCCACCGGCGGCCGAGCCTCCGGCCACTTAAAACCTTCAAAATACGACGTTTTCTTAACCCAAAACCGACCCAGATCGTTCCTTTTGCACGTTTCGAACTTAAATGCATGGTTTAATTGAGTTGAATCGTCGGTTATTACTCGAATCATCGAGTAACCGAAACCTTCAAACGCAAAGAACCGTTCGAACGTTTAAGGCTAATAATAATCAAATTAACTTCACCTAATCGACCGAACATCAATTCCTAAACTGTTTGAACTCTCAATTTCATCTGAAACCCACACAAACATCAAACTCGAACAATCACCTTCATCGCGACCTACACTACACTCGAAAACCACCATCCAAACCTCAAATTCTGAAATTGATAAAGGGCTTTCAATCTCTGAGTCTCGTGGAAGTTTCCTGTGCAACTAATTAGATTAATATCATCATTTTCATCGCGAAGACTACAACATTCGGGTCGCGTTTGTTCTTCATTCAATCTTGTTGTGTTAAACTTCAATACAGGTAATTAATCTGTAACACCCGGAAATTTATTATTTTGAAGCCGGCGAAGAAAGAAAAGAAATAAAGTCCAAAGTCGAGGGACCAAACTCGCCAACGAAGAAAAGTTGGGGAATGTGGTGATATGTGTAGGGAGAGGGCAGCCCACTCTCCCCACACTTCACACATTTCGGGTTCAAGAGGGGGAAGAGAGAAAAGAAGGAAAAAGGAGAAAAAGTGGTGTTTCGGGTGATTCGGGTGTCCAAATCCGTCAAGTGGCAAGCCAAATCGAAGCTCTTGTCTTTGTGCTCGATTGTGTGAGTTCTAGGACCCCTCTTTTACTTGTTTTCAACTGATTTTGGGGCTGGAAGATGTTCAAAACCCGTTTTTACAAGTGTGTGTGTTTGACCCATTTGGGTGTGATGTGTATGATGTGTTTAGAGTATGATTTCGGGCTTGTGTGTGCTTGTATGGTGTTATGGTATGCATCTCTAAGGTCAAGGAGGGTTAATTTAGGCTTAGAATGGGTTTGGATGAGCCTGGAGGCCGAAAATGGTAGATTGGGTTCGGGATGAACTCCATTCTGCATCAGCTAGGGCTAGGCGACCGAATGAAGGCCATACGGCCGAATGAGGGCGATTGAGGGTCATTCGCACGATTGGGATTCATTCGCACGATCGAAGGTTCAATCGCACGACTAAGGTTTCAGTCGCACGACTGGGAGTCCAGTCGCATGAGGGTTGTACGACTGAGGGTTCAGTCGCATAAATGCTTAGTCGCACGAGTCCATTCGCATGAGGTTAGTCGCATAGGTGCCCGTTCGCAGTAATCCCATTCGCACAAGGTCCATACGCACGATTGGATATTCATTCGCATAGATGTTCATCCGCATGAGTCCAGTCGCATGATGTTCAGTCGCATGGAGGCCATGCGACTGAAGGGTGTCCAAACGCCCAAATAGGGCTGTTGCACTCGAAGGAATGTGTAGTTTAACTTCTGGTATTCGGGGAAAGGTGCAGCTGTAAGTCTGATGTAAAGTAACCCGTAAGAGCATGTAAGAGGATGGTTATGGCCTTAGAGAGCATGTAGGGCATGATGATGATGATGTTGCATGTTTATGCATATTATGAATGTATGATGTTGCCCTGTATGACATGTTCCTTATTATGATGTATGCTTATCTTTCTTGTGGCTTTACATGTCATGCTAATGAATAAATGAATGAATGAAGTATTATGTAATGTAAAGTGAAAGATAATGAAAGAGGAACACGAAGTAAGAATGCATGTATTAATGAATGATGAATGAACGAAAGAAAGGCTTGCAAGCATAAATATTGGGGTGAGCGACTTTGTGTTGCAAAAGACTCGGATGAAGTGCAATCATTTAGATTGCCTATGAGGTGAGCAACCTTGTCGTTGCAAAAGACTCGAGTAAGTGCTATCGTGATGTTGCCTTGGGTTGAGCAACCTTGTTGTTGCAAAAGACTCGGATAGCTTGCTATCGTGATGGGCAATTGGGGTGAGCAACCTTAGGGGTGCAAAAGACTCGGATAGCATGCAATCATTGAGATTGCCATTGAGGTGAGCGACCATGTCGTCGCAAAAGACTCGGAAGACAGAATGAACGAAAAGAATGGAAGATAATGAATGAGATGAAAGATAATAATGACATTATCTATGTATACGTATTTTGAATGATCGCATGATAAAAGGAATAGTTTTAATGAAAGTAAAGTACGTTTTATTATTAAAACTAGAACTCACTCAGCAACGCTGACTTTTATTACATTTTCCAGTTGGCAGGTAAATGATTGCTGAGGATGGCACGGCGAGGCTACTCGGCTCTTTTGGGATGGCATCCAATTATATAGCTTTTGTGATGTAATACAAACATGAATTTTGTAACCGGATAATGATGTATTATTTGGCAAAAGTAATTATAATGAAACGTGATGTCATTTTTGAATGTTTCCGCTGCAATGATTTCTTAATGTAATGTAATTATATGTTTTATGTGCGATGAATGGCCAACTGTAAGCGTCCCGGGAACGGGGCCTTACAAGTTGGTATCAGAGCCAAAGTTTAAGTGAAATGGGTAAATTTTCAAAATAAACCTTAACTTAAACTGAAAATGGGACGAAAGGGGAATGGGATGCCAAACTGAGTAGCTGCGTGCCATCAGGTATTTTCTTAAAGTTAACCGGTTTATGTGCGCATGGTATATGTTATGTGTTGTATGTAGATTTGAATACTGATGTAGTCAGGACAGGTAATACTTGGGGTATGAAGAGTACAGTAAGTGGCTAATCACAACTGGCCACTGTAATTAGGGACTTACTATACTTGACATAAACTGAGTTGTTTCCTTGAATGACCGTGTTGGTGTTTGAATCTTTCAGTGTGATAGAGAATGGCTGGTGGTAGATCTTCTAGAGCTTCTAGGGGTGGAGGCCGTGATGGCCCTGTTGCTGAACCACGCCCTAAAAGAGGAAGGCCTAGAGCTGAGAAAGAGGTTCCTGCAGAACCTGAGACCCCTCATCCAGAAGCTGGGGATGAGAGTGCGAACTGAGGGCCTCGGTAAAGGAGGCTGTTGTTGAGGAAGTACATCAGGTCATGCAGACAATCTTACCGTCTGTGGTGACCGAAGTCATCAAGGCTGTGAAGGAAGGGAAAGGAAGGAGAGAAACCGGGCCTCGGGGGAGCAACCGGAGCCTGAAACGATTTTCTCCGATAATGAGGAGGAAGAGGAAGAGGAGCCTGTGCGGGAGGTGGCACGAGGCTGTAACTACGGGGTGTTTATGAGATGCAAGCCCCCTACTTTTGACGGTAATGGCAATGCTGCCGCTGCTCACCGATGGGTGAGAGAAATGGAGGCTGTTCTCGACATCAGCGAGTGCCGAGAAGATCAGAAAGTCAAGTTTGCCACCCACTCCTTCGTGGACTCGGCACTATGCTGGTGGGACAACATTGTCCAAGCAGAGGGTAATCGGGCGATCGGGAGAATGAGGTGGCCCGAACTGAAAAGATGGTGATCGAGGAGTTTTGTCCTCATCGGGAAATGGATAAGGTTGAAAGGGAGTTTCTGCAACTGGAGGCGGGAACCATGACACACCAACAGTACACCACGAAGTTCAACGAGATGGCACGTCTGGTGCCGGATCAAGTGACGCCTCTGTCCCGAAAGATCAAGAGGTATATACAGGGTTTGCCGGCGGATATTCGCAGGCACATGATCGCCGCCCGGCCGAGCACGTTTAGGTCGGCGGTGGATTTGGCGGGAAGATTGTATGATGAAAGAACGGTGGTGGTGACTGATGGTGGCAGAAAGAGCGGTGGTGAACGAGGCTGGCAGGGAAGAGATTTGGTCGGGGCAATGCCTCGATGGGTAATAAGAAGGCACGGGTGGATGATCGCCGTGTGGTTATGTCAGGTGCGGGATCGAGAAGGTGTGGTAAATGTGGACGGGAGCATAGCGGGGAGTGCAGGTTTGGGTCGAACTTGTGCTTCAGGTGTGGAAAGGCGGGGCACATGGCAAAGGACTGTCGTGCGGTCCGATGCTTTAACTGTGGTGAAGAGGGTCACGTGCTCAAAGATTGTAAGAAGCCGAGGGCTGAGAGTTCAGGGGCAAAGAAGACGGGAGGTGATGGACCGAGGGCGAGCGCCAGGGCATTCACCATGACACAGGAGGAAGCTAGAACGGACCCTGATGTCGTGTCCGGTACGTTTCTGGTGAACCAAACTTTAGCTTCTGTGTTATTTGATTCGGGTGCTAGTAAGAGTTTTATTTCTGCTGCTTTCTGTGCTAAGCTGCCTGTTAGTAGTAGATGTGTTGATGCGCCCTTCGATGTAGAAACTGCCATAGGTAAGTCTACCAGGATTTCTGAGATGATAGAGAATTGTGATGTGGAGCTCGAGGGTCATAAGTTTCCTGTTAGACCGTTTGTGATGACCTTAGGTGGTTTTGACTTGGTTCTTGGGATGGATTGGTTAGCGGACTTCGAGGCGAACATTGTGTGTCGCAAGAAGATGATTCGGTTGTTGGCGCCTGACGGTAGTTCAGTGACAGTGTATGGTGATCGGGTTACTACGATTCCGAAAGTGATCTCGATGGCGGTGGCGGGAAAGTGTATGAGGCGTGGATGTAGTGCCTACTTGGCCTATGTAAAGGATGTGGATACGCCAACACCACAACTAGCCGATGTACCGGTTGTGTGTGACTTTCCAGATGTGTTTCCAGAAGATTATCAGGAGTGCCACCTGACAGAGAGATCGAGTTTCAGATTGATCTGATACCGGGTGCCCAACCTGTTGCCAAGGCACCGTATCGGTTGGCTCCGACCGAGATGAAAGAGTTGATGGAGCAGTTGCAAGAGTTGCTTGATAAGGGGTTCATTAGACCGAGTATCTCTCCTTGGGGTGCTCCGGTCCTGTTTGTAAAGAAGAAGGACGGTAGTATGAGGATGTGCATCGACTACCGCGAGCTGAACAAGTTGACAGTGAAGAACCGATACCCCTTACCGAGGATAGATGATTTGTTCGATCAGCTTCAGGGTGCCAGTTGGTTTTCAAGAATAGATCTTCGATCTGGTTACCATCAGTTGAAGGTGAAGGAGCAAGATATTCCTAAAACAGCTTTCCGTACGCGCTATGGTCACTACGAGTTTCTTGTCATGTCCTTTGGCTTGACCAACGCGCCAGCTGCTTTTATGGATTTGATGAACCGTGTGTGTCGGCCTATGTTGGATAAATCAGTGATCGTGTTTATTGATGATATCCTGATTTACTCGAGGAGCGAAGCAGAGCATGCCGGTCACATTCGGGAAGTTCTAGAGACGTTGAGAAGGAGAAGTTGTATGCAAAATTCTCCAAGTGCGCGTTCTGGTTGCGCGAAGTTCAGTTCTTGGGTCACGTGGTGAATCCCGACGGGATAATGGTGGACCCGGCGAAAGTGGAGGCGGTTATGCAATGGAAGTCACCAAAGACGCCATCCGAGATTCGTAGCTTCTTGGGTTTGGCGGGCTACTATAGAAGGTTCATCCAAGACTTCTCCAAGATTGCTTCTCCACTAACCAAGTTGACCCGAAAAGATGTGAAGTTTGTATGGGGTCAAGCTCAAGAGAAGGCGTTTGAAAATTGAAGGCGAGATTGACTCAAGCTCCTGTTCTGTCGTTACCCGATGGGAGTGAAGATTTGGTGGTTTATTCCGATGCTTCTTACTCGGGGTTGGGGTGTGTGTTAATGCAGAGAGGAAAGGTTATAGCCTATGCATCCCGACAGTTGAAGGTTCATGAGGTCAATTATCCTACTCATGACTTGGAGCTAGCAGCTGGTCTTTGCATTGAAGATTTGGAGGCACTATTTGTACGGGACGAAGTGCACCATATTCACTGACCACAAGAGTCTGAAGTACTTCTTCGAGCAGAAGGATTTGAACATGAGGCAGAGGCGGTGGTTGGAACTTATAAAGGATTATGATTGTGAGATCCACTACCATCCGGGCAAGGCCAACGTGGTGGCTGATGCCCTTAGCCGGAAAGAGAGGCCCGAGCCGATTCGGGTGAAAGCGTATCAGCTGATCATGACCTCCGATGTGATGAAGCAGGTTAAAGAGTTTCAAGATGAGGCATTAAAGAAGATCATCTTAACTCTGAAAGAATGAGAGGTCTGGTTGGGGAATTGGGTGAAAACACACTCGGTGTTAGGAACCCGATTCGATCGTGTGTGGATTCCTCGTTTTGGGGATTTACGGGTGAAGATAATGGATGAAGCTCACAAGACTCGGTACTCCATTCATCCTGGTGCCACGAAGATGTACCATGATATGAAGAAAGATTATTGGTGGCCGGGTATGAAGCGCGATGTGGTGGAGTACGTGAGTAAGTGCCTTACTTGCTTACAGGTGAAGGCCGAGCACTAAAAGCCGTATGGGAAGATACAACCTTTGGATATACCGGAATGGAAGTGGGAGCACATCACCATGGATTTCATTACAAAGCTGCCGCGTACCCCGAAAGGGTACGATGCCATATGGGTGATAGTTGATCGTTGACGAAGAGTGCTCACTTCCTACCGATTCGCGAGACATATTCATCAGAGAGGTTGGCTGATCTGTTCATCAAGGAGATTGTAACTCGTCATGGTGTGCCGGTGTCTATCGTGTCGGATCGCGACACCCGGTTTACATCTAAATTCTGGAAGAAGTTCCACGATGCTATGGGGACGAGGTTACATATTAGCACGGCTTATCATCCCCAGACTGATGGTCAGTCAGAAAGGACCATTCAGACGCTGGAAGACATGCTTCGTGCATGTGTGATTGATTTTGGTGGAAGTTGGGATGACCACCTACCGTTAGGCGAATTCTCATACAACAACAGTTATCATACTAGCATTGGTATGCCCCCATATGAGATGTTATACGGTAGGAGATGCAGAACGCCCGTTTGTTGGGGTGACATTGGTCAGAAGGAATTGGGAAGCGTCGAGGTAATCGAGGCTACGACTGAGAAGCTTGAGAAGATCAAAGCCTTCATGAAGGCAGCCAAAGACAGACAGAAGTCGTATGCTGATAAAAGGCGCAGGCCGATTGAGTTCCAGGTGGGTGACCGGGTTATGTTGAAGGTCTCACCTGGGAAGGGTATCATTCGCTTCCGAAAGCGGGGCAAGTTGAGCCCAAGGTATATAGGCCCTTTCCGAATCATTGCTCGAATAGGAGAGGTGGCCTATAGACTGGAGTTACCAGATGAGTTAAGTGGAATTCACCCGACATTCCATGTATCTCATCTAAGGAAGTGCTTAGCAGATGAAGATATGATTGTCCCATTGGAAGATATCGAAGTAGATGAACGGCTCAATTATGTGGAGCAACCAGTGGCAATCATCGACCGAAAGGAGAAAAGGCTAAGGAATAAAGTGGTTCCTCTTGTGCGTGTACAGTGGAAGCACAGGAAGGGATCCGAGTCAACGTGGGAGACTGAGGAAGAAATGAGACAGCATTATCCACGTTTGTTCGAGGAATAACAGGTTTCGGGGACGAAACCTATTTAAGGGGGGTGGACTTGTAACACCCGGAAATTTATTATTTTGAAGCCGGCGAAGAAAGAAAAGAAATAAAGTCCAAAGTCGAGGGACCAAACTCGCCAACGAAGAAAAGTTGGGGAATGTGGTGATATGTCTAGGGAGAGGGCAGCCCACTCTCCCCACACTTCACACATTTCGGGTTCAAGAGGGGGAAGAGAGAAAAGAAGGAAAAAAGGAGAAAAAGTGGTGTTTCGGGTGATTCGGGTGTCCAAATCCGTCGAGTGGCAAGCCAAATCGAAGCTCTTGTCTTTGTGCTCGATTGTGTGAGTTCTAGAACCCCTTTTACTTGTTTTCAACTGATTTTGGGGCTGGAAGATGTTCAAAACCCGTTTTTACAAGTGTGTGTGTTTGACCCATTTGGGTGTGATGTGTATGATGTGTTTAGAGTATGATTGCGGGCTTGTGTGTGCTTGTATGGTGTTATGGTATGCATCTCTAAGGTCCAGGAGGGTTAATTTAGGCTTAGAATGGGTTTGGATGAGCTTGGAGGCCGAAAATGGTAGATTGGGTTCGGGATGAACTCCATTCTGCATCAGCTAGGGCTAGGCGACCGAATGAAGGCCATACGGCCGAATGAGGGCGATTGAGGGTCATTCGCACGATTGGGATTCATTCGCACGATTGAAGGTTCAATCGCACGACTAAGGTTTCAGTCGCACGACTGGGAGTCCAGTCGCATGAGGGTTGTACGACTGAGGGTTCAGTCGCATAAATGCTTAGTCGCACGAGTCCATTCGCATGAGGTTAGTCGCATAGGTGCCCGTTCGCAGTAATCCCATTCGCACAAGGTCCATACGCACGATTGGATATTCATTCGCATAGATGTTCATCCGCATGAGTCCAGTCGCATGATGTTCAGTCGCATGGAGGCCATGCGACTGAAGGGTGTCCATACGCCCAAATAGGGCTGTTGCACTCGAAGGAATGTGTAGTTTGACTTCTGGTATTCGGGGAAAGGTGCAGCTGTAAGTCTGATGTAAAGTAACCCGTAAGAGCATGTAAGAGGATGGTTATGGCCTTAGAGAGCATGTAGGGCATGATGATGATGATGTTGCATGTTTATGCATATTATGAATGTATGATGTTGCCCTGTATGATATGTTCCTTATTATGATGTATGCTTATCTTTCTTGTGGCTTTACATGTCATGCTAATGAATAAATGAATGAATGAAGTATTATGTAATGTAAAGTGAAAGATAATGAAAGAGGAACACGAAGTAAGAATGCATGTATTAATGAATGATGAATGAACGAAAGAAAGGCTTGCAAGCATAAATATTGGGGTGAGCGACTTTGTGTTGCAAAAGACTCGGATGAAGTGCAATCATTTAGATTGCCTATGAGGTGAGCAACCTTGTCGTTGCAAAAGACTCGAGTAAGTGCTATCGTGATGTTGCCTTGGGGTGAGCAACCTTGTTGTTGCAAAAGACTCGGATAGCTTGCTATCGTGATGGGCAATTGGGGTGAGCAACCTTAGGGGTGCAAAAGACTCGGATAGCATGCAATCATTGAGATTGCCATTGAGGTGAGCGACCATGTCGTCGCAAAAGACTCGGAAGACAGAATGAACGAAAAGAATGGAAGATAATGAATGAGATGAAAGATAATAATGACATTATCTATGTATACGTATTTTGAATGATCGCATGATAAAAGGAATAGTTTTAATGAAAGTAAAGTACGTTTTATTATTAAAACTAGAAATCACTCAGCAACGCTGACTTTTATTACATCTTCCAGTTGGCAGGTAAATGATTGCTGAGGATGGCACGGCGAGGCTACTCGGCTCTTTTGGGATGGCATCCAATTATATAGCTTTTGTGATGTAATACGAACATGAATTTTGTAACCGGATAATGATGTATTATTTGGCAAAAGTAATTATAATGAAACGTGATGTCATTTTTGAATGTTTCCGCTGCAATGATTTCTTAATGTAATGTAATTATATGTTTTATGTGCGATGAATGGCCAACTGTAAACGTCCCGGGAACGGGGCCTTACATAATCGCTCAAACATCTTCGTATTAACATCTTGAACAAAAGCCCTATGTACATTACTGAAATCACCATCGAATTCGAGTTCGATTGGAAGCTAATTCAATCTAGGGTTCTTGGGGAAAAGGGGAATCATGTGAAAGTTGGTTTTTAAGAATTAGAAATCATTCTTTGGCAGGCATAGGCGCCCAGCCTAATTGGTAAACACACATCTTGTCCACCTTGAGGTCCCGGGTTCGAACCCGGGCACCTCCATTAATTTCGTTTTATTTTTTTTAAGCCTTTTTACTTACAAATAAAATTACAGAAAATTTATAATTAATATAAAAAATCATTTTTGATAATTAATATAAAGATTTTAGACACTAAAATATTTTCTGAAATTTTTCTAATTTAAATATAATCATAAATATATATATATGTATATATATATATATATATATATATATATATATATATATATATATATATATATATATATATTTATATATAAATACATATAAATCTTTTAGTTATTCCTTATAAAATGGATTTAAAATGATGGTTTATATTAGTAAATTTTCATTGATCCAAACGTTACTTCTAAAATCATGATTGTTTTGTTTTAAAGAATAAAATGTGTTTATTTAAATTTTTATATTTAAACTTTATTAGTGGTTACAAAAGGTTTTCTTTTAAATTAATTAAACATTTATTTATATTTGGTTGGACTTAAAAATATTTATGAACACTTAATTCTTTAAAGAATTAAATTCATAATTGTAGTAATTATATATAATTACTTAAAATATTTAAGAATATTATTTTAAAACATATTTTAACTAATTAATATTGTGTTATTAATCAAAATGCTATTTTCTTATTATTCTTAGATAATTAAAAAGACTTAATTGTATATTGAACCTCCTCATCATTATATTTAATTTCATTTTTAAAATACTTAAATACATATATAATTCTTCTAATGGGTTTAAAATGAGAATAAGTATTCTATAAATTTAGTTACTTGTCAAAACTCCTTAAAACTATCAAAACCCTAATCATTAGTAGAACGTTAAACTTATTATTAACTTTAATCTTTACCTTGTAATATATATGTTAGGTGCCTTGTAATGGATACGTTGGATTATCTTTTAATCTTTTATATCATCTTGAAATGCATATATCAATGTGAGTATTTCCATACCCCTTTTTGCTTATTTTCACACTTTGGGGTGAAACATGTTAACTTATTATCATTGCACTTATAAACTTATTTGAGACTTGTAATCTTTATGGCAATTCATCATGCAAAGTTGTGGTTAGTTGAACTTTTGTGGTTACCATGTTATGGCGTTATACGTACAATCATTAACTATTGCTAGCCCAGCGAAGTCATAGATCTATGGGTAAGACAAGCCTGCTTGGTTGATCCAAGTACACTTAGCTGATCGTATATACTTTTAACGTTTGAGACTTGTAAAACTTTGTCGAGGTTTGATTGTTGCATTGTTCATAACATCCCTAATCACTATATTCACTAACTTATGACTTGAATTGCCATCTTTTATATACTTATGTATTGAAAACTATGGAATGCTCACCAACATTTTTATGTTGACCTTTTATTTTTTTAACATGTTTCAGGAAACGCCTAAGTTTGATATCTACACTTTGAAGCTTGCACATCTAGGAATGGACCTAGATAAATAAATAAAATAAGAATGACTTGTTACCTTTTATGTTATGTTTTTATTCTTTTTGAGACTTATGTTTGTAATGTGATAATTGAAACTTATGTTTAAATTATATTTGGATTATTAATAGCGTTATGTGGCTGTGAACGATCTTAACTCTCACTCCTCGACGTTTCCGCCGTCAAGGTTGGGGTGTGACATTAGTCTAGGTTCATTTGACTAAAAGTTAACTTATATACAAGAGATATTTAAGAAAAATTGAAAACTAACCCTAAATTAAAGCACATCTTTTTTTGGAAATTAAATCATACCTGATATTATTTTTCTCTTTTCAAATAATTCATAGATGAAAACTGTACAAATCATTTATGTTTTCTTCATCTATGAAATTGGTTCTTTGATTATGTTTTTCCATTAAATACTCGATTTATATTCAAATCTTGACAAAAGTTGCGGAATTATTTAATCGACTCATCTCCAGTTTGAAGGAATTCATAGGTATTTTTTATTGGAAATGAAATCATACTCGAGTTTAAAATATTTCTCAACCATCCCAAGTTTACGACCCTCGCGATTTGTCTTTATAAAGTCTTATGATATCGTATTCGACAGACTTCATTTACGTTCTTATTTTGGCTTCGGTTTTATCAAGTTTTTCTTCAACAAAAGGTAATTATTTTTTGTTATATTTGAACTTTCATCATCTGCGATTATGATTTAACCTATCATTGTCTAAACTTGTGTTTTTGGATTAATATTATTTTATTTTAATTTTTTTAAAGGTGATCTACTTCAACTGTCAATCTATAAAGAGGTATTATATGTTTTTACTTTTTAAACTTCTTTATTTTTTTTTCATGTGTACTGTCATATTATTATTATTATTATGTTTGATAGGAGTTTGTTTGATATGTACAAATTGTTTTGATATATCTGGAAGTAATATTGAAAATTATATTTTTATTTCACGGTTGGCTTTGACACATTAAAACAAAAGAATTTCTTTTAAATTTCAAAGAAGCCAGTTACTGTTATCAGTGTGTTATGCAATGACAATAAAACAAGAGCCAATGATAAGCGCTATCTAAAGTTGGTTTGTTTTTAAACATGGATAATGATTAGCTCTATGTTGTATTATCTCAAGTTAGAAGAAGATAGAGGTTAAAATTATTAATATTAGATAATAATGGAAAAATAACTAACAAAACACCAAATGTTGTATACAAATAAATTTTTGGATGTTTATGAATTTGAAATATTGTTTTTCATGTTCAATTTAATTTGTTTATTAGTTAAAGTTCTTATTTATAAATTTATTTCATTAGATATTATACACTATTTAGATGTATAAATATTAATAGAGAAAACCTACTAATGTTAGATATAGCTAATGTTAAAAATTATACATAAAAGTCGATATACAAAATATTATCAACAATATTATAACTTACGCATCTTTTTAGACAACAATAATATTTTTTTATTGAACTCGTGTGTTACACGGGACTTTAGCCTAGTTATTTGATATATAATTTTTGATAAAATATATATGAAGAGTGATTCTAGTACAAGCGATCTAAAGTTAACAACGTCGTAAAAATATAATAAAATGGGGAATTCGGTTTTTTCGGTTGAATATGGTTTTTTCGGTTTTTAACCGAAACCGAACCGAAATGAATTCGGTTCGGTTATCCATATTCTCAATTCGGTTCGGTTCGGTTTTCGGTAATGCCTGAAAAAATTTCAAAACCGAATAAAACGAACCGAATAAACCGATAACCGAACCGATAAACACCCCTAAACGTCTCATATTAAAAGAAACTCACTCGACTATTAGAATAGTTGGAAAAGCGATTAAAAAATATATGAAAATGACGAATGGTGAGCTGGCGAGAGAGTATTTTTAAGCGCCTTGAAGAGGCGGGCACAAGGAAAGAGATTGGTTGGAGATACTTTGACCTCTTACCTCCCCCCCCCCCCCCCCTGCATTGAATTCAGTTTCATCTATTCTCAACCACCACCCATCAACCTTAATTCAATCCCCCCTCCTATTTTTCAACACAATCCCCATATTTTACTCCCACCAGTCTCCAACCCCACCACATCTCACTCTCTCTTCACCTTCATCACTATAACAACACACTTTACCCATCTGCTTCCAATCTTCTCTTTCTCTTTCTTCTTTGCTGGCATTTGCTGGAAGAAAGACTATTTTGCCTTATCTATTGAATGAATTATGCCCTTTTATCTGTTTCTGCCCACAATCAAGAGCTCCGATGAATCTTTTAGGTGATCATTTTCGTTTTTCTTATCCAATATTAAGATGGCCCATACCTGAATTTCTCAATTTCTTGTCTTCATTTTGATGTCCAGATCGTCAATCAGCTCTACTTTTGACCCTTTGAGCCCAGATTATGAGCTTTTTTATTTCTGATTATTGTGTGATTTATCTTCAATTTTGGTGGTGTTTCCCTTAATTTGTGTTTGCTACAAGTTTTGTACATGGTGGTGTTTCATATTTTCTGTTGGTCTTTATTATTTCTGTCAAATTATCTACCTTTTGCAAGTTAGTCAACTGATAGATTTCAGATTTCCTTTGTGAATTCCCTGAGAGTTAAATAACATTTGAATATTTTGGTTCTTGATCATGAGAGGTTGGTTGTTCTTCTGTCTGACTGTGATCTGTTTGTTCTTCTTGTCCTTACCTCAACCATGTGTATCAAGTGTTCGAAAAATTGCCACGGTGAGCCCTGGTTTCAACGCCTCTCAAATGCAGTACATTGACAACAATGGTTTGTTCCTTGTATCAAACAGCTCGAATTTCGCCTTTGGTTTCAACACCAATGATAATATCATTTCATTCACCCTTGGTATAATTCACATTGCCAGTTCTAGGATCATTTGGTCTGCCAACAGAGGGCTTCCTGTTGATAACAATGATGACTTTGTCTTTGATGTTGATGGCAATGCTTATATCGAAAGCAACGGGAGAGTTATTTGGTCCACAAACACGAGCCACAAAGGGGTTTCATCAATGCAATTGCTTGATTCAGGAAACTTGATTTTGGTTGGAAACAATGGTGATGTTGTTTGGCAAAGTTTTAGCCACCCCACAGACACCCTTATGCCAAATCAAGAGTTTAGTGAAGGAATGAAGCTGGTAAGCAAGCCCAAAAACAATTTGACATTCTTGCTAGAAATCAAGTCTGGAGACTTGATTTTATCAGCTGGATTTCGAAACCCGCAGCCGTATTGGGCTATGGAGAAGGACAGTAGGAAGACCATTAACAAATATGGTGGAATTCTTGAATCCGCCACCATTGAAGGCAATTCATGGAGGTTCTTTGATCAAACCAAAGTGTTCTTAGGGCAATTTGTGTTTGCAGATGGTGCTGATGCCAACACCACCTGGGCTGCAGTTTTAGATGATGATGGTTTCATTAGATTCTACAATCTCTTTTCAAAGATCACTGGAAATGTTATAATCCCCGGTGATTCATGTAGCACCCCTCAATCTTGTTCGCCTTATTTCGTTTGTCACAATGGAAAAACGTGTCAGTGCCCATCTGGGCTTAATGAGATCAGCTGCAAACCGAGCCCTGTCTCTTGTAAAGCATCTAAAGATCCAATGACTCTTATCAATGCAGGTGAGAGTTTGACCTATTCGGCTCTCGGGTTTGTGCAGCCCTCTTCAAAAACAAGCTTAGAAGGCTGCAAATCTTCATGTTTGAGTAACTGTTCTTGCTTGGTTATGTTCTTTGATAACAAATTGGGGAATTGTTATATGTTTGATCAGATTGGGAGCTTCATGGATGGTAATAGTGGTGTAAGTTTCGAATCATATGTTAAGGTTTCAAGTAGTTCACATGGGAAAAAGAAAGAGTCGACGGTAGTGGTGATTGGAATAGTTATAGCCACAGTGTTTGTGATTATCAGCCTTGTGTTCGTTGGTGTTCGTCTTTACAAGAAGAAAAAGAACAAGGATCCGGATGAAAACCCCGATGGAACATCAGAAGAGGATAATTTCTTGGAGAGTATATCGGGCATGCCCATTCGTTTTACTTACTTAGATCTCCAACGAGCCACAAATAACTTCAGTAAGAAGCTTGGCCAAGGAGGGTTCGGGTCAGTTTATGAAGGGGTGTTAAAAGATGGGACACGACTCGCGGTCAAGCAGTTGGAAGGGATTGGTCAAGGGAAGAAAGAGTTTCGAGCTGAAGTGAGCATCATAGGCGGGATTCACCACCACCATTTGGTTCGGCTCAAAGGCTTCTGTGCAGAAGGGTTACATCGGCTCCTTGTTTATGAGTACATGGCTAATGGCTCGTTGGACCGATGGATATTCAGGAAGAACAAAACAGAGTTCTTACTGGATTGGGATACGCGATATAACATTGCGGTTGGTACTGCAAAAGGCCTTGCATATCTGCATGAAGACTGTGATGTCAAGATTGTTCATTGTGACATAAAACCTGAAAATGTGCTACTTGATGATAATTTCCGAGCCAAAGTTTCGGATTTTGGTTTGGCTAAGCTGATGACAAGAGAACAAAGCCATGTTTTTACAACTATGAGAGGTACAAGAGGTTATTTAGCACCTGAGTGGATCACAAGCTACGCGATATCAGAAAAAAGTGATGTTTATAGCTTCGGGATGGTACTTCTTGAAATCATTGGGGGCCGGAAAAATTACGACTCTTCGATGATATCCGAGAAATCCCATTTTCCGTCTTATGCTTTCAAGATGATGGAAGAAGGAAATATACAAGAGATCTTTGACCAGCAGATGAAATTTGATGAGGGAGATGAACGAGTGATTGTGGCTATCAAAGTGGCTCTTTGGTGCATACAAGATGATATGAACCTAAGGCCTCCAATGACCAAAGTGGTTCAAATGCTTGAGGGTTTAAGCCCCGTGCCTGCACCACCAATGGCCTCTAAAAGCGGTTCACGGCTCTATTCGGGCCTATTCAAGTCCATTAGCGAGGAAGGAACGTCGTCATCGGGACCATCTGATTGTAACAGTGATGCGTATTTATCTGCGGTACGGCTATCGGGGCCAAGATAGTATATATGGACACGAATGTAGGTCATATGTGTTTGTAAAACTTTATGTATTACCTTATGTGTTGCAATAACTTTTGGTGGGTTTTTATGTTTGTAGAAATGTATCGAGGGCTAAATTGTATAAGTTGAAACACGTTCTTTTTGCGTTGACTTTTATATGTGTATAAATAGCTGATATTTAGTATATGATTAGAAATTAGAGAAAGTCGTTAAGCTAATTATTATTTCAATGTAATGTAATATACCCCTATCGTGCGTAGTAATTAATTACATCTCTATGCGGGAGTTACGTGACATCATATCCAAGATTCCATTTTATGAATGTTTAATTCATGTCTCTAGCCATTAGTAAATTTAAAGTGGCATCTCTGAGATTTACAGACTCATTATTGCCATTACCACTGCATAATTCGAAAAAAGTATTGAAGCTCAACAACTCTTTTCACTCTACATTTACCACGGTTTGTACATATTCAGCATTTAATGTTGCAAATAGTGTTTATATATTCTCCGCTTATGCAAGGTTGATAATATTTAGATATTGTTTTCATTTTATTGATTTACAACTAATGTAAACTATGTAAAGCACTATTAATAGCTTTTCATGCTTGTTAAAATAGATGTTTTTCCGATACATAGTTGCCTTAGGGGAGGACACCAGAAATAATTACTATACTTGGCTTTGTACCATGTTAAAATATGATGTTACAAACACCTAGTAAAGTAATAACTTTTAATGAGCTCCTTCAAACACTTATTTCTTTTCATAACATGCCATACGTCGGAGCTTTTTTGTGTTACCAAAGTTGTATGATTTGTTAAAATCAAGTTGCTAAAATAATAAGATGGGAACAACTTCTAAATAAAATAACCTAAACATAAGGCATGGATATAATATTTTCCCTTAAACATGTCAACATAAGATGTTACTACTAGCTTCACTAGAAAGTTAGTTAAACTTGAAAGTGTAAATTAACCAAACTTAACTTATAATGAAAAATATATGATATGTTATTACTTGATACCTCTTGTACAGCTGGTTTTATTAGTTCTTTGATCAAATTTGTTATCTATATGTTATTTGTTAATTATTAGCATAAGCAATAAACACAATCAAATAAGTTTACTGATTAAAAATCTTAAAGAAAAAATAAAAACAAAACAATTTAGAAATAATGTGTATGGGTGTGTATATTTCAAATAAAGATTCTTTTTTTAACAACCGGGCTTTATATATTTTAGAATAAATTACAAATTTTATCTTTTAAGTATAATTAAAATTATAGATCTTGTTATTAAACTTTGATAAGTACACTGACCGTTATTTGATTGAAAACTTATCACGTTTCCTGTCATTTTTTTTAACCAAAGTTAACTTTTCCAGTTAGTTTTTGTAAAAGATCATTTTTCCTTACCACTTAAAGGACGATATTTATAATTTTCACTAATCTTTTTCTGTCCTTTTTCTTTTTGTTTTTTTTCACTTTACTTTTTTTTTTAATTTTTTTCTCTTTTCTAAACACTTTTATTATAATAAACTTATTTTTTAATGATTACTTTGCCATTAACCCTAAAAATGATGATATGTCTTATTATTAATCTTTTATTTTCTTTATTTATGCTTTTCTATTTTATTTTCTTCACTTTTATTTATTTTTAGCCACTTTCGTTTAAAAAATCATTATAAATATTACTAATAATTTAGTTTTGATTTTTCAATAAAAGGTAATTTTATTTATAGATTTTTATTTCTTTTATAAATTTATTTTTATTTGCTCACTTTGTTCATTAACTTTCTAATAAAACCAATAGAAATTAGACAACTTGATTTGTAACTTTTTTGGTACAAGATTTTTTTGTCGTTTCAAGTTATTTGATTTAGGATTTATATTCAAAACCGGTAGGGAAAATAAGATTTTGGTTTATGATATAAATTTTTAATTTTTCATATTAAATCAAATGGTTTGTTTTTAAATATAAATATAGTGTGATAGCTCGTAACTTTAATTTAAAATAAAATATACTAAAATGTTTCTAAACAACTACTAGGAGTTTTTATAAACAAATCATTCAAATTTCCTTTAATAAAACATAATTTTATTTAGGGTTTTTATTTAAACTATTAATAATGAGTTTTATCAACGTAAATCAAAACCAAACCACTTAAAATTAAAACGAAACCGAACCAAACAATTACTAAGGGTTTTGTTTTGGTTTAGTTTTACGATTAAGCTTATTAAACATTTTACAGTAAAAACACTTAAATACTCCATGTATTAATCAAAGTTTAATTATACGTATGGCCGAACTTAGAATAACTATAACCAAGTTAAAACAATAAAAAGTCATATACCAAAATCATACGGTCTGTAATAATTTTCTAATATAAACCGTAAGCCAAATATTTTAACATAGTTAAAAAAAACTTATACCCAAAAGGTAATAAAAAAACGATTGTGAAACAAAACCGATTACTAGATTAAATTTTATAGCATAAAAAAGTATATTTTGAACTCTCTGATTTGTTTTCGTACGATTAGAAAGGTAGATAATTGATTTTTAAAAATAAAAAATATAATAAATTAAAAACATATAAATAAAAGTATATTTTATTAAAAAGATTTAAATAATTAAGTAATAATATTTTAGATAAGGTTATAATATAAAAAGTGATTAAAAAGATAAAGTAAATAAAATAAAAATAAAATGAAAAAAAATAAAAGCTTAATGAAAATTGTAGATTTCGTCCTTTAAGGAGTAAGAGCAAAATATGATTCATTCACACAAAACTAATAAAAAACATAACTTTTGTTAGTAAAAAAAGACATAAATCATGATAAGTTTTAAAATAAAATACGCTCAGTATAGTTATCAAAATTTAAGGACAATATTCATAATTTTTAACATACTTAAAGGACAAAATTTTTATTTACTTTATTTTTAAAAAGGAAAAATTTCATATATACCCCTACAAAATTTTAAAATATCATATATACCCGAATAAATTTAAAAATATCATATATACCCTTAAAAAACTTCATAAATATCATATATACCTTTAGAAAACTTTTAAAATATCATACATGCCCAAGTCAAACTAAAAATATCATATATATACCCCTACAAACTTCCTAAATATCATATATATCATTACAAAACTTTTCAAATATTATATTTTTTATTAAATAAATTAAACATAGGTCTTACTACTTATTATTTTCTCAAAAATTATTTCATACTTGAAATTTATTTTAATATTTATTCCTAAAAACTTTCTTAATCTAAGGTTAGTATGGAATCAAAAATTATATTAAGAATATTGAATTTATTTATCTTTAAAATTCTTAAATTCCTTAAATAAAATTTTAATTATAATAAATTAGAAAACTTAGTAAAATTTCAACATAAAACATGACAACTAAGTATAAAATAAGAATTGTTTTAGTAATATATTCATAATGATTATTAACTAGGTTAATGGTTTGTAATATAGATTTTTATATATTTAGAAAGAATAATATTAACTAAAAAAATTTGGATTGTTATTGTAGCGGTTTACAAATAAAAAATAACACTTACAGTAGTAGTATTATTAATAGTTAATAATAAAATAAATGCAGTAAATTGGAATTTTGATGTACTAATAAATATATAAGATTGAATCGTTATTGTTAATCTTTAATAAAATAAATTAGAATTAGCATTAATTAATTATTAAAAAAGAATATATATGATATTTTGATTTTTATTTGGATATATAGGATAATAGCAAGATTCTAGTGGTATTTTATATATTTAAAATTTGATTTGGGCATATATGATATTTGAGAAATTATCTTAGGTATCTATGATATCCAAGATGGTTTTCAGGGGTATATATGATATTTGTTAAAGTTTGAGAACAAAATCGAACCGTATCTTCTAAAATTTGTAAACCATAAATATGTACCTTTGAATCTTTGTGATTAATAAGAGAAGAGTAGTCCTTTCCTTTGAACCAAAACACAATCATTGAACCAGCTAGTGGAACATAAATTGATAAAACATTATATCTTGGATAAATCTCACAAACGTAATGAAACACTATTAGATTAAACCAATTGATCGTACATATCAAACGTTTAATCGGATTCAAACTGAGATTTTTTAGAATCAAATTTCATTGTCTGCGAGAGAGAAAAGAAAACCGTACGATGCATCTCATATTTCTTTGATCTGGAATGTTCCTTTCATATGTGAGGGTGAATATGTATTTCAATGTTGGGCTCCATGAACTACAATTTAAATCCATTAATAAAATAAGCCTTATTTATTAACTACTAGAGCCCACGTATATGTAGATCAATAGTAGTTAAAATTGCCAACATATAATATGCTTATATGCCCCTGTAGCCCAATATTATTAATCAAATAAATCCATTAAACTAAGCCCAATATATTCATTCACATACCAACTAATTGTATTCGTGTAAAACGAGCCCGCTCTCCCGCGTCACCTAACTCGTTTAGACACTAATATAACATACCAGATCAACAAGTTAATCCAATAACACTAAAATCATTGATAACATTAAAATTACCAACATTCCTTCCCCATCTTAGTGTTATCCATAATTAACTTAAAACATCCCTTGCAGAAGTCAAACTTATTCATATATGAAATTGTCCTACGAATTGATTTTTCATCTTAGTATATCACATTCAAATATTAGAATATCTAGGATGTCATTATAGATTGAACCCTTGCTATCCATTTAAATACATGAAGTGAATATACACATAAGTTTATAAATACAAATTCTCACTTGACACAATGTCTTACTAGCCTATGTCCTAATCCTTCAAAGAATATATCAAAGCTCAAGTCCAAAGCTTCTTGAAGCGGCTAAACTTCATATTCTTATAGGTAATTCATTACTCTTGCACCTGCACTGCAATTTATCAATGAACTATTAAGAAATTAAATTTCAACCTCATTTATTGCAGTCTGAACACATATATTGGGATGATTTTGTTTATGTGTTTCAATATATTTATGACAAGCTTACCATATTGAATTCAGCATCTAACGTTATATTAGATGTGAATTGGGCGTCTTGACATAAGATATTAAAATTGGACTTATACCCATCCCTATGAATGCTTTATTCACGAGATCTTTTCCTAACTCTTTAATTAGATAATCAGTCAAAATATACTTAGATCTTAATAAATCAACAAACATCACACCATGCATGATGAGCTCATTAATCATGCTATGTATAATACAAAATCGTCTAGACTTTCTATTATACACCTGACTGTAATCCTTAGCCGGTACTATCACATTTGATAGAGATTGGTGATATTAGTTTTAACCATAATGGAATCTCAAAGATCAAATTTTCTTAGTCATTCTGCTTACTCACCAGTTGCAGCCAGAGTTAACACTACAAACTCGTATTCCATTGTCAAGTGATGCAAACTTCCCGAAAAGAGAATACACATCCACTTAGTTACCCGAATTTCCTTAGAATATCCTTTTATAACTAAAGGAAAACCTAATAATGAAAAGCATAGTTCATGGTTCTTTTCAAGTATGTAAACAATCTATTCACAACTTACTATATTGTATACTTGAATTACTGGTAAATCTACTTACCTCAAAGCATAAGGTATACCAAACTAGATGCTAATCATAACATGCATTAAAGCATAGTTCATGGTTCTTTTCAAGTATGTAAACAATCTATTCACAACTTACTATATTCTATACTTGAATTACTGGTAAATCTACTTACCTCAAAGCATAAGGTATACCAAACTAGATGCTAATCATAACATGCATTGGATAACCAATTGCTTTAAATATTTCATCTATGAATATATTCACCTTGACTATACACATATCAAATATTATAACATATAGGAGTATTAACTTGAAAACAATCAAAGATTAAAATGTTCTCAATACTTTCTCAATATAATGAGACTATGCCATGAAGACATTATTACCCATTTTAATCCTTATCCCAAGGATCACATCCGCCTTCCCCTTAGCTTTCATTTCAATATGACAATATATTTCTTAATACCAATTGAAGGTGAATTAATGAATTCTAATACCTTAGAATCCCTTCTAACATAAACAACTTCCTTCTAATCTTAGTTAATTAAAAAGTATAACGTTTATTATAATTCATATCAAAAGTCGGTAGTAAACTCATCTTAGACATATCTTTCATTCTAAGATAACTCACATGATCTAATCTAGCATGTCACAAGTTAGAAACATAATCTACTTCTCTACAAGATGATATCATACACAAAGATTCAACAATAAACGGGACATTAAACATGTCATTACATAGTTATCCAAATCCAACACAAGTTTCATGTCGAGACAAAAGAGAGTTATCCGACTTGATAACCTGTTTATAACCATATATATCATTTAACATAATATCAGACAATAAGTTCTTATGAATACCACTGACATTCAACACATAATGTAATAGTAATAAATGATCTATAATTCTCAACCGAATTATTATTACTAACCATTGGATCTTTAGAATTCAAAGTTGAACTCGAAGACCAGGCTTCATATATTTCACAACCCAATAGGTTTTTCTAACTTGTAAACATCCAATGGATTGGTTGTAACATTCAGTTTGACCTAGCAACACTATTAGATTATGTATATAAACACCTATAGTATTAACTTCATTCGTTCTTTATTTAAATTATAAAATATATGTTGTTTCTCTGAATCAAATCCAGTTTTATAAATAATTAACATGTCTTGTTTGAATCGTTGAATCAACTACAAAACTTATAGGTTTGTTACAATTGAAGTAGAGTTAGAAAGCTACCTCGTGGAGCATTCAAGTATTTTGACCCGTTAGGACCCGTCATATTAGGCTTGTTTCAACTCACAAGCTTCACTTGACAATCTTTCTTTGAATGTTATATTTTTTCACACCTCCAAAAAGCTAACTTTAGTTTCTTTTTATAATCGTGTTTTTCTCACTTAAACTTCCTTTTATTTCCCTTCAACTTGTTAAGCGCTCTGGATTTCTTCTTAAACTCTTCCAAGTTAATGAACTTACTAGACATATGACAAACAGGTTCACCATTAGCCATGTTGAATCAAATCGTCTTAAATTTATCTCAATTCAAAACACTAAATCTTTGCTAATAAACTTTAAAACTTTATTGAAACTGTTTCAAGCCCAGAGGTGTGACTTTTACTTGTGAATAAGAACATAAAACGACAACATCTTGTGTCGAGAAACAAGAACAAAACTTGAATCTCAAAGGGTTTAGTTTGACTTGCTATTTTCAACAAATCACGAAAGATTAGGAACTTGTTCTTGCTGTACTCAACAAACCACAAATGTTTGGAGTTTCTTTCTATACGAATCGTTAAGATTCGCCTTTCCACTATTTGTGTTTCACGATCTCCAAACGAGACCAAAAACAGATATAAGTTTGTGTTTTGTTACATGTGATTCAACAATAAACAACATATGGTTGTTTTGTTTCTTTTGTGATTGCAAGTCAACTTTCAAAAAAAAAAAAGCAAACTGAACTTTCAAGAAACACACACAAGACTTCTATTTTTTTTAAACAAAGCAGAATCGATTTTTGCTTTCAGATTTTCAAGTAACAATACTTGTTGATAAATTTTCAATTGGATTACGTCAAATTTGAACACACCAATATATTTGGTTAATCCAATTGAAAAATGAGCATGAAAGATTCTTCTAAATTTGTTGACAGGGAACAAAATAATCCTAAACACTTTCAATTTTTCAATAAACCAACAACCCTCTGTTTTGTTTCTTTTTTGTGTTCGTGAGTTTCAACAATCACCGAATCCTCAATTTTATGTTTTCGACCAAGAAGTGGAACAATGATCAAGACGTGATCGACTTCTTCCCAATTAAAGACCGATTTCACACAGAATCCCGAATATTTCATATTGGTTTAATCTATGTTGAAGTTTGAGAACAAAATGGAACAGTATCTTCTAAAATTTGTAAACCATCATCATGTACCTTTGAATCTTTGTGACTAATAACAGAAGAGCAGTCCTTTCCTTTGAACTGAAACACAATCATTGAACCAGCAAGCGGAACATAAATCGATAAAACATGATATCTTGGATAAATCTCAGAAACGTGTAGAAACACTGTCAAATTAAACCAATTGATCGTACATATCAAACGTTTAATCGGACTCAAACTGAGATTTTTGAGAATCAAATTTCATTGTTTGCGAGAGAAAAAAGAAAATCGTACGATGCATCTCATATTTCTTTGATCTTGAATGTTCCTTTCACATGTGAGTGTGAATATGTATTTCAACGTTGGGCTCCATGAACTACAATTTAAATCCATTAATAAAATGAGTTATTTATTAACTACTAGAGCCCACGTATATGTAGATCAATAGTAGTTAAAATTGCCAACATATAATATGCTTATTTGCCCCTGTAGCCCAATATTATTAATAAAATAAGTCCACTAAACTAAGCCTAATATATTCATTCATATACACAACTAATTGTATTTGTGTAAAAAGAGCCCGCATTTCCGTGTCACCTAACTCGTTTAGACACTAATATAATATACCAGATCAACTAGTTAATCCAATAACACTAAAATCCTTAGTAACATTAAAATTACCAACAATATTAAAATATTAGCTTGGGTATATATGATTGAAACTTTATTAAGAATATATATGATATTTAGAAAGTTTTTAAGGATATATATGATATTTTGAATTTTTTGAGTATATATGAGATTTTCAAAGTTTGTAAGGGTGTATATGAAATTCACCCTTTTTAAAATGATTTCACCTTAAAATTTGTTGAACTTATATGATCAAGAGTTAAAATATGATAACACCGCTAATGGTGTAAGCTTAAAAGGTCACATATTGAGCAATGCAAATCAATAAATGTGTTGAAAGTGTTAAACACATTAATGTGAATAATGTGCCTAAAAGGATTATAGTTGTATGAAATTATTAAACAAAAATAGATTTAACACATGAGAACAAATTCACCGGTTACATTTCAATTACTACGTAAATAGTTTCAACTTTTGCATGATAATTCTATCCGAAACGTTCATTCTTGCATAAAAATTTATTTAATTTATTTAATTTATCAAAACGTTCCTATACGTACCCTCGCCAGCCAGTTCGTTGGATCCACTACACTCAGTGGCCATTCATCTTCCGCCTTCTACGTTACCCTCCCCTACCACTGCTCTTGGCGAATTGAATTGAGGGCTGACGGTTCCTCTGTGCCTCTAAAGGCAGTTTGTATGTTTGTTCAAGTGAGGGAAAAAATTTAAGGCATTTAATGTTTCCATTCAATCACTTACGGAATTTTTGGAGCACCAATTAAAGTTGATGGCCTTATATACACACAATTGGTTATGTTGGAAGGTGACCAATGCCTCTTATCTTCGTATCCTAACTCTCATCAGCAAACACAATCGTAGATAAAATAGACTCAGATCCACAATTGATGTCAAATGCATGTAGACGGAATTGAAAGAAACTCAACACTAGCATATAAACTCAACTTTTTCTGATGAACTTTATTGAATGCCAAAACATTGCTTAAATAAGGAAACGAACAACGTAAACTTGCAACAAACTAGGTGTTGGACTCAACAAGTGCATTAAAGGATGATGCCTGCCACAATCAATCAAAATGTGTTCTAACATTCAAACAATCATTTACTAACATACAAACAATATTAACATACATACCAAACACTAATTATCGTTTAAATTTCTTTTTCAGATTTTATAGATAAAAGAATTTTTTTGCGAAGTATCCACAACGGATGAGTTGATGTCCACAAAGGACGAAGTTCAAGCCATAACGGATGAAGAATAAGTCCAAGTGTAGGACAACGGATGAACAAAACATACAACGGATGACCAAGTCCCACAGCTGATGAATAATTCACATCGAATGTTGTAACACCCGGTTATTTATTATTTTGAAGCCGACGAAGGAAGAAAAAGAAATAAAGTTCAAAGTCGAGGGACCAAACTCGCCAACGAAAGAAAGTCGGGTGAGTGGGAGTATATAAGGGAGAGGGCAGCCTTACCCTCTCCCCCACACTCACAAATCAGCCAAAGAAAGAGGGAAAGGGAGAAAGAAGAGAAAAAAGGAGAAAAAGTCGGTTCGGGTTAGTTCGGGTCGCCAAAATCGTCGTGTAGCAAGCCAAACCAAAGCTCTACTTCTTGGTGTCGTTTGTGTGAGTTCTAGGACCCCACTTTTACTTGTTTTCAACCGATTTTGGGGCTGGAAAGCATAGAAAACCCGTTTTTGTATGTGTGGGTGTTTGACCCATTTGGGTGTGTTGCGTGTGATGCGTTTGGTGTTTGTTCAGGGCTTGTGTGTGCTTGTATGGTGTTGTGGTATGCATTTCTAAGGTTTAGGATGGTTGATTTAGGCTTATAATGGGTTTGGATGAGCTTGGAGGCCGAAAATGGCAGATTGGGTTCGGGATGAACTCCTTTCTGCATCAGCTAGTGCTAGGCAACCGACTGAAGGCCATACAGCCGATTGAGAGGCGATTGAGGTTCATTCGCACGATTGAGGTTCATTCGCACGATTGAGGGTTCATTCGTACGATTAAGGTTCCACTCGTACGATTGGGAGTCCAGTCGCATGGGGAGTCATACGACTGAGGGTCCGGTCGCATAGGTGCTTAGTCGCATGAGGTCAGTCGCATAGGTGCTCATTCGCATTAGTTCCATCCGCATGAGGTCCATACGTACGACTGGGTGTCCATTCTCATAGATGTTCATCCGCATGAGTCCAATCGCATGATGTTCAGTCTCCTGGAGGCCATGCGACTGAAGGGTGTCCATACGCCCAAGTAGGGCTGTTGCACCCGAGGAGAATTGTAGTTTAACTTCTGACTTTCGGAAGAAAGTGCAGATGTAAGTTTTGACGTAAAGGTTCCCGTAAGTTCATGTAAGGTGACGATTGAGGCCTTAGAGAACATGTAGGGCGTTATGATAATGATGTTGCATGTTTATGCATGTTATGTATGTATGATGTTGCTCTGTATGTTGATGATGACTGTGTATGTTATGTTCCTTGTTATGATATATGTTTATCTTTCCTGTGGCTTTACGTGTCATATTAATGAATAAATGAAGTATTATGTAACGTAAAGTGAAAGATAAAGAAAAGAGGAACATGAAGTAAGAATGCATGCATTAACGAGGCATGAAAATAAAGATAGTCTTGTAAGCATGGCATGTACATCGGGGTCTTTTCTTATGATTGACCATTTGCATAGAACTGTTGCTGCATACCTTAGGTACTGTGACCACGAGGTGCGATGCATCGTTATAGAAGGTCTATGATAGGCCTAGGTCCAGAACCATGAACAGAAAGGTATTGCATATGGTAATAATACACCTACATTCATACCTTAGGTACTGTGACCACGAGGTGTGATGCACCGTTATAGAAGGTCTATGATAGGCCTACGTTTAGAACCATGAACAGAAAGGTATTGCATAGTAACCTAAACTTTACCTTAGGTGTTGCGACCACGAGGTGAGATGCACCGTTATAGAAGGTCTATGATAGGCCTAGGTCCAGTGCCATGAACAAAAGGGTAAAGGTTTATGGTTGATTGAAAGGAAAAGTAAAGAATGAAGCATGAAAGATTAAAGAGGATAATAATGATATTATCTGTATGTACGTATGATGTGTGATCATATACAAAAGTATAGTATGATTTTAAAAGAAAGTAAAGAACGGTTTTACCAAAAGTAAAGTATGTTTTATTATAAAACTAGAACTCACTTAGCAATGCTGACTTTTATGTGTTTTCAGTTGGCAGGTGATGATTGCTGAGGATGGCACGGGCGGTTACTCAGCTCTTTTGGATGGCATCCATTTATATAACGCTTTTGTGAAGTAATACAACAATGTATTTTGTAACTGATTAACGGTGTATTATTTTGCAAAAGTTTTTATGATGAAAATGAAATGTCATATTTGAGTGTTTCCGCTGCAGTATTTTCATGAGGCAAATGTAATTATATGTTTTATGTGCGATGAGAACCCAACTGTAAGCGTCCTGGGAACGGGGCCTTACAAGTTGGTATCAGAGTCAAAGTTTAAGTGAAATGGGTAAATTTTCAAATAAACCTTAACTTAAACTAAAAATGGGACGGAAAGGGAATGGGATGTCAATCTGAGTAGCTGCGTGCCATCGGGTATTTTCTTAATGTTAACCGGTATTATGTGCGTATGTTATGTGGTTTATATGTTATATGTAGATTTAGATACTGACGTAGTCAGGATAGGTAATGCTCGGAGTATGAAGAGTAAAGTAAGTGGCTAATCACAACTGGCCACTGTAATTAGGGACTTACTGTACTTGACATAAACTGAGCTGTTTCCTTGAATGATCGTGTTGGTGTTTGAATCTTTCAGTGTGATAGAATGGCTGGTGGTAGATCTTCTAAAGCTTCTAGGGGTGGAGGCCGTGGCGGGCCTAATGTTGAGCCGCGACCCAAAAGAGGAAGGCCAAGAGTTGAAAAGGTGGTTCCTGAAGAACCTGAGACCCCTCATCCAAAAGCTGGGGATGAGAGTGCAAACTTGAGGCCTCGGTAAAGGAGGCTGTTGTTGAAGAAGTACACCAGGTCATGCAGACAATCTTACCGTCTGTGGTGACCGAAGTCATCAAGGCTGTGAAAGAAGGAGAAAGAAAGGAGAGAAACAGGTCTTTGGTGGGACGAGAGCAACCAGAGCCTGAAATGATTTTCTCTGATAATGAAGACGAGGAAGAGGAAGATGAGCCTGTGCAAGAGGTGGCACGAGGCTGTAACTATGGGGCGTTTATGAGATGCAAGCCCCCTACTTTCGACGATAATGGCACTGCTCCTGCTGCTCACCGATGGGTGAGGGAAATGGAGGCTGTTCTCGACATCAGCGAGTGCCGGGAAGATCAGAAAGTGAAGTGTTGGATCTAGAGAGGCTGTTGCAACCAAAACTATGTCACTTAGAAGATTTTGAGTACAACATACAAAGGACTTCCGAAGCCAAGTGTGGAACTTCCGAAGGAAGAAGGAGCTGTTCCGAAGTCTAAGTGTAAAATACACTTCCGAAGGAAAACTCCAACTTTCGAAGATAAAGAAGTTACTTCCGAAGATCAAGACTTAAAGACAAAGTTCTGAAGTCAACTTCCGAAGTATAAAGAAGTTCTCAAAGCCTCGGAAGCATAGAAGCATCTTCCGAAGTATAAGTGGCTTCGGAAGAACTTGTTCTTCCGAAGCCAGTTAACCTTCGGAAGACACTTCTATTATCCAGTAGACATAAGTATGGTCTGTCTGACAGTCCGCTGCAAATCTCTGAGATACTGCATGGCGTTTTCTTAAAAGCCATGTAGTTGACCATACTTTAATCTACTGTTTACCTTTTTATGTTAAGTACAGTTGCCATCTTTAGTTGGTGTCAAAAGGTAAGTCATGGACATGTCATGACTACCATATCTTAGATAATACTTTATCTAAGATACCTTAACTATAGCATTGTAGTATATGCTTTAGTCGTAGGTTTCCAGCTGGTATAAAGTATAACCGGCTGTAGGATCTAGTATATATAGTTTCTCATTGTAACTCTTGTAACATGCTTGTAAGTGTCTTGTAATCTTGAGTTGAGAAGTAATATATACAAGTACCTTGAAAATACTCCTGCTTGTTCCCTTGATTACTTATTATATTATTATCAACTCTTGTTAAAGGCATTGCTTCATCTTGTTTGAGTGATATCATAAGTGAGTTTGAGAGAATTACAAGTGTTAAGTGACAATACCCGATCCTGCAATTGGTATCAGAGCTTTTTAGGCTCTTGATTGTGAGATCTTACCATCCTAATCAACCAGTTTTTCACTCCTCCTTATACCTCACTCAAAAATGGCCCTCATCAAATTTGAAGTTGAAATGGGAACGATGACCAAAGCTCCCATCAATCGACCCTGAAAACTTCAGGTCTTGGAGCAGAAGAATGGAAGGCTTCATCAGATACCAGGATAGCAAGATGTGGCAGTCCATCGTTAATGGCCCGTACAAGCCAAAAGTTGCTGGTGGAAACGGTGCCATGATCGAGAAGGCCGTTGAAGACTACTCCGATGAAGACAGGAAGAAGCTTGACATAGATAGCAATGCTATGACTGTTCTCATGACTGCAATCCCAAACTCCATCATGGTGGGGTTTGAGCATTGTAAGTCAGCCAAAGAACTCTTTGATGCTCTTGCTCAAATGTACTCAAGCTCTAATGATTCAAAGAAGGACTCACTGAAGCAGCAGTTTGAGAACTTCACCTATGTTGCTGGAGAAACTTTTAGCCAGCAATATTTCAGGTATATGGATCTTATCTCCTCCCTCCAATATGTGGGAATCACTCAAGAACTTAGAGACCTTACCAGAAAGTTCATGAGTGCTCTACCCAATGAGTGGACTTTCTACTGTGTCTCCATTAAGAGAACAGAGAATTTAAACACACTCACCATGACCGAACTCCATGGGATCCTTGATGGATACCGTTTGGAAATGGAAAGTAAGAAGGGTCACCAAGCAAGCAGACCCTTGAGCCTTCCTGCTAGCAACGCTTTAATGGTTGCTGAAGGCTCAGGTATCTCCCAGTCTCAGCAGTACCTGTCATACACCCAGCAGCCATCTTGTTCATCTGGGCCTTACATCACATTCCCTGAGACTCCAAGGTCTCATCAAGCTCAGCAAAGCTCCTTTCAGGAGGGCTGTGCGTTTGTCTCAGGGAGTGGACACTCCAATGATCATCAATTCTGCTTTGATGATCTTGAGTGCTTCAGTCCAGATGACATAGAGTATGTGGACATCGTCCAGCAAATGGCTCTTCTAACCTACAGAGCGAAGAAGTTCTTTAAGAGAACTGGAAGGGAATTCCCTCAAAACCCAATCACTAGCAAGTTTGGGTTTGACAAAAGCAAGGCTAAATGTTACAACTGTAACCAGCTTGGACATTTTGCAAGGGAATGCAAGGCTCCCAAGTCTAACCTGGGAACCTCACAGGCCTCCACACATCCTTCTACATCAAAGCCCAACGGGAAGTCAACTGAAACAGCAGCTATGGCTCAAGAAGTTGACTGGATCTTTATGGTTCAAGATGTGACTCCTGCTCAAGCACTCATGGCAGGAGCAGATGAAAACAAGGTATATGAACATCTCTGTACCCCTGCTTGTATTGCTAAGGTTAAATTGTACCAGGACTACAATATGGAAATTAAATCCGATATTGAGTCTTTAAATGTGCTAAAATCTGACTTTAAAAGAGCTGAATCTGACTACCAAAAGAAAATTGAGGAGTTAGAGAAAACTGTATCTCTTTTAAAACATGAACACACCAACTACAAGACTCAAATCAAGGATTTAATATCCAAATTGACTGAGGCTCAAGCCCAGCTTGTCACAGCTGAGGCTCAAGCCAGGAAGTATGCTATTTCCGAGCAAAACTTCCAAGCCATACTTGCATCATCCTCTCACTCCAAACTTTGTTATCAAAACAAAAGTGGGTTGGGAACCAATGAAATTGCTCCACCACACTCTTATGAGTCTATAAGACAGCCAAGGTGTGGTACTGAAGAGCAAGAGGTTCCATCTGTTGACCCACCTTGTAAAGAGTCAAAGAGTGATGCAATTATGGAAACCATGACCATCACAGGGAAGGAACAGGTAATTGTGCCCTCCTCGGTCAATGATGATCAAACCCTGACCACCAAAGCCAGAAGAAGCAGGGCTAAAGCAGCCAGAAAAACTGCCAAGAAGGTGGCTGAATCCAAGCTGAAGATAGACCCAAAGCAAAAGGGTGTATTCATATCAGCAGGATTTCAGGTGGTTGGACCTTCTGATTCAAGAAAGGAGTATAGTACCAGTACTCCTATCCTACCAAAGGATCAGAAGTTAAAGGGAAAGGTTGCTGATGAGGAGAAAAAGAACAAGAAACAGCAACCCTCTAATTCCCAGAAAATTAACATTGCATACATAATGTGTGGTCTGCAAAACCACATGGCTAAAGATTGTTACTACAATCCTGCTAGCACACATTATGCAAATAATGTTAAAAGAGAAGGAGTCAGGGAAGGTTTCACATTTGGACCATATCAAATGGTTCAAGTGTTGAAAAAGGGAAAGCTTGTTTCCGAAGCAAGGCTTCTCTCGGAAGAAAACTCTTCTTCCGAAAGGAAAAAGGCTTCGGAAGTGAAAGCTGCAAAGACTCACAAAAGAGTCCCCTTGAAACCATCCCAGAAGAAGACTGCTTCGGAAGAAAAGGTGGTGAAGGTCTCTTCCGAAAAGAAAGAAGCTTCGGAAGAATGCCAAGCTACAAAAGCTTCATCAAGCTCATCTTCTATGATCAACCAAGGGATGGAATGGAAGATCAAGGAAGATGCTGTAGCCCAAACCTCTTCTTCAAAAACATCTATTGAACCCCCATGCATAAATTTTGGTTCAATCATGTCACTCTCATTGGAAGAACCCAAGACCAACAAGGCTTGGGTTTCCAATCAAAACTAATTATCTCACCTTATATGCAGGGACATCCATATGACAAGAATAACAACATTTGGATTGTAGATAGTGGATGCTCCAGGCACATGACAGGGAACAGATCTCTCCTTCAACAATTTCAACATTATGATGGAGGTCCTGTCCAGTTTGGAGGTGAGGCCGGAGGATATATTTCTGGCAGAGGAAGTATATCCAATGGAAAGTTAAAAGTTGACAAAGTTAATTTTGTCAAACAGCTTGAACACAACCTGTTAAGTGTTTCTTAGTTTTGTGATCAAAAGCATCAAATGCTTTTCACAGAACATGAGTGCATCATCCTAAAACCTGGGATGACAATTCCTCAGGAATTGGTGCTTCTTAGATCTCCCAGGAGAGGGGATATGTACAAGCTTGATATGAACAATGCTTCCCCAATAGGAGAAGTATCATGCTTTCTTTCCAAAGCTGATAGTGATAAGTCAACACTATGGCATAAACAAATGTGTCATGTCAATTTTAAGACAATGAATAAATTGGCTAAAAATAACTTGGTACATGGTTTGCCTAAAAAGGAATTTTTCTGCAAAGATAACTGTGTTGCTTGCCTGAAAGGGAAACAACACAGGTCTTCTCATAAATTCAAAGTTGTTAACTCTATCACTACTCCATTACACTTATTGCACATGGATCTATTTGGTCCCACAAGTATAATGAGCATTGGAAGGAAATCATATTGCCTTGTGGTAGTTGATGATTTTACTAGATTTACATGGGTATTCTTTTTAAGAACTAAAGATGAAACTGCTGAAACTTTAACATCTTTTATTCTTAAAATAGAAAATCAAGTTGATCACAATGTTAAAATAATTAGAAGTGATCAAGGGATTGAGTTTAAGAACTTTGTTCTTGACTCATTTTGTAACTCAAAAGGGATTGCCAGACAATACAGTGCTCCTAGAACTCCTCAACAAAATAATGTTGCTGAGAGGAGAAATAGAACACTTATTGAGGTTGCTCGGACTATGTTAGCTGATTCAAAGCTGCCTCTAACATTCTGGGCAGAGGCAGTCAGCACTGCATGCTATGTGCAGAACAGAGTTCTTGTAGTAAAGCCCCATGGAAAGACCCCTTATGAGTTATGGAACAAGAGGCCACCGTTCATTGGCTTTCTAAGGTCCTTTGGCAGCAGGTGTACCATACTTAACACAAAAGACAATTTGGCAAAATTTGCTAAAAAGTCAGATGATGCTATCTTTGTTGGATATTCCTCCCATTCTAAAGCATACAGGGTTTATAATATTAAAAACCAACAATTTGAGGAATCCTCCAACATTGTAGTTAATGAGCACACTCCTTGTGTTAGAGGGAATGGCCCTGATCATATTTTTGATTTAGAATTGTTTCCAAACTATTCTAAACCATCTTGTGAGAATGTTTCAGCTGGAACAGGTGCTCAAAGCAATTCTGATGAAGATCAACTGTTTGAGCTTCCCAGACCTGCTCCAAGTTCTCCAAGAGCAACAACAAATCAAGTTCCCACTATTGAAAGATCTGACAACATAACCATTTCAAGAAATAGTGGAACTTCAACAAGGGATTCACCTGATGATCTTCAAGTCTCCTCAAGTGATCCTGCACAACACCAAGCTGATGGAAGCAGCATTTTGAAGGAACAGGCAACTGTTAATGATGCTTCACAGCAAAGAAATGATGATGTTTCTCTTTCATTCAATCAGTCCTCATTGAATGAGATTGAAACAACAGCTGGACCAAGTATTCAAGCTCCGGAGCAAAATATGTCCAACTTGGACTTGTCTCTGCAACTGGAGGTGATTCCAAGACTTAGAATTCACAATACTCATCCAGCTGAAAACATCATAGGGGAAGTCTCTGAGGGTGTGAGAACAAGGGGACAAACTCACAATGGGAATGTCTGCTTGTACTCATGCTTCTTATCCCAAATGGAACCCAAGAAAGTGGAAGATGCCTTGAAAGATAGTAGCTAGGTTGAATCAATGCAAGAGGAGCTGCTTCAATTCAAAAGACAAAAGGTTTGGAACCTATGTCTGCTACCATCTGGTCAAGTACCTATAGGCACCAAGTGGGTATTCAGAAACAAAAGAGATGACAGAGGCTTGATTATCAAGAACAAGGCAAGACTGGTGGTTCAAGGATACACTAAAGAGGAAGGAATTGATTATACTGATGTCTTTGCACCTGTTGCAAGACTTGAGGCAGTTAGGATCTTCCTTGCTTATGCTGCATCCAAGAATTTCACTGTCTACCAGCTTGATATCAAGTGTGCCTTTCTATATGGGGATATAGATAGGGAAGTCTACGTATGCCAGCCTCCAGGATTTGAAGACCCACAGCACCCAAACTATGTGTGCAAGTTGGATAAAGCTCTATATGGGCTGCACCAAGCACCTAGGCTGTGGTATGAGACATTGTCTCAATTTCTTCTGAAGAATGGTTATACTAGAGGTACCATTGACAAGACTCTCTTCATCAGAAAGTCTGGGAAAGACATTTTGCTAGTTCAAGTCTACGTTGATGACATCATATTTGGTTCCTCAAATGATCAAATGTGCAAAGACTTTGAGAGCATTATGAAGAAGAAGTTCGAGATGAGTTCTATGGGAAAAATGGATTTTTTCCTTGGAATTCAGGTAAAGCAGCTGAAGGAAGGGTTCTTCATCAATCAATCTAAGTATGTCAATGATATCTTAGAAAGATTTGATATGAAGGATTGTAAAGCAGCAAAGACACCCATACCCAGAAACCATGATTTATGCCCTGATTCTGAAGGGGAGGATACTGATCAACATCAGTATAGAGCAATCATTGGTTCTCTGATGTATCTCACAGCAAGTAGACCTGATATTATGTTTGCAACTTGCATTTGTGCAAGATATCAGGCTGCTCCAAAGGTGTCTCACCTAATTGCTTTCAAGAGAATCCTCAGATACCTCAAAGGAGCACCTAAGTTAGGTCTCTGGTATCCAAGAAATAGTGATTTTAATCTCTATGGTTACTCTGATAGTGATTATGGTGGCTGCAACATCAACAAGAAATCAACATCAGGTGGATGTCAATTTCTTGGTGGAAGGATCATCTCATGGCAATGCAAAAAGCAATCCTGTGTCTCTACATCAACTGCTGAAGCTGAATACATTGCTGCTGCAAGTTGCTGTGCTCAGCTGCTGTGGATTCAAAACCAGATGATTGACTATGGATTCAACTTCATGAGCACTCCTATCCACATTGACAACAACAGTGCTATATCCATCACTGAAAATCCAGTGAAGCACTCTAAAACAAAGCACATTGATATCAGGTATCACTTCATTAGAGATATTCATGAGAAAAATCTTATAAAACTAATCAAAGTTGATTCAAATGAACAATATGCTGATTTGTTCACCAAAGCTTTTGATGAACAAAGATTTAAATATCTCATTACAGCTATTGGGATGATAAACATTGATTAGTTAATCTCAATTGAAAACCTTTTTAATGTGTAAAGTCTTATGTCAATACAATCTAAGCCCTGTTACAAAAGGATCCTTTCTTATTTATCTAAGTATAAGTTCTTCCGAAGAGAAATTAACCCTCGGAAGATATCTAGCATAACTTCCGAAGCAAATTTCTCATAGGATAATTTTCTTCTCGGAAGTGTACTAAGCCTCGGAAGAAGCGATTGAGTTCATCTCAGATCTACTTCTAAAGCACTTAATACATTCCACCTGAAAGCAACATGTGTTTTCGGAAGTACGCAATTTACCTTCGGAAGTACATTTGCCTTCGGAAAGAACATTACCTTCGGAAATACTTTATGCTCGGAAGAAAGATTTTACTGTGTAACGGAAATCTTTTGGGCCCCACTCTGTAAAAAGTAAAGATTTTGTTAATGATGTCGGATTATTTAAATGGTCTAACCTTGCCGCCCCTGTCACATCATCCACAGAACCCTCACATCATCTTATCCAAACCACCCTTTAAATACAAGAAGTCCTTTTCAATCTTGTCTAATTCCCGATGGGGACAATACTCCTCCAGTACTAACTCCTTCAACTCAGACCACTCATTCGTTCGTGGACTCAACTTTATGCTGGTGGGACAATATTGTCCAAGCAAAGGGTAATCGGGCAATCGGGAGAATGAGATGGCCCGAATTGAAGAAGTTGGTGATTGAGGAGTTTTGTCCTCATAGAGAAATAGATAAAGTTGAGAGAGAGTTCCTGCATCTGGAGGCGGAGACCATGACACATCAGCAGTATACTACCAAGTTCAATGAGATGGCGCGCCTGGTGCCGGACCAAGTGACACCTTTGTCAAGGAAGATTTAAAGATACATTCAGGGTTTGCCAGCGGATATTCGCAGGCACATGATCGCTGCCCGACCGAGCACGTTTAGGTCGGCGGTGGACTTGGCGGGGTGGTTGTATGGTGAGAGAACGGTGGTGGTGACTGGAGGTAGCAAGAAGGGTGGTGGTGATCGGAACTGGCATGGGAAGAGGTTTGGTCGGGGTGATGCCTCGACGGGTAACAAGAAGGCACGGGTGGACGACCGTCGTGTGGTCGCATTGGGTGCTGGTATAAGGAAGTATGGTAGGTGTGGGAGAGAACATAGCGGGGAATGTAGGCTGGGGTTGAATGTGTGCTTCAAATGTGGGAAGCCGGGGTATATAGCCAAGGACTGTCGTACGGTCCGGTGCTTTAACTGTGGCATGGAGGGCCACATGAGTAAGGATTGTAAGAAGCCAAGGGCTGAGAGTTCCGGTGTAAGGCCCCGTTCCCGGGAAGCCTCACAGTTGGTTAATCATAGCATAAAATCAGTTTAATAATAAAACATTGCAGCGGAAATAATTAGGCATTCATTTAAAACTTAGAAACCATATTGTACTCATACATTTGTCCTTTAATTTCAAACAAAACATGTTACTTGTTCTTAAATTACAATAAAGATTTCATAAATAATAATGCCATCCATAGCTCCCCAAGTAGCTCCGTGTGCCATCCTTAGCATCAACGTTTACCTGCCAACTATTATGCATAAAAGTCAGCTTCGCTGAGCGAGTTCTAGTTTTAAATATTATAAGAAAATATAAACTTTATCCTTCATATAATGACCGTGCATACAACATAGAATATAACATTACTTGCATCATAATAAGCATGTTCATTATCTTTCATTCTTTCATTATCTTTCACTTTCATCATAAGTGAGATTGCACAAAGCAAGAGCTCCATGTTGATCGACAACAAATGTCAATCCCTGTCGGTACATATGAAAACGGTAGCTAACCCCCGACAGTTGATCCACACTGCAAGGCACATAGCCCGCTCATGAATACAGATCCATCATCATATATCAGACTCACATAAGTGAAGTCTATCATAGTGCTTGCAAGACTTTGCATCATCAAATGGGCCCGGGGGTAACATTCATTAAGTTTCGCTTTTCATTAATATCATCTTCCTCTTTAATATATAATACTTAATTTATTAAGTACACAACATGCCAAGTACTAAACATCATAAAAATAACCGACCCGCCGCGGGACAGCGGGGGTTCGGGGGCGGCAGCCCCTGACAGCGGCGTCCTAGGGGCAACGCCCCTGGCTGGGGCCGGGCTGCCAGGTCAGCGCGAAAAATTTTTATATTCAAACATTTATATAGCATATTTACTTATAGAAAAATCGTTCTTCCTGTTAAAACCCCTTAAAATCTTGATCATTTAAAAACGTAAATTTAGTATGCATAATAGCCCCAAAATATGGAAAACTTATAAATAGAGGATCTAGAACTCACTTGGATACCACGAATAACCTCTAGACTAAGCTTTCTAGGCTAGGATCCCACTACACAACCTGCAGACAAGTTAACACTCTAAGGGGTTAATTTTCTGCCTAAATTCGCTGCTAATTTCGCTGCAAGATCAGCAATTTCGCAGCTAGATTCGCCAACACTTTCGCTGCTAGTTTCACCAGCAGTTTTGCTGCTAGTTTCGCTAGCACATTCGCTGGCATCTTCGCTGCCAGTTTTGCTGCCAGTTTCGCCCAACTTTCGTTGGAAAAACATGTCTGCGAAACTACCTGCGAAACTATAGTTTCGCAGAAAGTCCTCATAGTTTCGCTGATTGAATATGCAAATTCGCTGGATGAACATACAGTTTCGCAGATCGCATAAAAATTACGAACCAGTCCGTTTTTAACCCAAAATCATAACTTTTTACGTCCAATCTCTTAGTTTATCATCCATGAGGCTAAATCTAAGCTTTATACATGTTTTCATACGTAAAAATATGACCTTTATGCGATTCTTTGCAACTTTTCAAAACCCAAAACCCTAGAATCCGGGTTTGATCTACAGAAGGGTTTAGAGGTCGATTCTTACCTGGATTTGTTGCTTCTTTCTTAGATCTTGATGCTCCAACACCCATATCTTCAATCTCTTCACCTTGGAAGCTTCAAATCTTGAGTTTTCTTCACTTTCTCTCTACTTTCTCTCTCTACGAATTTTGGTGGCTAGGGTTGTAATGAGGAAGATGAAGCTGGTTTTGGGTGCTTAAGGGTTGATTATGGGCCTTTAATCCCATAGGCCACTACCCAATAAGCCTAATTTTAGCCCATGACCATTTCTTTACCTTATTAAAATACCCAATAATTAAGCCCATTATCCTTAATGACTCGTTTCGACTTTTCGGGGTGTTACAAGTCTCCCCCACTTATTTAGGTTTCGTCCTCGAAACTTGTCAGTCATCAAACAATTGAGGGTAAAATTTCCTCATCTCCTCCTCAGTCTCCCACGTAGATTCTGACCCTTTTCTGTGTCTCCACTGTACCCGTACTAGTGGAACCACTTTATTCCGCAAGTGCTTCTCTTTCCAATCAAGTATGGCCACCGGCTGCTTTACATAATTTAGCCGTTCATCGACTTCAATGTCTTCTAATGGTACAAATGCATCATTATCTGCCAGACATTTTCTGAGATGAGATACGTGGAACGTAGGGTGAATTCCACTCAACTCATCAGGTAGTTCTAATCTGTAGGCCACTTCTCCTACCCTTGCGATAATACGGAATGGCCCTATAAATCTTGGGCTCAACTTTCCCCTTTTTCGAAACCTGATCATCCCTTTCCAGGGCGATACCTTGAGCATAACCTTGTCACCAACCTCAAATTCTATCGGCCTATGCCTCTTATCAGCATAAGACTTCTGGCGGTCCTTTGCAGCTTTCATGAACGCCTTAATCTTATCTAACTTCTCAGTTGTGACCTCAATCACTTCAAGACTCCCCAGTTCCTTCTGCCCGATGTCACCCCAACACACAGGCGTTCTGCACTTCCTACCGTACAACATTTCGTAAGGTGGCATACCAATGCTGGCATGGTAACTATTATTATATGAGAATTCCGCCAACGGTAGGTGCTCATCCTAGCTTCCTCCAAAGTCGATTACACAGGCTCGTAGCATGTCTTCTAAATTCTGGATCGTCCTTTCCGACTGACCATTTGTCTGGGGATGGTAAGCCGTACTAATATGCAGTCTAGTCCCCATTGAGTCATGAAACCTCTTCCAGAGCTTGGACGTAAACCACGTGTCCCTATCCGAAACGATAGACTCTGGCACACCGTGACGAGCCACGATCTCCTTGATAAATAGCTCTGCCAACCTCTCAGAGGAATACGTCTCACGAATTGGTAGGAAATGGGCGCTCTTTGTTAGACGGTCAACAATCACCCAGATTGCGTCGCTTCCCCTCGCCGTGCGAGGCAGCTTCGTGATGAAGTCCATTGTGATGTGTTCCCATTTCCATTCAGGGATATCCAAAGGATGGATCTTCCCATATGGCTTTTGGTGTTCTGCCTTCACTTGCAGGCAAGTCAGACACTTTCTCACGTACTTAGCCACGTCTCGCTTCATTCCCGGCCACCAGTAATCTTTCTTCAGATCTTGATACATTTTCGTGGCACCGGGGTGTATGGAATATCGAGTTTTGTGAGCCTCATCCATGATTTTCTCCCTTAGATCCCCATAGAGAGGGATCCACATTCTTCTAGATCGGGTTCTAACACCCAAGGTGTTTTCCCCCAAGTCTGAAACTTGTCCTTTCATCCTTTCAGAGTTGACTCCATCCTCTCTTAGTGCCTCATCCTGGAACTCCCTCACTTGTTTCATAACATCAGGCGTCATGATTATCTGGCAAGCCCTCACTCGAATTGGTTCGGGTCGTCCTTTTCGGCTAAGGGCGTGAGCAACCACATTGGCTTTGCCTGGATGATAGTGAATTTCGCAATCATAATCCTTGATCAGTTCCAACCACCTCCTCTGCCTCATATTGAGTTCCTTTTGTTCAAAGAAATACTTCAGACTTTTATGATCAGTGAAGATGGTGCACTTCACCCCATACAGGTAGTGCCTCCAAATCTTCAATGCAAACACCACCGCGGCCGACTCCAAATCATGGGTAGGATAATTGGCCTCGTGAACCTTTAATTGTCTAGAAGCATAGGCTATCACCTTCCCTCGTTGCATCAACACGCAACCCAATCCTGCATACGAGGCATCCGAGTAGACCACCAGATCCTCGTTCCCTTCAGGTAACGTCAAGACAGGGGCTTGAGTTAACCTCGTCTTTAGTTCTAGGAAGGCGTTCTCCTGATCAGCACCCTATTCATACTTTACGTCCTTCGGGTCAGCTTAGTAAAGGAGAAGCTATCTTGGAGAAATCCTGGATAAACCTCCTATAGTAGCCTAGCAGGCCTAAGAAACTGCGAATCTCGGATGGCGTCTTTGGAGGTTCCCATTGCATCACTGCTTCAACCTTTGCAGGGTCCACCCTGATCCCCTCGGGATTAACCACATGACCCAGAAATTGAACTTCTCGAAGCCAAAATGCGCATTTAGAGAACTTAGCATATAACTTCTCATTTCTAAGCGTCTCCAATACTTCTCGAATATGATCGGCATGTTCCTCTTCACTTTTGGAATAAATCAAAATGTCGTCGATGAATACTATCACCGATTTATCCAACATCGGTCGACATACCCTATTCATGAGGTCCATGAAAGCAGCTGGCGCGTTGGTAAAACCAAAGGACATGACGAGAAATTCGTAGTGTCCATAACGCGTACGGAACGCTGTCTTAGGAATGTCTTGTTCTTTCACCTTCAGTTGGTGGTAGCCAGACCGCAGGTCTATCCTTGAAAACCAGCTGGCACCCTGAAGTTGATCGAACAGGTCGTCGATCCTTGGTAACGGATACCGATTCTTTACTGTCAACTTATTGAGCTCGCGATAGTCAATGCACATCCGCATGCTACCATCTTTCTTCTTGACGAATAAAACCGGAGTACCCCATGGAGAGATACTCGGTCGGATGAAGCCTTTATCCAATAAATCTTGCAACTGGTCCCTCAGTTCTACCATCTCCGAAGGAGCTAATCGATACGGTGCTTTAGCGACAGGTTGTGCTCCCGGTAGCAAATCAATTTGGAATTCGATTTCGCGGTCAGGCGGCACACCGGTCAGGTCTTCAGGAAAGACGTCAGGAAACTCGCACACTACCGGCACGTCTGATAATTGTGGCTCTGGTGCATCCACATCTTTTACATAGGCCAAGTAAGCGCTGCACCCACGTCTCAAGTACTTTTCAGCTGTGATCATCACACGACCTTCGGTACACAACACACCTTATCTCCACGAACCGTAACAGAACTACCGTCGGGCGCTGTTAGACGAATTATCTTCTTACTACATACTATATTGGCTTCATAGGTAGCTAACCAATCCATGCCTAACACCACATCGAAACCTCCTAAGGCCATAACATGCAACCTAGCAGGGAACTTACAATCCTCTAACTCAATCAGGCAATCCTCAACCACCTCAGTTACCTTAGTGGACTTACCAATGGCTGTTTCTACATAGAAAGGCTCATCTAACTTTCTACTCTTATCATGCAACAAACGACAAAAGGCAGCAGACACAAAACTCCTACTAGCACCAGAATCAAAGAGCACAGAAGCATATTCATGGTCTACCAGAAACATACCTGAAACTACTTCTGGGTCTGCCCTGGCCTCCTCGCGAGTTATGTTGAATGCCCTCGCCTTCGCCTTTGAACCGTCACCTTCCCTTATCTCCAGCTTTAACAGTTCCTGATCCTTCTGGTTTTCCTTTCTTACAGTCTCTTCCTGCATGACCCATCTCGCCACACAGGTAACACTTCCCCACCTTGCAATCCCTAGCATAGTGGCCCTCGCCTCCACATTTGAAACATTTTCCCGTCCCAACTCTGCACTCCCCTGAATGACCTTTTCCACATTTTCTACAAGCACCTCCTTCCCCAGTATTCCCGTGTCTCCCAGACTGATCCTCAACCCTCATCCTCTTCTCTCCACTTCGGAAGTTATCACCTCCGAACCCTTCCCATTTCCATTCTTGTTCCCATTCCATTTCTCCACCTTCTTCTGTACAGGCACTGGGTCTCTCTCATCGTACAACCTCCCAGCTAAATCCACCACAGACCTAAACGTACCCGGTCTGGCTGCAATCATGTGCCTCCTGATGTCCACAGGCAAACCCTGTATGTATCTTTTGATCTTCCTGGACGCAGGTGTCACCATGTCTGGCACAAGTCTTGCAAGTTCATTGAACTTGGAGGTATACTCTTGATGAGTCATGTTCCCAGCCTTCAAATACAAGAACTCCTTTTCAATCTTGTCTAATTCCCGATGGGGACAATACTCCTCTAGTACTAACTCCTTCAACTCAGACCACTTCATCTTGGCTATCGATCGCTTCCCCTCAGCCTGGACAATATTGTCCCACCAGCATAACGCTGAGTCAACGAAGGAATGAGTGGCAAACTTAACTTTTTGATCCTCTCGGCACTCACTAATTTCCAGTACCGCTTCCATCTCTCTGACCCAACGATGAGCGGCAGTAGCAGTGCCGTTACCGTCAAAGGTTGGGGGCTTGCACCTTTGAAATGCCCCATAGTTGCACCCTCTAGTAGTCTCTCTCTCGGACTCCTCATCACTATCGTCATCATGGACTACCACCTTAGGGTTTGATGGCTCCTCTTCAGATTCTCAGTCCTCCCAGTGGACTTTCCTGAATTCTTCTCACTTTCCTTCCCCTTCTTCTCAGCTTTCTCTCCATCCTTGACTGCTTTGATCACCTCGGTCACCACCGAGGGTAAGACATTTTGCATGACATTGTAGACTTCATCAGCGATAGCCTCCTTCACAGTGGGTTTGAGGGTGGCTGATCCCTCCCCCTCCGGGTGACTATGGAGGTCTGACTCCTCATGAATAGTCTCGGGAGCTTTAGCTTTGCTCCAGGTGACACGTGGCTCAGTAGTACGCCCGCCACGAGCACCTCCTCGGGTTGCCTTTCCAGATTTTCTACCAGCCATAACTAATTCCTATAAGATTCAAACACCAAAGTGGTTATTCAAGATAATTGCTTAGATCATTATAAGTATGGTAAGTCCTTAATTACAGTGGCCAAGTGTGATTAACCACTTACCTTACCCTCCTGTCCCAAGCAATCACTATCCTAACACATATCAGTATTCAAATCTACAAGCACATAAAACAAATAGCACACGCACATAATTCCGGTTTACTTGAAACTTTTACCTGATCGCAGTAGCTACTTGGATTGGCATCCTTCATTCGGTCCCATTTTCAGTTTAAGTTTAGGTTTTGAAAATAGTTTACCCAATTCTCTTAAACTTTGGCTCTGATACCAACTTGTAAGGCCCCGTTCCCGGGAAGCCTCACAGTTGGTTAATCATAGCATAAAATCAGTTTAATAATAAAACATTACAGCGGAAATAATTAGGCATTCATTTAAAACTTAGAAACCATATTGTACTCATACATTTGTCCTTTAATTTCAAACAAAACATGTTACTTGTTCTTAAATTACAATAAAGATTTCATAAATAATAATGCCATCCATAGCTCCCCAAGTAGCTCCGTGTGCCATCCTTAGCATCAGCGTTTACCTGCCAACTATTATGCATAAAAGTCAGCTTCGCTGAGCGAGTTCTAGTTTTAAATATTATAAGAAAATATAAACTTTATCCTTCATATAATGACCGTGCATACAACATAAAATATAACATTACTTGCATCATAATAAGCATGTTCATTATCTTTCATTCTTTCATTATCTTTCACTTTCATCATAAGAGATTGCACAAAGCAAGAGCTCCATGTTGATCGACAACATATGTCAATCCCTGTCGGTACACATGAAAACGGTAGCTAACCCCCGACAGTTGATCCACACTGCAAGGCACATAGCCCGCTCATGAATACAGATCCATCATCATATATCAGACTCACATAAGTGAAGTCTATCATAGTGCTTGCAAGACTTTACATCATCAAACGGGCCCGGGGGTAACATTCATTAAGTTTCGCTTTTCATTAATATCATCTTCCTCTTTAATATATAATACTTAATTTATTAAGTACACAACATGCCAAGTACTAAACATCATAAAAATAACCGACCCGCCGCGGGACAGCGGGGGTTCGGGGGCGACAGCCCCTGACAGCGGGGTCCTAGGGGCAACGCCCCTGGCTGGGGCCGGGCTGCCAGGTCAGCGCGAAAAATTTTTATATTCAAACATTTATATAGCATATTTACTTATAGAAAAATCGTTCTTTCTGTTAAAACCCCTTAAAATCTTGATCATTTAAAAACGTAAATTTAGTATGCATAATAGCCCCAAAATATGGAAAACTTATAAATAGAGGATCTAGAACTCACTTGGATACCACGAATAACCTCTAGACTAAGCTTTCTAGGCTAGGATCCCACTACACAACCTGCAGACAAGTTAACACTCTAAGGGGTTAATTTTCTGCCTAAATTCACTGCTAATTTCGCTGCAAGATCAGCAATTTCGCAGCTAGATTCGCCAACACTTTCGCTGCTAGTTTCACCAGCAGTTTCGCTGCTAGTTTCGCTAGCACATTCGCTGGCAGTTTCGCTGGCATCTTCGCTGCCAGTTTTGCTGCCAGTTTCGCCCAACTTTCGTTGGAAAAACATGTCTGCGAAACTACCTGCGAAACTATAGTTTCGCAGAAAGTCCTCATAGTTTCGCTGATTGAATATGCAAATTCGCTGGATGAACATACAGTTTCGCAGATCGCATAAAAATTACGAACCAGTCCGTTTTTAACCCAAAATCATAACCTTTTACGTCCAATCTCTTAGTTTATCATCCATGAGGCTAAATCTAAGCTTTATACATGTTTTCATATGTAAAAATATGACCTTTATGCGATTCTTTGCAACTTTTCAAAACCCAAAAACCTAGAATCCGGATTTTATCTACAGAAGGGTTTAGAGGTCGATTCTTACCTGGATTTGTTGCTTCTTTCTTAGATCTTGATGCTCCAACACCCATATCTTCAATCTCTTCACCTTGGAAGCTTCAAATCTTGAGTTTTCTTCACTTTCTCTCTCTACTTTCTCTCTCTACGAATTTTGGTGGCTAGGGTTGTAATGAGGAAGATGAAGCTGGTTTTGGGTGCTTAAGGGCTGATTATGGGCCTTTAATCCCATAGGCCACTACCCAATAAGCCTAATTTTAGCCCATGACCATTTCTTTACCTTATTAAAATACCCAATAATTAAGCCCATTATCCTTAATGACTCGTTTCGACTTTTCGGGGTGTTACATCTGGGGTGAAGAAGACGGGGAATGAAGGATCGAGGGCGAGTGCCAGGGCATTCACCATGACGCAGGAGGAGGCTAGGACGGACCCTTACGTTGTGTCCAGTACGTTTCTAGTGAACCAAACTTTAGCTTCTGTGTTATTTGATTCTGGTGCTAGTAAAAGTTTTATTTCTGCTGCTTTCTGTGCTAAGCTGCCTATTAGTAGTAGACGGGTCAATGAGCCCTTTGATGTAGAAACTGCCATAGGTAGGTCTACCCGGATTTCTGAAATGATAGAGGGCTGTGATGTGGAACTTGAGGGTCACAAGTTTCCTGTTAGACCGTTCGTGATGACCTGAGGTGGTTTCGATTTGGTTCTTGGGATGGATTGGTTGGCGGACTTCGAGGCGAACATTGTGTGTCGTAATAAGATGATTCGTTGATAGCCCCTGACGGTAGTTCAGTGACGGTTTATGGTGATCGGGTTACTACGATTCGAAAGTGATCTCGATGGCGGTGGCGGGAAAGTGTGTGAGGCGTGGATGTAGCGCTTACTTGGCCTATGTAAAGGATGTGGATACACCAACCCCACAACTAGTCGATGTACCGGTTGTGTGTGACTTTCCAGACGTGTTTCCAGAAGACTTATCAGGAGTGCCACCTGACCGAGAGATCGAGTTTCAGATAGATCTAATACCGGGGGCCCAACCTGTTGCCAAGGCACCGTATCGGCTGGTTCCGACAGAGATGAAAGAGTTGATGGAGTAGTTGCAAGAGCTGCTTGATAAGGGGTTCATTAGACCGAGTATCTCTCCTTGGGGTGCTCCAGTATTGTTTGTGAAGAAGAAACACGGTAGCATGAGAATGTGTATTGACTACCGTGAGTTGAACAAGTTGACGGTAAAGAACCGATACCCCTTATCGAGGATAGATGATTTGTTCGATCAGATTCAGGGTGCCAGTTGGTTTTCAAGGATAGATTTTCGATCTGGTTATCATCAGTTGAAGGTGAAAGAGCAAGATATTCCTAAAACAGCTTTTCGCACGCGCTATTGTTACTACGAGTTTCTTGTCATGTCTTTTGGTTTGACCAATGCGCCAGCTGCTTTTATGGATCTCATGAACCGTGTGTGTCGGCCTATGTTGGATAAATCAATGATTGTATTTATTGATGATATCCTGATTTATTCAAAGAGTGAGATTGAGCATGCCGGTCACATTCGGGAGGTTCTGGAGACGTTGAGGAGGGAGAAGTTGTATGCAAAATTCTCCAAGTGCGCATTTTGGTTGCGTGAAGTTCAGTTTTTGGGTCATGTGGTGAATCCTGATGGAATCATGGTGGACCCGGCCAAGGTGGAGGCGGTTATGCAATGGAAGTCACCGAAGACGCCATCCGAAATTCGCAGTTTCTTGGGTTTGGCGGGCTACTATAGAAGATTTATCCAAGACTTCTCTAAGATTGCTTCTCCACTGACTAAGTTGACCCGAAAAGATGTTAAGTTTATATGGGGTCAACCTCAAGGGAAGACATTCGAGGAATTGAAGACGAGATTGACTCAAGCTCCTGTTCTGTCATTACCCGATGGAAGTGAAGACCTGGTGGTCTATTCTGATGCTTCCTACTCAGGGTTGGGGTGTGTGTTAATGCAGAGAGGGAAGGTTATAGCTTATGCATTCCGACAGTTGAAGGTTCATGAGGTCAATTATCCTACTCATGACTTAGAGCTAGCAGCCGTGGTCTTTGCACTAAAGATTTGGAGGCACTATCTTTACGGGACGAAGTGCACCATTTTCACTAACCACAAGAGCCTGAAGTACTTTTTCGAGCAGAAGGATCTGAACATGAGGCAGAGACGGTGGTTGGAACTTATAAAGGGTTATGATTGTGAGATCCACTACCATCCGGGCAAGGCCAATGTGGTGGCTGATGCCCTTAGCCGAAAAGAGAGGCCCGAGCCGATTCGGGTGAAAGCCTATCAACTGATCATGACCTCTGATGTAATGAAGCAAGTCAAAGAGTTTCAAGATGAGGCACTGAAAGAAGATCATCTTAATTCTGAAAGAATGAGAGGTCTGATTGGGGAATTGGATGAAAACACACTCGGTGTTAGAATCCGATTCGGTCGTGTGTGGATTCCTCGTTTTGGGAATCTACTGGTGAAGATTATGGATGAAGCTCACAAGACTCGATACTCTATTCACCCCGGTGCCATGAAAATGTACCAAGATATGAAGAAAGATTATTGGTGGCCGGGTATGAAGCGCGATGTGATGGAGTATGTGAGTAAGTGCCTTACCTGCTTCAGGTGAAGGCCGAGCATCAAAAGCCGTATGGGAAGATCCAACCTTTGGATATTCCGGAATGAAAGTGGGAGCATGTCACCATGGATTTCATTACGAAGCTACCACGTACTTCGAATGGGTACAATGCCATATGGGTGATTGTTGACCGTTTGACGAAGAGTGCCCACTTCCTACCGATCCGCGGGACATATTCATCCAAGAGGTTGGCTGATCTGTTTATCAAGGAGATTGTAACTCGTCACGGTGTGCCGGTGTCTATTGTGTCTGATCGTGACACCCGGTTTACATCTAAATTTTGGAAGAAATCCCACGACGTTATGGGGACGAGGTTACATATTAGCACGGCTTATCATCCCCAAACTGATGGTCAGTCAGAAAGGACCATTCAGACGTTTGAGGACATGCTTCGGGCATGTGTGATTGATTTTGGTGGAAGTTGGGATGACCACCTACCGTTAGCTGAATCCTCATACAACAATAGCTATCATTCCAGCATTGGTATGCCACCATAAGAGATGCTATACGGTAGGAGATGCAAAACACCCGTTTGTTGGGGTGATATTGGTCAGAAGGAATTGGGGAGCGTTGAGGTAATTGAGGCTATGACCAAGAAGCTTGAGAAGATTAAAGCCTTCATGAAGGCAGCCAAAGATAGACAAAAGTCTACGCCGATAAACGACGCAGACCGATTGAGTTCCAGGTGGGTGACCGTGTTATGTTGAAGGTCTCACCTTGAAAGGGTATCATTCGTTTTCGAAAGCAGGGCAAGTTGAGCCCAAGGTATATAGGCCCTTTCGAATAATCGCCCGAGTAGGAGAGGTGGCCTATAGACTGGAGTTACCCGATGAGTTAAGTGGAATTCACCCGACATTTCATGTATCTCATCTGAGAAAGTGCTTAGCTGGTGAAGACATGATTGTTCCACTGGAGGATATCGAAGTAGACGAAAGGCTCAATTACGTGGAACAACCAGTGGCAATCATCGATAGAAAAGAGAAAAGACTGAGAAATAAAGTGGTTCCTCTTGTGCGTGTACAGTGGAAGCACAGGAAGGGATCCGAGTCAATGTGGGAGACTGAGGAAGAAATGAGACAACATTATCCACGTTTGTTTGAAGAATAACAGGTTTCGGGGACGAAACCTATTTAAGGGGGGTGGACTTGTAACACCCGGTTATTTATTATTTTGAAGCCGACGAAGGAAGAAAAAGAAATAAAGTCCAAAGTCGAGGGACCAAACTCGCCAACGAAAGAAAGTCAGTGAGTGGGAGTATATAAGGGAGAGGGCAGCCCTTACCCTCTCCCCCACACTCACAAATCAGCCAAAGAAAGAGGGGAAGGGAGAAAGAAGAGAAAAAAGGAGAAAAAGTCGGTTTGGGTTAGCTCGGGTCGCCAAAATCGTCGTGTAGCAAGCCAAACCGAAGCTCTATTTCTTGGTGTCGTTTGTGTGAGTTCTAGGACCCTACTTTTACTTGTTTTCAATCAATTTTGGGGCTGGAAAGCATAGAAAACCCGTTTTTGTATGTGTGGGTGTTTGACCCATTTGGGTGTGTTGCGTGTGATGCTTTTGGTGTTTGTTTCCGGGCTTGTGTGTGCTTGTATGGTGTTATGGTATGCATTTCTAAGGTTTAGGATGGTTGATTTAGGCTTAGAATGGGTTTGGATGAGCTTGGAGGCCGAAAATGGCAGATTGGGTTCGGGATGAACTCCTTTTTGCATCAGCTAGGGCTAGGCGACCGGCTGAAGGCCATACCGCCGACTAAGAGGCGATTGAGGTTCATTCGCACGATTGAGGTTCATTCCCCCGATTGAGGGTTCATTCGCACGATTAAGGTTCCACTCGTACGATTGGTAGTCCAGTCGCATGGGGAGTCATACGGCTGAGGGTCCAGTCCCATAGGTGCTTAGTCGCATGAATTCATTCGCATGAGGTCAGTCGCATAGGTGCTCATTCACATTAGTTCCATCCGCATGAGGTCCATACGCACGACTGGGTGTCCATTCGCATAGATGGTCATCCGCATGAGTCCAATCGTATGATGTTCAGTCGCCTGGAGGCCATGCGACTGAAGAAGTCCATACGCCCAAGTAGGGCTGTTGCACCCGAGGAGAATTGTAGTTTAACTTCTGACTTTCGGGAGAAAGTGCAGATGTAAGTTTTGACGTAAAGGTTCCCGTAAGTTCATGTAAGGTGACGATTGAGGCCTTAGAGAACATGTAGGGCGTGATGATGATGATGTTGCATGTTTATGCATGTTATGTATGTATGATGTTGCCCTGTATGTTGATGATGACTGTGTATGTTATGTTCCTTGTTATGATATATGTTTATCTTTCCTGTGGCTTTACCTGTCATATTAATGAATAAATGAAGTATTATGTAACGTAAAGTGAAAGATAAAGAAAAGAGGAACATGAAGTAAGAATGCATGCATTAACGAGTAATGAAAGTAAAGATAGTCTTGTAAGCATGGCATGTACATCGGGGTCTTTCCTTGTGATTGACCATTTGCATAGAACTATTGCTGCATACCTTAGGTACTGTGACCACGAGGTGCGATGCACCGTTATAGAAGGTCTATGATAGGCCTAGGTCCAGAACCATGAACAGAAAGGTATTGCATATGGCAATAGTACACCTACATT